>CM052061.1:3211336-3704697 GCA_028476895.1 Tetranychus truncatus | reverse complement strand
GAGTAAATCCGCACTTATGTCATGTATATATGATGATACATGCAGATAAGATGTGCACACAACTCGATAATCCTACACAGAAGAAACCACATCATGATAAGGATGGAACTCCGTAACAGAGACCACAAGTCTCTCTACCCTCACCTGAGCCATACGCACCAGATGTCACAAATCCCACCAAAAATCTTGTCACAGAGAATTCCCATTGGTGAATAGCATGTGTGTCTAACCATCCATCAGTGTGACGAGTATTAATTTCTCTGAGCCTCCATAGCCACACCACTACCATATGCCGAACCTCACGCTCTCTCTCACTCTCCCTCTCTAATACATCGCCCCTACTGATAATCCATCGACGTTGAACACTCCGAAAGAGACTCACGAACTCTAATGAGCTACACCGCGACTGCCCATTCATCAGACGACAGAAAGTGAACCACATGTATCATCTCCCCAGACGTCTTTTGACGAGTCACCCTCCAGTGCTGAAACGCATAACTCCACCACATAGCCTAAATGCTGCGAGTGTCTAAATTATGTGCTGCGTTAGAACACACCGCAGGTTCTCACTCTACCAACACTATGTCTCGCACTATCCCTTACCACAAGTATACATTCCATCCGTCCAAGGCTCCTTAGCGTGCCGCCTGTCTTAAAGCTATGCGCTTATGCAAGAACCGACTAGAACCCTGTGCGCTACAGTTTTAGAGTACGCAGTGTATATACCAGCAGGCACCCGTGTCGCAACACCCGTCGTGTTCTCCTAGCAGAATAGTTCATTCAGCAAAAAATGTCTCTCCCCGTCAGCATCCTCGCATGACTCGACTCTCTCTCCCTCCAAAGAGTATTCATCCCAGATGTGAGAAATGTCAGAGAGATGAACGTCTCGTCTTTAGAATCATCTGTAATCCATCTACCTACGGGATATATAGTCCGCGCTATACCTATAGAGACATGATTAGCAAGTGGACATCATCCGGTAGACGCCATCGCCTACAGTTATGATTGACAATCTAGAGTATGATCTAAGCTGAGAACACCGACTAAGAGATAAGATGAGATCCGAACTCGCGTGAGCTCGCATCAGCTACACAGATGATTGATATTGTCCCTACCCGGCCACTAAAGTACAAGCCAGTGCATCCCTCACCGGAGAAGCAGATAAGGCATTAGTCATAAGAACAGAGTGGATGAGTAGCATCCTGTGCGAAAATGTGCAAAAATTGACAGATATAATCTAAGTGACTGTAGTGTTCTGTCGCTCGTGCACGCGCATATACTCTCAAATATCGCGAGATGATCTGGCACTCGAGATAGCATTCGCGTTGAGAGATTCGCGCGTGAGTAGAACTCAGTTATCCAGTACTAGACCGTAAAGGCAGACAAGGAGCAAATGTATAGGTCATGTAGTACAATGGTGATGTTCATCTCGACAAAGTATGAATTGACAAGTCTCACTCATTACAAATTCAAAGCGAGTCGCAACACTCTTGTGGTAGAGATAATACGTTTCAGAGGAATGAAGATTTGTTGCCTGCGTATGCCATTTAGTAGGATGTACAGCGGGAATGCGAGAGACTGTTTTTTGCCTCTGAAGAGAGACGACGTCGACCGCTTTTAGCGCTGTCGAGAGTGTGTTACTGTGATAAACTTGTGCTTGAAGATGTAACTAGATCAAGTCAATCTTTCAAAGTAACTTGTTGTTTTTATGTTGAAAATTGTAATTAATGGCAATTTGTTAACCTTTCGAGTGCTCAATAGTTAAGGTTGACAGATTACTCGACATCAGAAAAGTCGTTGAATCAGACTCAATCATGAAGATGATGGTAATAATTAACTTAAAGAGTTATTCTTTGTTAAATTTAGCGTTGGCGGATTGTCTAGCAATTTATAAATTGCTGTCTACCAGTCTTTACCAATGCCAGTGACATTGCCAGTGATTTTGCAGCCATTGAACTGATTGTCAGTTGATTGGTTTTGTTTGTTTCAATAATTATTTTCTTATTACGTTGTAATTTACTGATTGACAATTTAAAAATTCATTTTAGCTAATCTCTGTACTAATAACATGTTTTACTGTTGATTCAATCTCAACCTTTTCATGTCATTTTGTTTGAACAATTAAGTCTTTTTGTGTTTTAATTTTAATTTTTCTCGTCTTTGATTTTGTTTGTATTAGGCACAGTTTTATCTTCAATTACGATACTTTTTGGTTGTCAAACTGAATATGGAAAAGGTAAATGGAAACGAGCATTTCTATTAACCTTAATTGCTGGTATTCTTCAATTTTTAACCGCAATTTTTGTTATTGGTTGGGTTTGGAGTATCATGACTGGAATAAACTTTATTAAACGTGAGTATCAGTAATTATAATTAATATCTGAATTAACATTATTATTAACAGATAGAGGCTGACAAGAAAGCACACAACAACCCTTTTCCAATTGTTACTCAACTGTATTCCTCTTCATCTGAATATTAAATCATTTTTTCAGGTTCCAGATCGTTGAGTAAATTATTTTAACCTTTCTCATTATCAGCCTTTTGTTTTGTTTTCAACCTCCGAGATTATTATTCAGGGTCAATTTTCATTCCCAAATCATCTGGTCAACTGTTAAATATTATCCTTGTAATAAATGCTCAACTAACCTAAGTTTATTAATTGATATTGATATTTTTCTTTCTCTTTTATTTTGTCTAACAATCCTCAGATTCAACCAAAATGAAGGATCCAAAGTTTGGTTATGGTGATGCCATTTGATTCAATTTTAATGCCGATGTGATTTACAGAGCCTTAGGATTTCCTACTGAGACTATTGATTGTTTGATTTACCCAGATAAACCAATCATTTTAACCAAACGATCAATATTTTTGGGGTTCAATTCGCGGCTATATTAATGCTATCAAGGAACCAGGATGATCAAGACCAAGCCAACAATCAAGATTGGATCAGGGACTGTTTTTGATAACCAAGACTTTTTTGAAATAAAGCTGGACCAAAACTGATCAATTATCACCCAAAACTAAACCAAAGACTGAATTGAGATTATATCAAGCCTGGACTTTATTATGGTTTACAATTAGACGAAAAATTAATCTTAGTTGTATATCATTGTATTATATCAAATTCAACATTAATTTTATTTCAAAGTATGCTAACCATGAGGAGAGCCTTAAAGACATACACAGAGACACACAACATAATCAAATGATTATTTGATTTACTACTATTAAGCTCAATGAGAACAAATTCATTTGTTTACTGTTGATAAATGAAAATATACATAATTATTTCTGATCTATTGTTACCTGAAGTTGATTATAATTTGCATAAAATTTTTGTTTCTTGATCATACAATTATTTATTTTTGATCTTGTTATGACAAAATTATTTTATTCCCGTTTAACGTTGTTAATCATTCAACTTGATAATTAGAGTATAAACAGTTGAGAAAAATAAATACAGAAAATATTATTAAACAGTGAAGATCGTTTTATTTGTCGTCTCAATCTTGAGACTCGTTTGTTAATCCAATTGTTTGCACAAAATTGATTTCATCTTCAGTTGTTAATACTAACAATAGGGGACTCTTCAACCTTAGCTTTTGAAAGTAAGGAAGACAAATTTGAATTGTCTTAAAATCCTTTCTTAAAAGACCCGAAATGAAGCTGAATCAAAATTACTACTTAACTCCATCCGGATCAAAATTAGATTTATTATTAGTTTGATCGTAACAATTGAAAAACTGACTTGAAATTTATAGTCAAATGCCATTGAAAAGATCAGAATCAATGAGAATATAAACCAGACCAGAAATAAGTTAGTTTATCCAATTAACGCGAAAAAATTTCATTTAGTCAAAAGCATTAATGTCTGTTTCAACCATATAACTCAAAAATAGTATCAAACCATTTGAATAAATTCATTAGCTCAGTATTTAAAGAGTTGGACAGAAAGTTAAGAGCTGTTGGGCCGAGTCTGGATTGGGGAATTTTTTGTTTAAATTTAATTTTTAATGCAAATCTGCGTCAAATCTGACAATTCCTATCGGCGCTCATTGAATGGCGTCAATGTATCACTCGACTGGGTAATCATCAATACAAATAAACAAGATCAAAAACGAATCCTGAAGCAACGAATTAAAGACAAGAGACATCTATCGCGGTATTTCTCAACTATAAACAGCTTTTTTGCGGTTTTTAATCCTTTCTCATTCAAAAAAACTCTTACCCTTTGTTTTCAGTGTTAATTAGCTTTTATTTGGTGAAAATCTTAACTTTTGTGTTTATAGAGATATCATTTGTGAGAAAGTTTGATCCGCTTTATATTTGAGAGCCTAAATTCATTCGTAAAAATCTGGTAAGTTATGTTAAAAATTGTCATGAAAGACCAGAGTCCTAACACAAAATTTGAATATGAAGATAATAGAAATCTTATCAACATAATTTTATGGTCACAGTGTTGATGACTAAAAATTTTAAATCAAATTGGACAATAAATCCTCATGATTCACCTTCAAACACTTTAATATTCACCTTGAAATGTGAGAATTCCTTAAAAACGTGCCTTAGAATATCAAAATTTGTACATTTGCTTGTTTTTAACTTGGGGAAACTCTGACGGAATGTGTTCTGTTATATTGCAATCATCGATATCTTTGATGGGTTATTGAGATTTCAAATAACGTTCATTTAAATTATGTTGCTACTTGTGTTTCATTTCAAAAAAGTAGAAAATTAAAACTAGCATGTTATGAAATTTTAATATGAATCTTATCATTTCTTTTCTTCTCTTTTTCACCACTAGCGGCGCTACTTGGCTCAGGTGACTTTTTATGTTTTAGTTTTTTAGTCATTACCTTGTTTTTTGTGCTTTGTGATGGATGATGAGATAGCAAAATGGCGAGCCGAAAGAAGAGCTAATTATCCATCTGCTAAAAAAGATAAAACAGAATCATCCGAACCAGAGAAAGTGAGAAATACGAAACGAAGAAATGATAAACATGAGTTGAATTTACATGATAAGGTAAGTCTGATTCATTATTTTGTGACAGTCAATACTTTATGCTATCATCTATCAACATTAAATCTAACTTTTTTTGTGTTCACAGATGTTTCTTACTGATGTCCATAAAGAAGAGGAACGGATTATTCAATGTTTAAAGTTACTTGTTGAAGAGGATGCAAAAATATGAAAAGAAAACATTCAAACTTGGTGGCTAACAAATATCTCTTCAGTTACTTCAAATCAACCCTATTGACATTAATTTGATTTATTTTTTTTCAAAGTTATCCAAAGTTATTAAAAGCCAAATTACGATGAAGTTGTGTGACAAAAGTGCTTCTCATATGTTATCAATGATTGCTGCAATTTATGGAGTGTTCATTTATGCCATTGCCTTTTCATTGGAAATGTGGTTTATTATAACAACTCCTATTTACAATTATGAAAATTATGACCATTTAAGTGACGAAGAATCAATTCCAGTTTTCGCATTTGCTTTGGCCGCCATATACTTTGTCACTATAGTTGTTTCTTTATTACTTATGCTTGGTATTATAATCAAGTCCATTATGTGTTTAATGTCTTGGCTTGTAACCGTAGCCTTAACTTTTTTACCTGAATGTGGCCTTGTTTTGTATATGAGTATTGAAAAATGGGTAAGTTTCATAATATTAGTTTACTTTTTTATACTCAGTATTAACTTTTTTTATTCTTTTGTTTTATTTAATTAGGGAATTGAATCTCGCAATGGCCAGATTGAACTATGTCTTTTTATAATTAGAGCTATCATGAATGTCTTCTTCATGGTTTGTGTACAAAATTTAATCAGTCAATGGAAGGCAGAGAAACAGGTGAGTAGCTAAAGAAAAATTTAATTTTGTTGCTTTTGGTTTCTCACAGCTTCTAAATTTGTATACATTGCGACCTAGAAAATGGATTATTCGCTCTTCCTCTAATTTGGAATCTTTCAAGTGCAACGCTTAACGCAATTGAAAAGATGTTTGCTTGCAAAGCCTCGGATAAAAATCACTTTTTTTGCGCGGTTAAAATTGCTCACCTGTATCAAAGTTGATTGAGTCATTGAGCCTGTTTGAATTAATTTAGATAACTTGCTCTTATAGTTTTGACTGTTTTTCAGTAGATTCCATTTAGGATAGAGAGTGTAAATTATTTTGTGTAAAAAACCTTCGGTAGACTTTCGGCTCATCGGTACATCACCTCTATCCAAATATTGCTCCATGATAAATGCTCATCTTTTGGAATATGTTTCTCACGACCAATCCAGCTTAATTTTATTGATTTTTAAGTTGAATTCAATCGTAAAAAACAGAATCGCAAGGTTGAGCAAGGTTGCAAGGTATTTTACCTAAAAGTACCTTTTCATTTTTATTTAACCATTAGTACACAAACAGTTAAACTATTGGCTTAATGTGACATTTCATTTGTTGAGTTTCTAGACATTTTTTTTGCGTGTTGGAGGTTATCTTACAGTATCAAATTCATCTAAGGGTATATTACTAAAATCATTGAACCAACTCATATATATCTTATGAAATCTTTCAAATTATTAACGAGTCATCCATTCCAATTATATCTTCAACTTGTCACTTCTTTTAAACTCAGGAACAGTGCTAAGTCACCATTATTGACATCAACAAATTTCATCTACCATAGCTGTGCATCACAATCATTACAACCCATCATCTCAAGTTACCTACTCATGTAGAGATATAACTGCCGTTGAATATAAAAAACTTAACTCAAACTCTTGATTATTGTTACCTTACTGCGCTGTTAATAACGACAATAATCATCATCGATTGATTTGCTCGTGAAAGTTATTGACCTTTCAGCTTTGTCTTGACTCTTGTGGTCGGAAATGCTCCAAGTTAAAATTTAAATCGCAATCAATTCAGATACACGCCTGGTTATTAAATCTCAATTTATTTTACTTTATATCAGATGCTAAAAGGATTTGCGCTCAAATTACAATTTAATTGTCACAGACCAATTATAATATTGTGATTATGACATGATGTTTACGAGTAAAATTTTTAATCCTATCTACCAAGTTTTCATGGGAAATAATTTTATTCACTAACAATTGGCAAACCAACCTGATTCGAATTCTCTTTATTATTTCTGTTATGCTGAACACCTAATTTTCTGACCTCGAATCTTTACGTTATAGACCTCATTAGGTTTAAAGTAAATGAATTGGTCTCGTCAATATTTAGAGTAACAATTGCTGCAAATTTTCTATTGATTAACTATTCTTTGTCATGACAAAACAACTGGACTAATTTTAATTTCACTTTTCTCTTCCTCTCCACAATAGGTTAGATACGAAATGAATGGTGATGATGATGGTTAACCTTTTCATAGCGTTTTACTCTCTTTCAAACGATCATTCAACCCATTCATTGTCCACTTCCACTAGATTGATGACAGGATTTTAATAGACAAATGATATAATAAGTTGGATAGTTTATTGCGTAAATGTTGTCTAAATTCATTTTCTTTACTCTCATCTAGTCATCAGCAATTGATCACTGTAAGCCTACAACATTTGCCGTTCTAAATGGGGCAAATTTGTATTTTTGGAGAATACTTTTGTTGAAATAGTCAGATGTCAAATTCTTGTTATTCCAATTAGCTTAGTTCTACTTTCCATCCTTTTCATTATGTAGCATTTACCTGTTACATTTTTGACAATCTCGCGACCAATTTATCAGCATTGACAATTAGATTTCAAAAATTAAATTTATTGAAAATAGATGTTGGCTAGTAAATTGAAATAATCTTTCCACCTTTTGTTTAGCTACATTTTCCTCTTGAAATTGTAAAAACCCTTTATTTATTGATGTTGGTTTTATAATTTATTCATCTGTTCAATCCTGTTTGCCCGGATAAAGCAAGTTTTTGTTTCATCATTTAGCATCTACCAACGCCTATTTCAACATTGTTGTTTTTCTTTTGATTGTTCCAGACAATTATTACTGCTATTACAATTGGTTCACTTTTCAATAAGATCGATAAGAGATAGACACTTATAGATTCATAAGCGCCTACTTATAAACTTATTATTTTAATCATTTTATATCTAACATTTTTTAACTTACTGAATCACTTTTCTCATTATCCTGGAATCCTTACATCATCGTTAGATTCTATTTGTTTTGTGAAATCAATTTTGTTTTGGGTTGTGAAAGATAATAGAAAATTTAGCCCTTTCTTGGATACATTTATAATCAATTGAGACTGTCTTTTCATTTTAAGACAGAGTCATCAACGATCAATTGATCTCCTCGTTTCACCTTTCTGATCTCGTTACCTTTTTTATCTCCTTTTATTTCATGGATTGTAAACTATTTGACTATGTTTACAGACAATTAGGCTAGGGCTCCTTTTGTTGCACCTCATAAATTATTACCTTTTTAATGATTTTATCTGTAAAACCATTGAAATGGCTTTTCTTTTGAGCTTTTCATTGTCTGTTTTTCAATTCTGAAAAATATCGTGTGTTTTGTTGAGTTTTTTGAATTACCAAATTGAATTTAACAGTCATGGGTAGACAAAATGTCGATTTTAGTTCCAAGTTTTACTTTCTATTGAAATTAACAGTTTGCATTAAACCACAGAAGCCCAACGACCTATTATCATAATTAATCATCTTAATCAGTTTGTATGACTGTTAGAAAGAGATGATTCAATGATTTTTCATTTCAGATTTAACCATACAAATGAAAAGGAAATTTTACAGCTTCATTTTAATTAGCAATCAATTGAAAGAGCTTGAATAATCCATTGTATTATAACTTTACTTGATAATGTTGTTTGAGCTAACAGACATTTCTTTGAACTCTGCTCTACTTAATATAAATTTTGTTTACAGTTAAAATAATTCAAACTAATCAATCCTTTTGTTTTATTTAAACTTTAATTTAGATCGCATCATATGCCATGAGTATGAGTTCTTACAACTGCAACCCACAAGCTGATCTGTATCCTTTTGTTGATACTAATTCAACCACAATTAATCCTGTTTTCAAATTTAATTCACCATTAAATGGTATTGGAGGAGGACATTTACCATCGAGTGAATTCGATACACAAAATTTTCAAGATTTAGTGAAAACGAGAGGAGATCCGGGACCAACTACTTCTCTTTATGGACAAACATCTTATTCCACTCAAAGTTTGGATAGAAAAAAAATCCTCAAACTACAATCAACTCATTCTTTCAAAGATGAAGTCATCTTAAGACCATTACATCACCACCCATTTGACTATTTAATGAGACCTGGTAGTAATATGGACATGAGATCCAATCGACCAAATGGCCATCCCTATTATCAATCAAAAACACTACCAAGAGATTTTGGTGATAAAAATTCATCCACCCATTCCATACGAGATGTTGCGCTTTAACTTATAATCATTTCATCAACATTTATTTAAATTTCACAAACTAAATTTTCGTATTTATAGTCACTTTATACCAAAACTATTTAACTTTTTATCGTTTGAGTCAGTGCCTTGTTATTTTCGACTTGAACTGCTGATTCAAGTCAAAGTATCGCTTTAAAGCTGGAGAGATTTCTCTTATAAAAAGTTCAAATAAACCAAATCAATCAATTTATTGATTATTTGCACCTTACCTTCAACTGATTAATCTTATTATCTTTCTTGTAAGCTATTTGCAAAAATCAGCTTCTAAATTAATTGAAATAATTTTGAACATCAGTGTTAGTTTAATTTCAATATTTTATTTTGAGTCTTCACTGAATCTTTCTCGTTTCTTATGATTAGTGAAAGACAGTTTATGAAAAAATCTACAGTTTACTGTGAAAATTATACAACTTTTTGTTTAAAGACGACGTTTAAAGACATTTGGGTGCATTGCGGAGAAGGAGAGCAAAAAACATTGATTATGGCCTAAAGGGAGATCAGAATTGTTACATGGCCAGGAGTTGTATATTGAAATATATAATACGATACAATTGAATAGATTAATAATCTATTCAATTAACTTCATTTCAATGGCTTTGGAATAGGTGTGCATAAGGATGTCATCAAGTTCTGGAAGTAATGACCGAAGGGCTTCATCAAACTTGGCCATGGTTCCTCGGTCAAGAACAAATCGATCAGAGATGGTGTATTTTGGATCAACAGCAATGGCAACTTCTTCATCGACCACAGTGGTTAAATTGAATTGAGATACCTTGAACCATTCTCGGAAAACATCTGGGAACATTAAGAATGAACCGTTAACTTTTGCGTTTGGAATAGTTGCCTGGAAACATCCTTCGGAAATTCTGAGTGGAATGGCATCGAAGAGATGATAATCAACAGTGTAATTGGCTCGAGAATCCAATTTAGGAATGGTGTGAATAAATTTGAGAGTTGGCCCTTTGTTTTCAACCTTGTCAACTCGGAAAGAGGAAAGACCTGAGATTTGGACATTGGATAGAGTTAAAACCAATTTACCAACAACAGGTGATTTTGGGTCACGGTGTTCATTAATGGCTGGACTTTGAAGGAAAAGAGGATCCAACTTTTTATGAATTGGTGAATATTGAGCTGGACCAGCTGGTTGACCTTCCTTTTTATCACCTTCCAAATTTGATGATTCTTGGATTAATCGGCGGAATCCTTCAAAAGACATCATAACCAGATCGGTTAATTGTTTGTTTGACACAGGCGTTGATTGGTCATTTGTTTTAACCTCAGGTTCAGAAGTAGAAATAACTGAATTGACTAAAAGAAGTGTTACAATTATCGAAGAAATCATTTTGAGACTTTTGTGTATTTTACTGATGATCACCAAATATTATTGAATACAATCAAAACTATCTTATTTTGAGTTATTCTCAACCAAAACTGATGTCCAAACCTGTGGTTGAATCTCTTTTTATATATTCGTTGATTCTTGGCCCATAACAGCCCAAAATTTCAATCAACTCACTTTTTTACTTCTCCCGTTCACTCACTATCTCCTTCTTTCTCTCTCATTCTGTCAGTGCAATTGTGCCCATTAATCAGAATCTTATTTTACTTTAATCCTCTCCATCAACAAACTTTTTTTTTGTTTGTTAACCCACTGCTTTCTGGGTTCCTCTGAGGTCACTTACATAGTCGTCGACCGATAATTTAGCACCAGTTTTCTTCCAATATCTATGCTTAAAACTTGATCCTGTATCAAGGTGAGGCAATCAAAACCACTTTCTCTCTCACACACCCTGGTTAACCAACTCACCCGTCTTATCAATTAATTAACCATTGAACTTTCTAATCCTGTCATTCCTCGTCAGTATTTTCATTAAAATTCAAAGTCATGGTAGATCTCTCCATCCCAGTCTTTCAATTTCACTTGCTTTTCTTCTTTTTTTCATCATTTTTTATTTCACTTTTCAACTCAAAACTTTTACTCTAAAGTGTGTCTTCTGGTTTGACTGGCTGAATTCATGATCTCTTGTGAGTAAGTGAAATCAAATTAAAGCTCAGTGTATAAAATAAATAACATTAAAATAGCTATAAGTACAAATATAAATGACAGATTCAATAAAATGAGAGAAGCTCAACAACCAGTTACGTCAGTTGATCTTGTAATCAGTTTAAATCTAAAAAGATAGCAAGGCAGTTGACCTATGGTGTGAACTCAATCAAATGAAATCCTGGATAGACACAACTGTGCAGCTCAAATTTAATCGAATGTAGTTAATTTAAGTGGTCAATTGAACAAAGTCGCAATGATTTAAGTTGCGAAATTTGGATCATTACAGCCCAAATCGATAGCTCAAAATGTACATTAATGCAGACAAAATTTCACAAAACATGAATTACTCAATTGCATTCCACTATCAAAAGCAATCAAAAATAATTGAAATAATTTTAAGTTCAAAAAGAATATTCAATCTATTTAATGGTAAATTTTGAAAACAATATGACTTGAAAAACGTTTTGATAAAAAAGTATTTTTTTCAGATTTGACAATACATGAAATGTATTAACCAAAAAAGGCAGGTGGAAATCTACAAGTTGGTTATTTATTATTAATAGATGAGATCTTTTGGCCTTTATCACCCAAAAATACGTTAGTAACGATATTATTCATCTTTATCGGAGAAATCTTTAGCGAAATTATTTCCTGTTGAATTTACCACAATTATTTCATCTAAAAAGATAAAAAAGCTTTGATTAGAAAACAATTTTTTCAATTTTTTTCAAATTAAATTCACCTGCAATGATTGAGAACAATTTATTCATTGTATTTGTTTCAGTGGCGACAGAATGGTAAGAAATTCTTCCTTGAACGAACAATCGAGATCTTCAGAGAGAGAAAAATGTTAAAACGTAAAAGGAGACAGACTTGAAAATTCTATTAAATCTCACCCTTTTTTCACATGCTCCATGCAAGTTCGTCTTAAACTTTGTTTGAAAACTGAAATGCGATGCCAATCGGTCTTCTGAGTATACTCTCCTTCATCATCTGCTTTGATATTAACATTGGTAGCCAAAGAGAAGACAACAACGGGTCGTTCCTCGTTACCCTTGGGCAATGGATCTGTACCGACACGTCCAAGTAAGAAAACTTGATTTAGAGCTGAAAAGAGATAAACATTTGTTCAACGAAAATTCATAGCACAACTCATACTATAAAACTTACATTTTTCCGTCGCTAATCTTCTCTGAGGTAAACGAGAAATCTGGCAATAGAAGATAAACAAGTCTGATGAAAAGAGCGGGTCAATGTCGTAAAGAAAATAAAAATGTGCTTACCTGAAGAGGCATGTTTTGAAATAATCGCAATGGACTGGTGACAATTTTGAAAATATGGCCCATATTATTTGACTAAATATACAACAATGAATCGACAAAATTCCAAAGAAATAAAAAAAAACAAATAAAAAGTATTAACGGTTGAAATTAGACATCAACGAGATCAGAAGATATCCTTAAGATTCATGAGAAAAAGGTTATCTGAAAATAACTTATTTTCACTATTCTCACTAAAATAATAAAGCCAAAACAGTTGTGCGATTAAATTAAATTAAATATTTTTTTCTTTTAAACAAATTTACCTGATTAATTTCTCGATTTTTACCAATTTTTTAAGTCATTTAATTACAATCATACACAATCAAATCTATTGCTACATTGTATAAATGAAGTAGGCTGCACGATGTCATGAACGCTGGGCAGAAACGCTATGATGAAAAAAATTTGAGTAGCAATTTATCAGGATACCTTTAATAAGAAATGATGGTAAAAATCAGATAATTCATAAATCAAACATTTTATTATCACTATTAAGTGATAATCAAATTTAAAAGAACAATCTTAAAAAATCATATTATTACAATATGATCCCTGAAGTTGAAGTGGAGTTAAGTAGAGCCCTCTTTCGGTATTTGCAATTTTTTTTCAAGTGATTTTTGCATTTCGCCCAATATCAGAAAGAAAATGTTGAATAACATTAGGAAACAATTTAATTATGATGAATCAAGATTCTCTCCAATTTGCCCTTAATGCTGTGTCCAATATTGCCCATAACTCAATAAATCGGAAAAATTACAAGCAACAATTAAGTGAACTTCAAAAGGTATGATTTGGCCTTTTCTCTCTCTTTTTTTCTTTCCCTCTTTGTTTCTATTGGAACCTTGTCTCTGTCATACTCTTTTTTCCTTCGCTTACTTTTTTGTTTTAATGATTTGATTTCATACTTTACTTGATAAATGGCGAAATTTTTCCTTTGTTTACTTAAACCGATGTATGGATTTAATCCAGTGTCTTCTATTTACTTTTAAGAGCAAAAAGTGACAGCTATTCGGAGTGGGAAATTTGAAAAGAAGTGGATGAAGCGAAATGGAAGTTTGCTATTTCACCGTTTTGTGAACCAGGCTCTTGTCTTTTATAATTTCATTAGATTGTCTTTTCAGATATTTACATGCATTTTTAACTATGAGGAATATGTTTGGTTTAAGTTTTGGTGTAAAATTTTCAGCGAATTTGTTCATTTTAGCTGCTTAAATGCATCCCAATGTAAAATTCATAGTCCTCTTAATGTAGACTCATATTTGTACATTAGGCCCCCGTACAGTGTGTTAAGAAAGTTCGTGGAAGGATCTTTCGTTTGCGCACTTTTTTCTTGGTTAAGGTGCGATGTTTCATTTATTCTGATTTACAATTTGTTAAAACCGCTATTTTGTGCTTCAAAATTTCTCCCTTCCACTTCATGAACTTTCTTACTACCTTTAATAACTGTTTCGCTATCTAATTTTGATTTCTTCAATTTCATCATCATTTCAAGTTCATCATCCACAGTGTCCATTTTTCATATTCACATAGCCTGACCTTTTTTGCAAATAAACTACTTTCAGCTACTATCTAGCCTACTTTTTCAGCTGATAGTATTATTTGTTCTGTCACTTCAGCCTCCCGTCATTTATCAGCATCGCGAAGAGAAATTTTATAGAAATTTTATTGTAATGCTAATTGCAAAGCTATTTTTGATCAAAGATGCTGAAGAAATGATTTCTATGGTCAACTAACTAAAATTTTCAGCAATTTAAATGTCACCTATTTTATTAATAAAACCTGGTTACACCAGGTTACAGATCCTCATTCAGTTCACAGATGTCTCTGTAATCAAAATTATGCGATTTTACTTCGATGTTTCTGGCTCTTTCAACCTTTTATACTTTGCCTTTTTTATCTTGCCTTTCTATTTACCTTTCTATTTACTGATAGACTATGTATATCCCTATTTAGGTCACATCTCTTAGAATAAGACGGCTTGATAAATAGCTCTTTTGGCTATTTTCCCAATTAAACTCTTGGCAATTCATTATCTCTCATTTATTGATCGAATAAGTCTGACAATCTAACCTCTGAAAAATAATAGTTGATGAACTTTGACTAGATTGCTTTAGCTTAGACTCTTTGATATATGACTGAGCGCATTATGAAATAAAAAATGCTTTCAAATTCACGACTATTAGATACACTAATCCAACATTATCTGCCCTTTCTGTTCAAATGACAGAACTGTATCAAAATCATCTGTCTCATGAATTTCAAATGAATACAAGCTTTCCGGCAACTCAAGCTATTTACAGAGCATTTATTTTCAAATCACTATTTCTCCACAAAAATCTCAATCTCAAGATTTTACTTTGATTTTTAATGTTTATGCAACATGCTTAATTGATTTACCTTTCTTTTTATTCATGTAGAGTTATTCGTGGATTATTTATATTTTAGATCAATCCAGTGATACTAGCTTGATTAAATTAGCCTTTGAAAAGGTAAGATTTTACTTATTACTTCACACTGTGTTTCTTCTTTTGATCTTTTATCATCTTTATATTTTGCTTCATTTATTTTCCGAGCTGTAATAGCTAATTGATTATTTTATTTTTGATCAAACAATTCCATATTTTATGTTTTTCGCTATTAAATTAAACAGTGACCATTGTGTGACCACCTTTTATATATCCTTGGGGAAATTATACTATATTATGGATAAATACAGATGATGCCGATTAGTATTATGCTGATCTTATACTAGAAATATTATCCAAGCTTTGATCTCAACACTGATTGAAATTCACAATCTTTTGAAGTGAAATTTTATTTAAATATGTGGAACGTGATGTGCGATGTTATGCCAACTATCGCTGAAGATTCAACTTCACAACGCAATCTTTTCGCCGGAGATGAAAACAACTTCGAACAGCTAATGTTTAATATGCTTGATGAAAGAGACAAGCTTGTGGAAACTTTAAGAGCAACTCAAGTTCAGTTAGATGAAACTCGTAATAAATTACATGAAACTGAAAAGGAGAAAGAATCTCTTATCAAACAACTAAATGCCAATCTACCACAAGTAAGGCTATTTTCTAACAATACTAATTAATATTATATCTGCAACAAAGTTTTTATCGTTATTAATATTTTTGTCTATCTCTCCAGGAATTCGCTAGTTTAACTAGAGAATTAAACCAAGCCAGAGAACAACTTGAAGAAGCTAACGAAGAAATTTCAGAATTGAAAGCTGAAAGAAATAATACGAGGGTAAGATATATTGAAAATACAGTAACAATACAATAAAATATTGTAACCAACGATAATTATCAATTTTATTGCTGTGACTTTAAATCGTTTATTTAACTTATCGCATTTTATCAATTTGTGAACTATTTCTAATTCATTCTTTTTGTTGAATTTAGTTACTTCTCGAGCATTTGGAATGTTTAGTATCCAGACATGAAAGGTCTCTTCGCATGACAGTCGTCAAAAGACAGGCCCAATCTCCTAGTGGCGTGTCTTCCGAGGTTGAAGTGCTAAAAGCTTTAAAGTCTTTGTTCGAGCATCACAAAGCACTAGATGAAAAAGTTAGAGAAAAATTGCGAATTTCATTGGATCGTATCAATCAGCTTGAAGATGAACTCGCTAAATCTCATGATGAAATTGTAAAGTTGAAATCCGAGAAAAACAATTCAAAGGAGGACCAAAATGATAAAGTTTCAAATGGACCAGTCAATGAGGAAACTAAGCAAAGTCGGTCAAGTTTAGATGAAAGTGAGATAAATGAGATGAAATCTCTTTTAGAGAAACAATCTTGTGACCTTTTAAAATCTCGCACCCAAATAAGTGATTTGACTAACAAGTTAAAAGAAATGGAAGAAACCATGAAGTTAGCAGAACAACAACAGATACTAATGAAAGAGGAGAACTTGAAACTGAGGGAAACTCTGCGAGAAAATAATGCCCAAAAAGAAGACCAAGAAGAAAGAATATCAACCCTTGAGAAAAGATATCTCAATGCTCAAAGGGAATCCACATCGTTACATGATCTCAATGAAAAGCTGGAACATGAGTTAGCGAACAAGGACGCTCAACTTAAACTTGCCGAAGAAAGGATAAATGCATTAACTGAGCGATTAGAATTAGCAGAACAAAAATTGTCACAGTTGGAATTCAATAGAAAACAAGAAGCTTTGATAAAAGAAGCTAAAGAAGAATCTGAGTAAGTTTCTCTATCATATTTTCTTGTGCTTTCACATGCGACTTTCCATAGAATTGATGCATTAATTTTATAATTTCACCCTTTAGCTCCGAAGAACAAGAAAGGCAAATGACTATAGAGGAACGAATTACCCGATTGAAACAACAGGTCGAAGAAAAATCAAATGAATTGCTGAGAGCAGGCCAAAGAGAAAAAATGAACAAGGAACACAACCAAAAACTTGAAGCCACTGTTGATAAACTTTTAGCTGAATCAAATGAAAGACTTCAATTGCATTTAAAAGAAAGAATTGCTGCCTTAGAAGAAAAAAGCACTTTACAACAAGAATTAGATAGAATCCGTCGTTTGCTTGACGAAACGCAAACTGAGAAAGAAAAAATATTACTTGATTCAGCTAAACTGAGAGCAGAAATGGATTCTATGAGACAAGATGTTCAAAATTATAGAGCTGAATCTATTCAAGTAAGATAATTGACAAGATTAATTCATTATTTATGAAATTAATTAATATTTTATGGTTGAATTTTTCTCAGGTCGCTTTGGCTGCAGCAATATCACGCAATCAAAAGAAAAGCGTTCCCAATCTTTATCGCGATAGTGAATGGAATAAAATGGATCATGCATCTAGTATTAATCAATCAAGATTTGATTCTTCGGATACTGATTGTAGTCAGACTGATGGAAACGATAATGACAGTTTATTTGGACCAATTGATAATGTTCTTTTATCTCCATCTGGCCATTCCAGTATGTTTAACACAGTCTTCTCATTGTTTAGTTATAGCAACTGTAAATTTATGAGTCTTAAAATTTATTATTAATTTTTCATTTTTAGATGCACAAACTTTAGCCATGATGCTTCAGGAACAACTTGATGTGATTAATAATGAAATTCGTTTGATCCAAGAGGAGAAACAAAGTTCAGAATACAGAGCTGAAGAGTTGGGGTCACAACTTGAAAGTCTTGATTCTTCTATGAGTTTACTCTCTCGTGAACGTCCCTATGAACAATCTCATCTTATTGGTATCTCACCGCCCCAAAGTGGTCGGTCATCTCCTAGGTCATCTCGAGTGAGCCCATCTATAGACTATCTATCTATTTATAATCCGGTAATTCAATTTTCTTGTACTTTATCATTTGTGTAAAATTGTTTTAACTTTTAAACTTTTTATCTTGCAACTTTTTCTGCACATTTTTCAGGAGATGAATATTGAGCAAGCTAGTTCTCAAAAACTCAATCTTAACTCACAATATTCTCCTAATCGACAGCAATTTAATAATCTATCTAACACTGCCCATGTAATTTTTGTTTTTGTCTTTTTTGTTTAACGCTTTTTAAACCTTCATCTATTTTCAAATCTTACTTTCAATTCATACTAATTACTCGTTTCTTCTCAATTAGGAATTCAATGCATCTTGTAACAATGCTAGTCCATCTACTACTAGAGCTATTCGTTTACAACGTGAACAACAAGCCCTGAATGAAATTAAGCAAGGCCCCAATGCTATTTCCTCTTATGGCATTAATGTTCCTCCTGATATTTTGCCTAGGTAAGTGATTAAAAGGATTAAACTTCTATTATAAAAGTTCATAAAATAATATCTAAAATGTAGATTTCAAAATTCTATTCAAAACTGTCTTATATTTCAGTATTTTATCCATCTCTAGATTTAATCATAATAAATACTGAATTTAAACCTTATTTAACTAATATTTTTCTTATTTCTGATGAACCTAGACAAAACCCACCCGATCTTGACGAATATCAACACTATCAAGCCAATCAACCATGTTCAACGACCTCTTCTATGGATTCGTTAAGTAAAAGGTTATATCCGCCAAATCATTATCAAGTTGGACAGCAATCCCCTCAACAGCAACATCCGATGTATCCATATTATGTTTCCTCACCGATTCCTCCTCAAAAAAAGAAAGGAATAAAGTCTACCCTTGTCGGTAAACTATTTAGCAGCTCAAAGAGAGATAAATTAAAATATCAGCAACAATTTTATATGGGCAACTACCCAATCGATTCTAGTGATTACATTACCATGATGGACCCAGGTTCATCACAAAGCCTTGTCGCTTCTGGGGGTGTTCCTCCCTCTCCATCTTTAGGCTCAAAAGATTTTGACCGGCGTACACGCAAGAAAAATGAACTCCTTGCCGAAGCAATTAAAGCAGGAACACCTTTCGCTTTATGGAACGGACCAACAATTGTTGCCTGGCTAGAGGTATTTATAAAAATTAATGCCTAAAATGGCTTCGATCCCTTATCATAACCAATATCAATTCCTTTAACCTCCATTAATCACTTTTAACCATCTTTTTGTAGCTTTGGGTAGGAATGCCTACCTGGTATGTAGCTGCTTGCCGAGCTAACGTGAAATCAGGAGCCATCATGTCTGCACTATCAGATACTGAGATCCAACGTGAAATTGGAATCAGCAACCCATTACATCGTCTTAAACTTAGATTAGCTATTCAAGAAATGGTAGCTTTAACGTCTCCTTCAACCCCTAAAAATATTAACACTAGTCTTGCATTTGGAGAAATGAATCATGAATGGATTGGAAATGAATGGTTTGTGATTAATTCTAACTTGAAACGAGATTTATTTTATCTTAATTTTCTTTCTATTCTATCTACCAAATTTTTCGCTTTCACTTTTTAATTCTTTTGCTCTCAATTCTCAGGTTACCATCTTTAGGTTTATCTCAATATCGTTCAACATTCATGGAGTGTTTAGTGGACGCTAGAATGTTAGAACATCTAACCAAAAAGGATCTACGTGTTCATCTCAAAATGTTAGATGCATTTCACAGAACAAGCCTTCAATTTGGCATTAATTGTCTAAAAAGACTTAATTACGATAAAAGAGCTTTAGAAGAAAGGCGTAGAAACTGTGAAAATGATATTATAGGTATAATCTAAATTTATTGCTTAATTCTGATTAAATTTTAACAATTTAGAAACTTTCCCCATAGATGTTCTTGTTTGGTCCAATGAAAGAGTTATCAAATGGGTTAATAATATTAATTTAAGAGAATATTCCTGTAATCTAATCGAGTCTGGTGTCCATGGAGCTCTTATTGCTTTGGATGAAAATTTTGATGCCGCTCAAATGGCCTTATTCCTCCAGATTCCAGTTCAAAATGTACAGGTAGGTTAAATTGACTATTGCAAATTTTCTTGACTCATTTTCCAATATAATTCCATCTTTTCTAATAAAATATTTTTTTATAACTTGCAGACGAGACAAATTCTTGAGAATGAATTCAATGAGCTTTTACTGAAGGGAACTGACCGTCGGCGAAATCAAGTGGGTATAGAATGGAGCCATTGTGTGGATATCAGCTCTAATGGCTATCTTAACAGGTCATAGATAATCCAAGTCCCACACCATCGTCCCGGGCAAGAGATAGATTGGTTTGAGGAGGACGATAAACCGCTGGAAAGAAGAGGACGTTGTAATCATTGTAATTAATCGTGTTTGCCAAGTATGTTTTTAACAGATGTATTAATCACTTTGGTGACTTGTTGGTTTTATAACGGATTCCTTGAATAAATCGTTAAGGGTAAGAATTCAACCAAATTTGTAGCCATATTATGTTTTTCTCATTTTTTTCATTTTTTTCTTTCCGATCATGAAGAATAATACTCTACAGTGGTTCCGATTCTGAAGACTCCATTTATCAATAAACCAGGAGAGTGAAAAGTACTTCATTCGTGTTTCGTTCGTAATCTCAAAGTTGGTTTTACTGCATGCGAAGTATCAGATTATCATCTTGATGAACCTTAACTTATGACAACATTAATAAATTTGACTCAAATTCAGTCTGTAATATTTTCGAGAAGTTGCTGCAGAAGGTTCGTGGGCAATCATCTGAAGAAGTTGTGTTGCATCTAAAATGATGAAATGAATATAGGAACACTCGCATTCCATAAGGTTCGTTCAACATTTATTCTGAGCTATCTGAGCTTTGCATGAGCTACAATATTGCTCTGAAGTACATAGTGAAGACAGTGGAGCAAATATAATGGACTCAGAATACATTAATGCATTGGACAAGGCATTCACAATTTGATGGCTGTTGATAGCTTAAAGAAAGGGGACAATCTAATGCAATTATTTGAAAGAATGTTGGAATCTATACAGCACTTCGATTCAAGAGTTTGAGTCAAAATGAATTGTGTTTCATAATTTTGGATCATTCCAGCCCGAATCGATCCTTCAAAATACAGATTGATGCAAACAAAAATTTCACAAAACATGAATTACTCAATTGTATTCCACTAGTCAAAAGTAATGAAAAAAATTGTAATAATTTTAAGTTCAAATAGAATATTCAATCTATTTAATGATAAATTTTGAAAACAATATGACTTGAAAAACGTTTTATAAAGATTTGAACAGATTTTATAATATAATTTATATAATGTATTAACCAAACAAGTTATAATCCATCTTTACCATAAGAATCTTTAACAGCAAATATTTTCTAGTGAAGGCATCATTGAGAACAGTTTATTCATGATACTTGTTTTGGTGGAGTCAAAAAGGTAAGAGCTTGGACTGATTTCATTAAGTTTAAGATTATCGGGTAAAACCTTTTTGCATTCAAACGAATTACAATAAACCCTTTCTAATTGTCACAGAGTCATGAAGCCTCTAATTAAGTTAACTTAGTTAGTTCAACACTAATCGCTGTCGATGTTGTATAGACTTGTCACTATTTAAATTTGATTTCAGAAATATTTCAAGATTTGTTAAACTTTAATTTTGAGTCCTTTGTTCCGTTTTCATTCAAACGGAATGATTGAAACTAAAGAAATAAATGTAAAAACTTTGACTTTCAAGTTAAGAGGACGCTTGGTTGGTCTGCAAGAGCATTAAAATGGAGTCCATTTCAGCATTTAACTCTTATCTAACATCATTTCGGATAAATGATGAACCACCCACTGAAGACTAATGCTTTGTTAAGGAATGTTTCCGATTTTGAACATTCCTCTGTAAATATGGAAACAGTCTAGCTACACGGACACGAGGAGGAGCGTTAATTTAACACACGATTTAAACCAAACACAGTAAAGACGCTCATGTGTCGGTTTTAATAATTTTTGCGTAAACAATGATATTTCAGCTAATATTAAATTGTTGAATTTGGGGACAAACAAATTGACCATCAAGTCGCATCAGAATTAGCTTTAATATCTTTCTTATTGAGTTATTCTCAATTTTTACATTTTATTAATTGATACATTGTATTAAATTTAAACAGATTGTCTCGATTGGATACTGATTTAAAATCCTTCCTAGTTATGCCTTGTGTCCGTATAACTAGACTGTTATCTTAATAAGTAGAGTTTACTTTTTGTCTTTGCCAGCTCTTCGTTTGCTATTGGTCCTTAACTGGTTTGAACGCCACATCATCTCTTAATTTTATCAATAATCAGTATTGAATTTTATTTCTTTTTGTGATGTATTGATTCTTGTAGATATTTCACTCTTTTCACTGTCTTAGGTTAATAAACTGATTAACTTCTTCAACTACTGAATTTTCAATGATAACGTTTTGAATAGGAGCATCATTTTGCGCATTTGTTTGTAGTCTTTCAATAGCTCTAACAATGTCCATACCAGCAATTACTTTACCAAAGACTGTATGTTTATTATCTAACCACCGAGCAGGTACCGTGGTGATAAAGAATTGACTTCCATTGGTATCTTTACCAGCGTTGGCCATGGATAACATACCAGGTTCCTTATGTTGAACAAGGAAATTTTCATCTGGGAATGTTCTTCCATAGATAGATAATCCTCCGGTTCCATCATGATTTGTAACATCTCCTCCTTGGATCATAAAGTTGGCAATTACTCGATGGAATCTGGATCCCCTGTAACCATACCCATTATGTCCTCTGCCAGCAAAGGTAACAAAATTTTTGACCGTCTTGGGAGCAACATCACCAAATAATCCTAATGTTATGGTTCCTGCTGATCTGCCACCAATGGAAACATCAAACTTAACTTTATGTGTTATCTTCACTGCTAAACTATCCGCTAATTGGGACCATTGGAGGCTACAAAGAACCAGGGAACAAAAAGCAATTCTTCCAATCATTTATTTAAATTTAACTATAACAATGTTGCTGTAAGATTTTGGATGACACGTTGATGGATTTACTTTTGGCACTTATTTTATGTTGATCATTTTAATACATTCTTTTTTCTGTAACAAGACATACGCTTAGACCTAACCAAATTCAAGAATGATGACAATGAGCTGAGGGAACAGCCTATTTGTAGCCTGAAAACTGGTCTTATTTTAGTGATCCAACAAAGAAAGGTAATGATCAAAAAGATAGAGAAGGTGTTTGAGTGCATATAACGGGATCTGGTTCTTTTTGCATCCCAACCCAGGTCAAACTCAATAATATCTGAGAAGCTAAAGTAGGATAAGAAGTGAAGAAGAAGCACATGATGATGATGATGACGATGATGATGGGATTAGTTGAGGCAACAACCTTTAAAAAAATATCTTAATAAAGTAAAGGTTTAGAAACAGAATTTTCGCCTATTTTTGAATCATGAACTACACCTTCTTTCTTTCTGTTTATAAATTATCCGATTCAATAGAAACATTAAGAATAAAGTTTATCATCCTTTAATCTCTACAGCCACCCAGATATGACTATTAGGATTACTGTAATCATTAATTATTGATCAATTTTTATTTCACCCAGTTGTTTGAACACAATGTCAAACAAAATCCACAAACTCGAATAACGTATTAGATTGATCAGAGCAAAATATCCGTTTTTTGATTGGATAGCATCTAAGGATTAATTGCTCAATTTCTTTAAGTTTGAACTTGTTTTGACCAAATTTTATTTCCCTTGCCAATGAATTACTAATTTTGAGGAAAGAAGCAATGATTTGTAAAAATCAAACAGAAACTCAATTTTTGAGCTAAAAGTGATAAAAATCTCGAATTTTCCAGTCGAACTTCCTTATGCGCCAACATTTATCTAACAAAGCTATGCAAATTTTAGAACTAACAAGTAAGTTTAATATTATACTATTGAAGAGAGAATATTATGTTTTAGATTTTATCAATAGGATGGCCAGTAATATCGACAGGAGTGCAATGAAGGTGTTTGCTTTGAACATGAAATGAAGAAAAAAGCATTCAAATTATGCTTGTAAGACACAAGAGTTGGTCTTAAATCTCTTAAGCTATGCTGCAACACTTTTGTAGACATGACAACAACACATAAATCTGCTGTAGGCCAAAAAACAGTGGCATCGCAAATGGCATTATGAAACAAAAATAAACACGCTGATGCTCAGTGTGAGCCACACAACAAACAATGCTCATAAAAAAATCAAAAAATTATGATGGTTAGTCAGCAAATCGTCCACTAGAAAACCGGAAATCTAGAGATCTTTTTTAACGTCCTTGCAAGTCCTTTCGTTTTCTAAGCCCTTTGATATGGAAATTTAATTCATAGAGGAGTCTGATGACTCATTATTGTCCTTTTATATTAAATTAACACGAGTTATAAAATTTCTTACAATTTGATCATTAACTAAAATTAAATTTGATTAAAAATTTCGAGTCAAAGCTATTTTCCGTTAGGAAAACGGCTAATCATACGACATGAATCATGACTGGTTATATTATTTTTTATAATGATACTATCCCTCGAATTCACTTGGAGTGGCAGTCGCCCTCTTTCGGAGTTTCAATTTTTATCAAAAGACAAGTAGAGATTTCTAAATTTCGCCCAAGATCAGAAAGAAAATGTTAAATAACATTAGGAAACAATTTAGTTATGATGAATCAAGATTCTCTCCAATTTGCCCTTAATGCTGTGTCCAATATTGTCCATAACTCAATAAATCGGAAAAATTACAAGCAACAATTAAGTGAACTTCAAAAGGTATGATTTGGCCTTTTCTCTCTCTTTTTTTCTTTCCCTCTTTGTTTCTATTGGAACCTTGTCTCTATCATACTCTTTTTTTCCTTTCCTTATATTTTTGGCCTAAGTTACCAACTACATTTGTACTGTTTTTTAAACACATTTTCACCTTATTTCTTTTTCCTGCCTCTCTTTCTCTTTCTTTCTTTCTTTCTTTCTTTACACTCAACTGCTACATCTTCTTTCTTGTATCCAATGGTTCACCCTTTTTATTTAATCAACTCAGCATTTTGTTTTCAGTTTTTATAAGCTAATCATTTTGTTTAAAATTAAATTTTGAATACTGCCCATGGCTTTTGTCTTGAAGGGCAAAAAAGTCATCGGACATTAAACAAATGAAGATAGGTGAAAAGAGAAAAAGATTCAATGTATATTTCTAACCCCCCTCTTTCTTTTTTACTTTCTTTTCCCATTTCTTCTCTGTCTTCCTAATTTTTTTTCTCTTTCTCTTATTAGAGAGATCATAGTCTCTTTCTTCCTTTCATTGCTCTTCTTCCTCTTTTCTTTCTACATTTTCAATCAAATCTCTTTCTTCTTCCGTTCTTTGTGTGTATATGTGTATTAGCCTGAATATTAACTAATTGACTTTATCTTGATTGTTAATTTAACTAAAATTGTAGATTAACCTTACTGTGCAAACGTGACCATGTTCTTCAACACTGTTATTTCTATCTTTTGTTAATACATTATCTCACCTTCTCTTTATCTTTCCTTCCATTTCTTTTTTTACATTTCAACAGTTTGTTAATAAATTTGGATTTGAATGTGAAAGACATCTATATCGTTGTATATTCGATTCATTGTTGGCAACCCAGCACACCGATACTCTTAAAAATTCGATTCTTTGTCAACTCTTCTCGGATCTTGGTTCATTTTTTGAGAAACCTAATTTTTCAACTCTAATCAGATTTTCTTTTAATAAAGGCCCTTTTAAAAATAAAATCAGTGACAGTAGCAATACTGAAAGCAACACCGCTGACTGTTCATCAGTTGGAAACTCCTTAAACGGAGCTAGTAACAACAATCGTTCCCAGGAATCTTCTGGAGCTGCTGGAGTTACTCAGAATAACTCAAGTGATCTAAGTGTTGTTAACAAAGTCCGAGAGCTTTGTAAATGCTTGAAATTGAACGATACACATAAATTAGCCTTGCTCTTGTGTTTAGATGAACTTGATTCAGCTGAACGAGAAGTTCAATTGAGCAAGTGTGATTTCATCAGTATCCCAGAGTTAACATATTTTATGTTATCACAATTGCATTCTAGCAAAGAGCCTTTTGCCAAAGAAAGTATAGAAAAAATTAAAGAAGGTAGGTAGCTGCTTTCATATTCAATAACCTTTCTCTGTTCCATTTGCGAAATTTCATCATCTGATCTGCAAACCTCACCCTTGTTGGATCTTTTTCTTTCATATTGTCTTATATTTTAATCTTAATTCCTTTCTTTTTATTCTTTTCCCTCCTTGGAATATCATGCTGACGACCACTCATTTCAATAGACTTGGAAGCTAGTGGAAATCATATTTCTAAAGATAAATTTCTACCTATAGATTCTCCATTCTGTGATAGTGTTGAGATGGAGTCCAATTCTTTTGGTAATCTTTCTGGTCTCTCAGATGATCAAATAACCAATATGCTGGTCAATGAAAATGATGTCCAATTAAGCTCTGAGCTGATGAGTCAATTTGATATTACACCTAAACTTTGCGCCAAGATTTTGTTAGCACTGTGTGAACATCCTAAAGGCCAAGAAAACAACCTACCCCAAAGGTTTGAAGAAATTGACACTCTAGCAAATTTGTGTCGCGAGTTTCTACCTTCAGCCTCACCCTTAATGGACATCCTCCAAGAAATAGACTCTGAAACATTTGTAAACATAAGTAGCAAAATGATCAATAATAAGCATTTTGGGAAAATACATCCAGTTTTCTCCAGATTCTGGCAATTTTGTTCCAATCTTTGCAATACCGAAAAACAAGGTTTGTGTTTTATATTTCTTTTTTTTCTTTCCATAATATACTAATCAATTTCTTTTTTCAGGTATCTCTCTTCTAGGAATGATCTTCTTCAGTAGACTTTGGTCCAATAACCTCGAATTCCAGTTAGGAGTTATCATGAACTGTGTTAGAAATCAATTAGTGGTTAAATTACTGTCAGCTGGTCCCACAGGTCCTGGTCCAGGCGGTGGTAATGATCTAAGTCAATTGGTACCTAACTTGGAATCTCTCAAGTGTCTACCCGACTTTGAAGGCAATCCCGAACTTTCAAATTGGAAATACCAAAAACTCTATTCGATCATTATTGAAATAAGTGCTGCCAACTCCTCAAATAAACAGTCGGTTACTATGGGTTCTATGTTTTATAATCAAATCATCGACCTGTTTAAATGGCCAATTCATCATTGCCCTGACCTAGTAGCCCTTGGTTTGCTTGGATGTGGAAGTGTCTCATCCATTTGTAAAAATGATATTCTTAACATGACAATTCCATCCTTCCTCAGCAACCATCCAAACGCCGCCATAATTTTGCACACCATTTGGAGTACAAATGATTTGATTGGTAATGTTCAGAACAATTGTCAGTGGGCTAAGCAAGTACTTCTCCAATCTATGTGCGAGTTTTACATGAAAAGTCCACCTGAAGAGCAACAACAACGATTGTCTAGAATTTTGGATGTGGCTCAAGATCTTAAAGCACTTAGTTTATTGCTTAATAGCAATTGCCATCCTTTCGTAATTGACTTAGCTTGTCTAGCATCTAGAAGAGAATATCTCAAATTAGATAAATGGTTAATGGACAAAATTGAATCACACGGTGAACCATTTGTGAAAGCCTGTATAGTGTTCCTAAATCGTCGTTGCAATGCACTTGTCAGTGGTAATAAAACATTGGATGTTAACTCATTAAACTCAGCTTTACCATCTGAAACCCTCGCCACAATTTTGGCCTGCTTACAGCAGTTTATCTGTAATTCTGCTAGCTCAGTGACACCTACCTCGCTCTCACAACAATTTCCTGTATCACCAGAACTTAGCGAAACGATTCTGACCATGGTAGCAAACTCTTCATACCTTTTATCGAAAACTCCCCGATCAGCACCTCCCGGTGTAATTAGTAACAATGTTAAGGCTCCAATTCTTCCTACTGTGACTTCACTTAGTGACCTTAACGATCGAATCGGTAGTCTGACATTAACTGGCTCTGCCAACTCATTCAGTCAGTCTCGACAACCATTTATTACACCATCATCCCAGTCATCAATAACTCCAATAGCATCTACAACATCCATAATGACTCCTCAAATGCAACCACCTGTTGGTCCTAAATCTCAAAAATCCGGACAGCCTCAGGTAACTAATCAATCGATTCTTGAATCTGAACCTATTTTATCGTTGTCTTCTTTAATTATCTCACTCCAGGCATCTTTGCAGCCTCATCAACAAGCTTCTCAACAACAACAGTCTCAAAGAGGTTATGTCTTCAATGTAAATGCCATTTTTCCTGAAACTCAGATGGTTGTCAATCCAGAAATTGAGAAAGAAGCTGATACTTATTTCCAAAGGATCTACAATCAGTCAACTACTGGAAGTATGAGTATCGATGATGTTCTGGAAATGCTGCGGAGATTCCAAGACTCGCCTAATAAACGTGAAAGGGATATATTCAACTGTATGATAAAAAATCTTTTCAAAGAATACTGCTATTTCCCTCAATATCCGGACAAAGAGCTTCTCATTACCGCACAACTATTCGGTGGTATAATTCAAATGGGCTTAGTTAAATACATGGCTTTAGTTGTTGCCTTAAGATGCGTGCTTGAAGCCCTTCGTCAACCTTACAGTAGCAAGATGTACTTTTTTGGAATCGCTGCTTTAGATAGGTTTAAATCAAAGCTTAAAGAGTATCCACTCTATTGTCAACATTTAACTTCGATACCTCATTTCAATGAATTTCCTCGCCCTCTTCAAGAGTATATCCAATATGGTGCTTCATCTGAAGATCCACCATCTGCTCGATCTCTTCCTGATGTTGTAGCTAATCCTGCTGTGTCAGCTCACTCTCCTGCTCCTGGTCAATTGAATTCCGCTCTACCGGGTCTCATAGGCTCCTATATTGGTAACAATATTAATTCCGAATCAAACCGCCCCGTTATGATGATGTCTGGTATGCTTAATAATTCAAACAACATTAGTAACATTGGCTCTCAAGGAATAACTGGCCCCATTGGTGGACAGTTATCTCAAGTTCCAGCTAAAATTTTCTCAACCTCTATTTCAAGTCAGGCTTTAATCAATAAACCCATAACCTCAACTCCGGTCATTACTACATCATCAACAACACGAAGTGGACCTTCAATTGCAAATGCAACTAATATAGATACTTTATTAGCTGCTGGTGAAACAATTCATTCTATTCCTCCAGAATCAATGCAAGATAAGGTTGGTTTCATAATCAATAACCTTTCGCAGATGAATTTAGCACAAAAGACTGAAGAATTCAAAGAATTAATCGGGACCGACGACACTTATCATGGTTGGATTGCTCAATATTTCGTCCAAAGACGAGCTAGTATTGAGAATAACTTCCATACCTTATATGCCAACTTTTTAGAGCTGCTTAAACTACCAGAATTGACTAAATTGGTTATTAGAGAAACTTATCGAAATATCAAAGTTCTATTACGAAGTGATAAAGTCATTGCTAACATGGGTGATCGAACCTTGCTGAAGAATCTTGGCCATTGGTTAGGAATGTTAACTTTGGCTAAAAATAAGCCTATCTTATCCATCGATTTGAATCTTAAATTTTTGCTTATTGAAGCTTATCACAAAGGCACACAAGAGCTTCTTTATGTTGTTCCATTCATCGCAAAAGTATTGGAAAGCTGTGCTAAATCTACCGTATTCAAACCACCTAGTCCTTGGACTATGGGTATACTTAAAGCTCTTGTTGAGCTTCATCAAGAAAGAGAAGTCAAATTGAACCTGCGATTCGAAGTTGAAGTCCTCTGTCGAACCCTCAATGTTGACATAAATGAGTTGATTGGTAAAACTACAATCCTCCAAGAAGAAGATATTATGAATAAAGTAATGATGGAGCAGCAGTTAGGACCTGCTGGAGGACGTCATAATCAAAGTCACGTTAGTTCCATCGGCTTGAATCAAGCAACTGACACTCTGTCTAATTCAGTTCAAAATCAAATGCATATTGCTCAATCTCAATCTTCTCAAGGTTCAGTTTCGGTTGTTCAACAGTCTATTTCAAGCCAACCTCCAATATCTCATTCAAGCCAAATTATCAAGCCACCGCTGACTCAACCGCAATCTCATTTACCTAATCGTTTATCCATGTCTATGTTATCACAGCCATTAGTTGTTGGACAACAGTCAGCAACGCATTCATTACTACAACCAAATTCATCACCCACCGTTCAAATCGGGCCTATTCATATGCCACCTACTGCTTCAATACCAATGACACCAACTTCATCAGTCAGTCCGGCTGTCCAACAGTTCAACTATCACGATATCTCAACAAATATTTCAGCTATCGGACCTCATATTGTAACACGTAACGACCTTCCTCTGATTCAGCTTAATCCGAATCTCAAGATTTTCATTAAGCTCTCAGTGGAAAGATCCATTCAAGAATGGGTAGGACCAGTTGTTGAAAGAAGTAACAAAATAAGCTTGACAACAGCTGAACAAATAATCAAAAAAGATTTTGCTCTCGAATCAGATGAAAACAAAATGTGTCTTGCTGCTCAGTATCTTATCCGTAATCTCACAGCTGGCATGGCTATGATTACGAGTAAAGATGCCCTTTACGGTACTATGGTCACTCATCTTGTACAAGCTTTTACTCGCCAATTGGGACCGAACAGTGGAGTAACTAAAGAAATGATTGAAGAATCAGCTAATGCAATAGCTAGTAGCAATATCAACCTTGCTTGCTGTTTCATTCAAAAGACTGCAATTGAAAAGGCCATTCCTGAACTGGATAAGAGACTCCAACATGAATATGATATTCGGCGTAAAGCTAGACTTGAGGGTCGTCGATATTGTGATGCAAGTTCATTAACTTATCAAGCTGAACGAATGCCTGAAGCTATTCGTCTAAAAGTAGGCTCAGTAACTCCTCTTCAATTCCAAGTTTATGAAGATATAGGTAAAAATATCCCAGGATTTATTTCACCCATTGTGGATCATTCTAACATGGGCATAGCTTCATCAATGACCAACTCTCTTCCAAATATTGGTGGATCTATTGGATCCACTGGACCTAGTCTAACTAACTCTATTGGAATGGATCAACCATTTTTGAAAAGTCTCACAAGCAATGTATTACCAACAGTAGCTGCCATGTCCAACTCAATTTCTGCTAATATCAATGTTCAACCACCTTTGTTCTCTCAGCAACTTCCAGGCTTCGGACCTGAAAACTCTTCCAATAACATTGATACTGGTTTACAAACTCTTTATGATAAATTAGTCAATGAATTGGATTCTCTATTCCAACAATTCGTTGCATCGATGCAACCTAGTATGCTTATAACTACCATGCACTCAATATTGGAAATGGTCAGTGCTTCAAGAAACAATCCAAGCAACATTGGAAGTGCCGTTAATCTAATCCAAAGAATTCTAGAAGCTCTCGCTGAATTGATAATTAGTGTTGAATCTGGAGTCGTTGAAGTTCTACTCCTTACTCGAGCTCGTGACCTTTATTTGGTGATTCTAAAGGCTCTATCAGATCCTAGAGCATATGGCGTTCAATTTACCACCAAACAAATTACTCGACAAGTTTTGGATCGCCTTCTCAGCTCTTCCACTCCACCTTTACCGGATGATTTATTTGATATACTTATGCGGTCAGAGTTGATTAATATCTCATATGTTGATGCTACTTTAGCCCAGCAGATTGACGGTGCAAACCCAATCGCATTGGCATTCGCACTACAATTCGTGAAACTTTATGGTATGGACCTAAGTGAAACACAAATTCCTAACATCATTGCAGCTCTACTAAAGATCAGCAAATCATCTGGTCCTACCAATCCTTTGAATCTCGAGATTCAAACTAGCCTAGATGTTTTCCGAACATCAAATGCACCATCAGCTCTGGCTCCTTCAGATGGATCCAATTTCTTGATGAGCTCAGCAATGAGTGTTGCATCTCGTGAGGTTGAATCAGATTCTGAATTATTGGAAAAGACCGAAAGATTGATGAGAGATTGGATTAATTTATATCATTCTAATACTCCACCCAACAAAGTTTTTCACATCTATGTACAATCAATGAACCAACATGGTATTCTCAAAACAGATGATTCCATTACACGATTTTTCCGGCTTTCAACTGAGCTTTGTGTAGACAACTGTTACAGAATCTTAAATGGCCAGCATGCTAATAATGCATCTGTCTTAGAAGCTCGTACTAAATGTTTCCAAACACTTGACGCGTTTGCACATCTCATTGTGATGCTTGTTAAACATAGCGGCTCAAACACTGGATCTATGTCCGAATCAACTCCAAAGATCAATTTACTGAACAAAGTTTTGGGTATAATTGGAGGTGTTGCAATTCATGACCAAGAAATCCGAAATGAAGAGTTTCAACATCTTCCTTATTATCGTATCTTGATTATTCTACTGATGGAATTGACTCTCGGTCCAAACAACTTAGGTTTACCTGCTATGAACAACTTCCAGCATCAATTAGGATTTGGTATCAATCCAAGTCAAGTTGACCCCCTTTACGAAAGTATTCAATATCAAGTTCTCAATGCTTTCTGTCAAACTTTGAAGCTTCTTAAACCGAGTAAAGCACCTTCTTTTGCATTTGCCTGGCTTGATTTCATTGGGCATCGTATTTTCATGGAAAAGTGTCTAAACGGACCAAATTCAACTCCGAGCATTATCTCAACTAAAGGATGGATATTTTATGCCCCTCTATTGATTGAGATAATCAAATTCTTGGCTCCGTTCTTAAGAAATGTTGAATTGCCCCATTCAATCGATCTTCTTTACAAGGTAAGCGTAGATTGCATTATTTATTACATTTATTCTCTTCTAATATCTGTAATTTTATCTTATAGGGTACTCTCAAAGTTCTACTGATCTTGCTTCATGATTTCCCTGAATTCTTGTGCGAGTATTGTTATGAGCTTTGTGATGCTATTCCACCCAATGCGATTCAAATGAGAAATCTGGTTCTCAGCGCTTTCCCTCGTAATATGCGATTGCCTGATCCATTCACTCCAAATCTCAAGATTGACTCACTTCCAGAGATTATCCAATCTCCTAAAGGAGCATCCAACACTTTATCGGCTTTAGCTACTGTACCATTCAGAAAAGAACTTGATTCTTACTTGAGAACACGAAGTCCAGTCACTTTCCTATGTGAACTCAGAGGTTATCTTCAAAATCCTAATGGGTCTGATGGTACTCGCTACAACATACCATTGATTAATGCTTTGGTTCTCTTTGTCGGTCAATCTGCTATTCAAGCCATTACTCCAAAACACATATCCATGTCTAGCATTGCTCATTCATCACATATGGATATTTTCCAGAATTTAGCTGTAGATTTGGACACTGAAGGTAATTTATCAGTAAACTTTTAGGCATCAATTCATAGCTAACTTTCCTTTTCCTTTGTTCACAGGTCGCTATTTATTCCTTAATGCGATAGCTAATCAGTTACGTTATCCTAACTCACATACACACTACTTTAGCTGTACTCTTCTTTACATCTTTGCGGAGAGTAATACTGAAGCCATCCAGGAGCAAATTACTCGAGTTCTTTTGGAGAGACTCATCGTAAATCGTCCACATCCATGGGGTCTTTTGGTAACCTTTATTGAACTAATTAAAAACCAATCATTTAAATTTTGGAATCACGAGTTTGTTCGGTGTGCACCTGAAATTGAAAAGTAAGTTTGCCTCAAGCTAATTTTATCCAAAAAATCGAATCTAATTTCATTTTATCTTGCCTTCCATTTTATTCAGATTATTCGAATCTGTTGCTCGAAGCTGTATGCAGCAACAACAAAAAAATCAAGGCACCGGCAACTCTGGTCAAATTTCTGCGGAGCTTGTTCGCTCACAATCATCATAAATATTGTCGCCACGGGGAGTTATGACGCTACAAAATGAAAAATAAAGACAAATTTACATAGTTGATTTTGAGGAGAGCAAGAAACTGTACTTATATTAAAACTGATCTAACAATTTGTATTTTAATGTTACTATTACCGTTTCGCTATCGATTAATAAATGTTATTTTTAAATTGCATTCAATCCCCTGCTCTCTAAGCCTTTATTCAATTCATATTGTTTCATTGTTGTTTATCAATGAAACCAACGAAGTATCCACCGTGATTAGGACCGATCAAATTTGGTGAACTATTGACTTGAATTCACAGATAAGGTGAACACAATTAAACATGCTCATTTGAAAAATTCATTTGATGTCATCGAGTCGATAAGGTTTCAAGTGTAAGAGTTTATTCTTTTTTCATTTTTAAACTGAATTAAGACCTTTTTTTCAATAATTTTTCTTACTATTTTCAAATCTTATTACAATATGTAATTTCAATATAAATGATGAAAGCAATTATCTGTGATTCTAAACTACAGCTTTAATGCTTGCTTTTGCTTGATTCACTTTTGACAGTTGAATATCGATAGGAAAATAAAAAAATCGATAGTATCGTCATCCTACTTCTTGCACAAGCTTACATGTAGTGTTGTATTTTAAAAGTCATATGTAAACGTGGAATTCAGTATTAGTTTTGATTGTGGCAGTTTTATCGTTCTTATTATTTTATCATGGGCTTTGTTAATTCAAAAGAAGCCATACTGGCTTTTCTTTCCTTAATATATCCAATTTTAATGGTCGGAGCTGTTGAATTGACATTTGAGCTGCCAGACAATGCTAAGCAATGTTTTCATGAAGATATTACACAAGGAACTAAGTCTACAGTTGAGTTTCAGGTAAGATTTTTATTGTTTCTATTTTAGAATGGTTAAATTATTGCTGCACTGTGCAATATTTTCTTTGCAATTAACATGCTTCAATATTTACTGTTGCTTTTACAAATGCTATTTATATGATTTTAATCTGAAATTTTACAATTAATCTGAAATTATTGTATTTGCATTGAATAGGTTGTTACCGGTGGACAATATGATGTTGACATGACTTTAACAGGACCCAGAGATGAAGTTCTTTACCAAGGGGTTAAAAAGCAATTTGATACGTTTACATGGACTCCTCAACACACAGGAGTTTATACTATCTGTTTTAGCAATGAATTTTCTACATTTAGTCATAAATTAGTTTATTTTGATTTTCAAGTTGGCGAGGAACCTCCTCTTCCAGGCACTGGTGAACATCAAACAGCATTAACAAAAGTAAGTTTGCATTTTTATATCCGTTTTTAGTCATTAGCTACCACGATTAAACTAATACTTCTATCCTTTGTTCTATCTCAATAGATGGAAACGTCAACTGTAAATATTCACAACAATCTCAACACAATAATCGATGCTCAAACTCATTATCGTTTAAATGAGGCTAAAGGAAGCAAAAGAGCTGTAGATCTGAAAAATCGTGTCACTTATTGGTCCACAGCTGAAACTTTCCTTGTTTTCGTCATTGGTATTGGCCAAGTGATGATTTTGAAAAATTTCTTCACCGACAAAAAGTCTAACACACCATATTGAATATACTAGCATTTAAGAAGTCACCATTTATTTTCAAACAGCACCGATTTCATATAACTATGAATCAATCCAAATAAATCTAAAGTATAAAAACTTTTATTACTCATAAATTCAGTTTTCCTTTTTTACAATCTCAAATGGAATCAACTTCAATAACTTCAAATTTGATTCAGCTTTTGTAGAGACTTACATATGATATTTTACATACAATGACTTACCTTTTATAATATAAATTGTAGTTTTATAGAGTCATTTGACATTTTTTACCACTTTTGGGTACAGAACAAATAATTTCAATTGAATTTACCTCTTTTTGAGTAAATGTAACATTAAGAAAATTGGGAGAACTATGCAAAGTGCTACACAAAAGATGTTCGCGTTCATGTGATTCGTTTGGTCATTATTACATCACTTATTCATTTTATACTCTAACCCACTTTCATTAACAACATGATTTTTGGCTTTTACAGATACAATTTGATAATGAATATTGGTTGTTATTCGAAAGTATCAGAATGATATTTATTATATCAGACGGAATCAACAATAACAGTTAAAATAGAAATGATATTTGCGCGATTATTGATAGAGTTGTCATTGATGGCAAACGTAAATCTGTTACTCGTCCAGGGCCAATCCAACTATTAGCTTCATCATTAACTGAAGATTGTGAGATTCACTGAATGCCTATATTGAACATTTTCTGTTTTATCATTTGTAAAATCTTAACTTATATAGCAATAATGTAAATCACAATTCATTTGTTTCAATTTATTGAAATGTCAGATATAAAATAAAGTTTCAATAGCTGATATAACAGCACATGCTGAATTCAAATGATTAATTGGTTAGCAAATTTATCGATTTGGAACCTCAATCGCCGATTCCAATTCTGTGGACTAATGTAATACATGTATTAGTTGTAAAATCGTAAAATTGCAATTCATGTAAATGTAAAAAATTTTATTTGCGACCCATGATACTGTATTATTTGTACTAAGAACAAAACTCAGAAAGGGGTTTATTTGCGTGATTGCAAGTCTAGAATAAACTTAAGTTCATTTCAATGGAGAAGTTATGCGGTAACTTAATATAGATAGAATCCTTTTAAATTAACAGTTCGTCTAGTTTTTATATGTATCTCGTTAATTACCAGACATTTGAAGCGAACGAGATATGGTGATTACTAATTGATTAAGATTCAATTTCGGTTGAAAGAACAGATCATTAGCAGCGAAATTAGTTGCATTAATTTAACAAAAGAAAGAAAGAGAGAGAGGCTCATCGTCTCTAATCTATAACTAACGAATATATTGTTTACCATATTTGAAAATTTAAATTACATAGCCTTAATTTTAATTTGCTTCATTTTCGATGTCTTCTTCTTCATTTCTCGTCTATGTTCCCGCTCTTCCCATTTACGTTGTCTTTCTGGATCTTCCTCATTAAGTATTTTCTCTTTTTCGGCTCTTTTCTTTTCCTCTCTTTTAGCTTGAGCAGCTTCCTGACGTTGTGAGTGAGTTGCTTTTAGGAACAATTCTTCCAATTTTTGTCTATTTTTATTGGCTTTGTTTTTACCCTCTCGACTCAGACGGAAGCGACGGACTTTTTCAATTAAATAAAAAACCATCTGAAGAAGAGGCTTGAAAGATTCAATATCTTCGGCAGTTGTATTTCCACTATTAGGATCTATAAAAAAACAAATCAGATTAGATTATTGAATATTGAAGCTTCAGAAAGATCTTACATTTGAAACCAAACATCATAATTCTTCGTCTATCAGGAAATTTGACTAATGGAGCATCTCTGAAAAAATAAAAATGAGTCAAATAGTAGAATTTCACTTTTATTGAATGTAATTTTTAAAAAGCTTACTCGTTCAGTCGATAACCGGAGTATTGGTCGGAAATATGAATATACTGGATGGCATCTGGATATTTATTAAGTAAACTGACAATTTTTGAGTCTAAAATAGCACCAGCAACTTCACCAATTTCGTTCATCATAACATAATTAGTATCAGATACTCCATATTTCTCCATAGACTTTATCTTAGGAGCGAAAGTTGCCTGAAAGTAGGAAAACATGCTTATTATTATCAGTGAATAGTCTAAGTATCATGTCAACAAATTTTGCTAAAACTTACAAAATCGTTCATCTCTTTAACTAATTTAGGAGCTATTTTTTTATGAGCGGCTGTAAAAACAAACGTATCCATAGCATCTTGATTAAGGTATACACGAATTAACTGAAAGAAAATAGGAACATTTTAGAGTCTGTAAACGAGTAAATTTCAATGTAACTTACAATCTCATCGTGTGAAGGCATAACGATTCTCGATATAGAATTAATTAAATCTTGTCTTTTTATAAATCGCAATTCAACAAGCATACCTTCAACACAGGTTCTGCCGCTACACCATAATGTGAAAACATTCTCAGTTTCTTTTATCAAACCAAGATTTTCAATCTCTTTTTTTCCATCGTCTCCAACAAGACAAAAATTATTTTCAAGCAAATCTCTATAGCCTTCAAACCATGAATCAGCTAATCTCTGGTTTTTATCTCTACCAATTATAAAGTTAACAAAATAAATAAAAAGACACAAAATCATTAATCCTTCGAGGTAATAACTTTCCCAGCTGTTTCTAAGATGGATTGGCACTTTGGTGATTTCAATATTATCAGGTCTATGAGCGGATGATGGTGTTGGTGACCCTGCATCTGCATCTCCTTTAGAATCACCTGGATCAAAGTCCTCATTCTCTTCTACAACATCTAAATCATCATCTTCATTGTCCACGGTCGAGTCCACTAAGTCATCTTCTTCTGAATCCGGTGGTTTGACTAAAATGCAAAAAGAGAACGAGATTGGAGCGAAATGGAAAAGTGATCTCTTTTTAAACACTCAATAAATAGGAAATTACAACTCACCTGGTTCAGAAGATCTTTGCACTTTTGGAATATCTGGTTCCTCTTCTTCAAACTCTTCAAACTCAGCAAACTCATTTTCTTCATAGGAATCGACAGATTTCTGTGATGATGCAGCAGTAGAGCAGCCAAAAAGCAGAGTTTCCAAGAGAAGACTCAAAATTAGATTCGCTGTTAGCATTGCAGATACAAATCTGAGAGCCGGTCTTCTGCCAAACCTTTGCGCCATTTTAGCCCAAAGATGCACAATATCAAATAAATTAATCAATTAAATAGGCTGATTGATTTTGATGGCTGATTAATTAAACCAACCATTGATAAATTACACAATGCTAGAAATGAGCGATATCATCGATATCGATGATTATCATCGATATTCCAGCGCTTGCTATTTATCGATACTTTAACTTTTCAATTGAAATCAATGTTAATTTTCGATGAAATCCATCATAATTTAATTTGGGATTTTGTTAGTTACTTTTCTTTCGCTAAAGGCAGTTAAAGTGGCATTTGAGCTGATAGACGAAGCAATGTTTTCATTAAGACATTAAACAAAAAATCAAATCTTACTTTTTACTTAAATTTTATTTTAGTTTTAAAAATAAGTTAAACCGATTTTACTTTCAGATCAATCAATGAAAGAATGAGCGAAAACACATATTTTGCATAAAAAAAACTTAGTTTTCGATAAAACACTAGACGGAAATAGAATTTATGTAATATAACTCATTTTTGAGGTAAATAATTCTTAGGAATACTTTAAACCAATAAAACAGAGGTATTAGAGTAATTAGAACAACAAAAATTGAATAATTCAAGGTTCAGTTATTTTAGGTCGATAATTAAAAAGGATGAATATCACCCAAATATGCAACAACAAAATGTAGAATATAACAAAGGCGCGAGCGGAAGGATGATGACGCAAAATTAAACCAAGCCGTAAGCTAAATCCATCGATGTGATCATAAGCTCGTTTCACTCGTCTGGTAACCTGACCATCATAAGGACTTTCTTCAACCAAAGGTCTTATTCTGTTGACTAAATTAGACGCTGATGATGAATGCATCATGCCAATAGTTACAGCTCCGGGAATATTGCTCATATTTTTATTACTTGAAATTACATCTAATGATTCTCTCAATCTGGATTCGGTTCTTTCTAATTGTAGAGCCAATGAATGACGCTCACTACTCAATTGTTCAACGTAAGTTTGCTTTTGTATTAAATTCTCGGTCAAGTTTTTGATTCGAGTTTCCAATTCATCGTATGAACTTGTTCCTGGAGCTGAGGATCGTTTGGAAACCAATTGTTTTCTGAGCTTTTCAATTTCAATATCTCTATCTTGGATCCTAGCTTGTAAATTATTTTTTATCCTCTCATGATCTTGCTGAGAATCTTTCAACTCTTCTTGTAACCGAATTACTTCGTTTTTTAGATCATTCTTGGAATCTTGTTCTTCCTCGAGTGCCACTGATAATTGACTAATCCGTCCATTCAAAGAGGTAATTTGAGTTTTCCAAATATTTTCCAACTCCTTTGTCAATGCATCGTTTTTGTTACGAAGGTCTTGTACTTCTAGTAGTAACGAATCATATTCCGATTGCAGTAAAATATTAACTTGATTAGTGTCTTCGTTTTCTTTAGAAGTTCCATCGTTTTGTAAGGCTTTGATTAAGTCATCTTTTGATTGTAAAGTTTTTTGAGCTTTTATTCTATATTCACTGAACTCATTCTCTAATGCTTCGTGGTTTGTTTGAAGAGCGTGGAACTGTTTTTCCATTTCTTTGGCCTTGTTTCTTTCTAAAGCACATTGACGTTGTAAATCGGCTATTTCTTCACTTAATTGACGTTGGTTTTCCTGGTAATTTCCGATTGTGTTCATTGTCTCTTGTTGAACCTGAAGTCGAATTTCTTTTTCATTTAAAAGTGATTCTTCTAATTCCTTGATTCTATGCCTCAAACTTAACAAATTTTCATCGAAATTGCTCAAGTTATCTTCCCTTTCTTTCAACAATGTTTCATTTTCCTCTTCCAATCGTTTAATTATATTTGCTTTTTCTTTCAATTTATCATCACATTCTTCAAGTCGAACTCGGAGAACAGCCAATTGCGAATCTTTGACATCAACTGTCGTTTTCAAATCTGATTCTCGAGATTGTAATTCTCTTAATGCATTGTCACTAGACACAATTTGAGACTGCCAATTGTCCAATCGTTTTTGTAGTCGTTTGCAATCGGTTTCTATATCAACATTTCGCTTAGTTAATTGCGTTATTTCTCGAGTAAGTGATTTTACTTGATCTTTAAGCTTTATCACTTCATCTGAGGTTTCTCTTTTTACTTCAACAATAGTTTCTAGTTTATCTGACGAAGTTTCAACATCTGGATTCTCAACTTCAGACCATTGTTTCTCTTCCGAAGTTACATCGGTTTTAGGAGAATCAGATCCTTGCGTTGAGGCTACTGGCGAACCTTTGCTATTTAAAAATTCAAAAAGCTTCTCATCATCATCCACCGCCTTAGTGTTGCTAGATTTAGTATAATTTGAGTTATTCACAACTTCACGAGCTGATATTGTAGAAAAAGATGAAGAAATGGAAGAGCTTCTGGAATGTGGTGCTGATCGTTGAGACCCTTGGATATTATTCTGATTTCCAGGAGAAATATACTGAGGTTGAGGTCGCTGTTGATAAATAGTTGATGAGCCATCTATGTCGATTGGATGATAATTTTCATTCTCTTGATAATCACTGGAGACATTGGATCGGCCTACAATTTTACCCTCGGTAGTACTCAAAACATTTGCTGCTACATGGTCCATTTTATTGAGAATGTCCTCTGTTTTACTAGCAAGTCCAGAGAGCCAGCTACTCATATTGATATTTTAGATTGAGCGAAATGCCACAAAAATGTTTAACAATAAAAATTCACGAATTAACCTAAAAAGTATAGAGAAAATAAAGTGATGTTTACGTTGTGAAATCTGTCAGTTGGTACAGTTCAATGGCATTACCTTTTCAGTTGAAACAGAAAACCAAAGAAAAATGGTCACTTCCAGGTCATAACATACTCACAATAATTATCTCGTTTCATGTAAATTTAATGTAAATTAATATTAATCAATTACTTTTACATCACAATTAAACATCCAAATCTAGAATTGTTTTCTTTCTGTTTTGACTTACAACACTGCAAAAGTAAACTAATAGGCGCTCAATTTGAAATTTAATAGATTGTTTTTCAAACTGAATGAAAATTAACAGGACAAAGTTTTCAAAGCATTTAATCAATGTTTTAAAGAAATTACAAATGAAAAAATTCAATATCGCAATATTCCAATGTGATAATTTGAGTGGATTCAGCAAAATCACTTTTTAGATGGATTGGCTAGAAGTAAAAGAGGTCTGAGCAATTCCCGTTGAGGAGCTGGTTTTTTATGGTATCGAGCTTCGATATGCTGTAATCCTGTCAATCCTCTCCTTAATCCAGGGTTTATTATCGCTGCCAATGGATTGATGCGAGCAGATATTATTTCATCGGACGTTTTTTCGCGGTCAAAATCATCATGAGAATGAGCAAAATCAGCTGGTTCTCCAAATTTTCGCTGACGAAAAATATCATCACTATCGTCTAAATTGATCAGATTACGTCCCATGAAATCAGATGAGCTACCAACATTGTATCCAGATGGGTTGAAGTATTGGCCATTCACAGTACAAAACAAGGCTAAACCAATAATTGTTAAACTGTACATTATTTTTAAAAATGGTAACAAATTAACAAAACTCAACAGAAATTGACGACAACTGGTTAACAATGATTATTGCTAAATGTAACCGCAAAATACAGAAAACGATAATTTGACTGTAACCTGAACAGTGAGAAATGAATTTAACTGAGACCTTGGAAATTTTTCGACCTCAAATTTCCAATTTTTACCAATAATTCATATTTCCGTTCACAGTTTGCTGATTATCCTAACTTATGAGCCTAACTTTTGTGCGTTGATTAAATTGGGACAATGTAAATCTGAAGGTTAACATTTTTCAATTAGCTAGTCAATTATAAGAAAAGATGTTGAGCTAATTTAACATTAGCGACTTTGCGCTTCAAAAGTCTTTTTCGGCAATGCTCAATAACTCTGCATTGAAATTTTACAAACTATTGTAATCGAAGAGTAAAGTGTGAAAATTTAACACTAAATAATTTTGCTTTTTCAGATATTTTTAAATCTGGACCCTTCATAGAGATATTGTTGAGTGCTGACTCTAGTTATTTCATTAATCGTTATTATTAAAATCAAAGAAAGAAAATAGTAAGCTTTGAAAGCTATACATGTACCAAACGAATTAATAATTTTTTCAATTGTTGTTCACTTTAGGCCAATAACTCCATGACTATTAAGTTTAATCACAGAATTTCTAGTCTGTTATTGATAATTATTACTTTTTACTGTCTTTTCATCATTTTCCCCATTTTAATCACGCTATCTAGTTTGTTATGAAATGTCTCCATCAATAACTTGTCCATGAAGTAGTAGTTTTGTAATTTAATTTGTCTGGATGCAAATCAACCGATTATAAAATGGAGGTTAAAAAACTAGTAGACACGCAATGAACTGTCCGTAAAGTCCTTTGTTTCAGCATTGATCATATTAGCATGTAAAACAATAACAATGTATTGAATAGTTAATCAAACAGGTAGAAAGCAAAGGCACACAGTCTATAAGAGCTACCATTTGGTAGCATGTTTACAGCTATAAATCACATCTTCAAATCGCAAAACATCATGTGTTTTTTAAGTTTTTTTTGTTGGGCGTACTTTCACTAAACTCATAAGCTGCTGTTTTACATGTTATCGTCTCTAATAAAACGTGATCTATCAACTACTGTGCGAACCTCAAGCAGCAACGTTTGTAGTGCAAAAAAATTTAATCGATAAGAACTGGTTTTTGATACCGAGTGAGGGTTGAAAGAGAGAGGGAGAAAAATTTGATACTAATGAAGAAAGAAAATTTATTTGGACAGGTAAAATATGAAAGAAGTAATGTTGAAAGAGAAAAGAGTTGAAGAGAAAGTTGTGGTGTTATCCCTCCCCTAGCAGGGAAATGAAAAATGAACAAAATGAACGTAAACAAACAGCTTGGAGCTGCTCTCTCCCTTTCAGAATCTCACTCTTTCTCTCTCTCTCATTATTTTTGCTCTTTTCTTTTTTAGTTTGATACTGACTGAGCCACTGTTATTATATCTTATTACTATTGTTATTTATTATCAACTAACAACAAACTGCTTTGTTTTGTTCTCTTGGATGACGGATAGAGCAATATTGAAAACAAGTGAGTATTTTATCATTAAGACAACGTTTCTCAGTCCTCAATTCAGTTTGCGACTAATTTGTATCTATGGTGATAATCGTTCATCAATAACACTTTTTGTTGTTACATGTTTCTGTCCTACTAATAGGTTTTTGAAAATCACATTTTTCAAATCAACAAGTTTTTACTGGTTTTACATCATTGCTATCTTTTGGTTCAAATCTAAACTGTTGTCATCCCGTTTTTTGCTTGTCACTACGAAAAAAATTTGGATTGACTTTTTTGGCAACAAATTTACTTGATCAACAAAGAAAGTGTACCAATCTTGTTGGATCATCGATCAAAGAGTTTAACCTGTCTTGTCCTTATTTTATCAACTATGGGTTATGATGTTGAAAGATTTTTAGGCTCCATTGATGAGGAACTTAAATGTCCAATTTGTTGTGGAGTCTTGGAAGATCCTCTACAAGGCCAACGATGTGAACATGCCTTTTGTCGTAAATGTATCACAGAATGGATGAAAACCTCAGAAACGTGCCCTGTTGATCGTAATTCACTCTCCTCATCACAATTACAGCCTATTCCCAGGATTGTTCGTAATATGCTTAATCATCTATCTATTCGTTGTGACTTCATTGCTGAGGGTTGTCGAGAAGTTATCAGTTTAGAGGATTTATCTTCTCACAAATCAGAATGTAAATACAATCCTGAGCACCCAGTTCCCTGTTTACGTGATTGTGGTGCTTTGGTGCCAAAAAATCGTTTGGAGTCACATGATTGTATCAAAGATTTGAGATCATTGATCTGTTGCCAACAAAAAGAGATACAAGAACTGAAATCTGCCATTACCATACTGGTCAGCCTTTCAGAGCAACAAAAACGAATGGCCTCGCTCAACAATTCATCTCTTCATGATCTTTCTGAGCGCTACGAGCATCTGAAAAACTCTATTACGAATCTGGAAAAACCTATACAACAAATATTACAATTGGCTATTAGATCAGATTCATTGCCCTCCGGGGAAACTGGTACTTCAATTAAGGATAAACTTGTTGAGGAGACAACCCTTGAAATATACATTTCCAATGTTGATAGATGTGTTACTGCGGGTAATTTGAGAGATTATCTAGCTCGTAACGATGTTAATGTAATTGCCTGTAAAGAATCATTGTATCGAGGATGGAAAAGTGATTTCCGTATAACTATATTTAAAAGTGACTGTTCCAAAGTGCTAGATCCTAATCTGTGGCCGCGAGGAATAGTTTGTTTCGTTTGTGGTGAATATTATTCAACTAAAACAGAAGGAAATAGAGACCCTCAAGAACCAGGACCAGATTCAATTGTAAAAGCTTCTCCATCACCATGGATGATCTCCTGAAGAACATATTTTCATCAAATTCGTTATATCTCTCGTCCTCTCTTTAAATTTGCTCTCTCGGTTAAGGTGCGAACCATTTCCATCATTTTCCTTAAATATTCCATTTTTTAATTCTTATTCTTGTTTGAATCTCTTTGTTACAGCCGTCTTATTTTCATCAGTTACTCTGTATTTGTCCACTAAGAAGGGTCATCATATTTCAAGTCTGTCTTTATTTAACTGTCTGTGCCTGATCTTCATTTCTTCTCATCTCGGGATGTTTTATTATCAAAATTTCCTCATCTGAGCTTCCTCCAACATCAACATCATTGCCATGATCATCAACTTTTATAATTATCATCCTCATCGTCACCATCATTACCATTATCATCATCATCTCATTATTATTGCAATCTTTAAGTTTTGTTTTAACGATTCCAATGCCATCATCATCTTAATCATCAGCATCTTTGCCATGGATAATACATCAAATCGAGTCAGGTTAAAACCTAATCTCGTTCTACTTTTAATTCTATTATTATTATCATTTTTATTTGTTTCAATTCTTAAACACTGATATTATTTGTTACTGATTCTTCCTAATCAACTAATCAAACTGACCTTTTTAAATCTCAAACCATCTTTCATTGAGAATCAATTTTGCAACATGAAAATGAAACCTGTGATGTATAAAAATTTGTCAAGAATGAAGCAAAAGAAGTTAAGTGAAAACAATTTTGTTCACTGTTTTATTGTTTACAACAAACATTCTTTTGCTTTAACAATTTACACCAAATGTTAAACAATCAACCCAAAATGTCAAAATAATTCTTCCCTCATGTAAATTAATTGAAGATAAAAAAAGCCTTAAATGATGAGATACAAGTTTCAGCTTCTTTTTTGTCCGGATAACCATTTATTTCAATCAATCAGTGTATATCAAACAACATCAACAAAAAGTACCTTTCATCTGTTTTTTTAAACCAATCAGATTTTATACAATTCAAGTTCTGAAAAGTGTTATTGAAAAAAAGAAAGGCAAACAAGGAAAGAAAGAGAAGAAGAACAAAAATGAATCGAAAAGAAAAAATTAGGACAGAAAAGTTCAAATTTCAAATACTCAACTCTTTCTTTTCTCTGTCTATTCCACCTTTTTCCTCTTACAACTCTTTCTTAACCAGCTTTATTTATGCTGTCTAATTTCATTTACCATTCGGTCTTTCCTTTCATCTCTGTCTATATTCAATAAGTTATCAAAATTCATGGTAAGTTGACAATGATGAAAGTTTCATTCACCATTCATTGAAACTGGTTTTTCACTTCAACACCAACAACTCCAAAAGCAAGCAAAAAAAAACTTCTCTTCTTTCTTAATTTTTGATTATTTCCTTTCTTTTTTTGTGTGTGTTGATATTTTTCACTATAGCTTATAATAATTTATTGCTGTTCAAATTGTTACACTTGTTTTGGCATATTGACCTAAAAACAAGCCAGATCAACTTTCAATTTCATTAACTTTTGTTCATTGAATGATTAATGTAATGAAAATGGTAAAAAGCTTGAAAAATAATCGCATGTTAAACTCACTGGTGTGACAGAGAAGCGATCCAACAATTAGCCAATTTCAATAAAATCTAAATGATCAAAATTGGCCGTTATTTAAGTAACTAACTAACTGATTGTCTTAATAATTTCATCATCAATTCTCCTTGAAAAAAGATTCAAGTGAAAAACAAAACATTCATAACTGGTTCTCAGCTCGGAATCATATGATCAACATAAATATTACAGTTTACCACGATTTTAATCTGAAATATAATGCAATCAGTTTTGCAATCTTGCTTTTAATTGAGCTGTAAAATGACAACTGTGTCATATTGAATTTGCATATATTAATCTAAACTCTTTTCCGATCCATTTTTAAATCGTAAAATTGAGTTCAGTATTTGTGTTACTTTCCCAATTCACTAGACAAAATCACTTACAATAACCTATTGAGTAAGTTCATGTTTATACTGATTCATATAGAAAGTCAAGACATGTATAATTATATAAAGATTGTGAGGCGATATGATAATTGGATACACGAGGGTGATGCTCGAGTGTATTTACTATCATATCACCGAGCAATATTGAGTTGAATCATTTCATTTATTTTTCGAGAGGACTGTTAACACACCAATTCAAATAACTAGTGTTAATAACCAAAGTGTAAGTTGAAATAACCAGCAATTATCATCAACTGAACTATGTAAAAATGATTATTAAACAATCTAATGTTAAAAATAAAATTGGATTGCAGTTCCCTGTATGATTCAAGTCATTGCTTGCTATTAAATTGTAGGAAAAGATATGGTTGATGATATTGAAAATGGAGAAACAATTTTCAATTATATTAATTGTCACATGGAAATTACAACCTTTGTCTCCTTTATCTTAAATCTTATTACTGCCAACCCCTTTATTTGTTTGTCTACTTCCAGCATTTGCTGATTAGATGCAAAAATCCAGGTTTGAATCTTTGTTATGTATTTCAATATTCATTTATATTGATTTTTTAAGGTTAGTTTGTTTTAACCATTTAGCATCAATCATTTATGTATTACAATCTATACTTTTCCTTATTCTAGTTTAATTGCATTTAAAGTTGATAACGGTTGTATTTACAACCGTTGACAGGTTATTTGAATTCAGTGAATCTAACAGTCAAGTGTTTACAATTGAATATGCAAACATGATTATAATCAAAATTATTTGCTTATTAACTTTAATAACGATTAAATACCGTTAATCATAATAATGTCAGTTACAATGTTTTTTATAATGAGCAGAAATGATTGTAATCCATAATCAAAACATATTAACCTATTAGGATTAGTGAAGTACATCAAAAACTGTTTATGTTGTTAAATTTCATCTAATTTGTTCCTAACTGTTTGATTAAGAAATTATTTCCTTTTCCCGTTTTAACTAATTTTATTTAATTACTTGGTTTACTCCTCGAATCACGTATACATTGATTGGGGTTGATTATCAGCTTTTAAGTTGAAAACAAGTAATAATTTAGCACCTAAAACAAGCTAAAACAGTCAACAAAAGTACGTTTAGAGCCACAAAAAGTAAAAAAACAGTGTTAGTTTGATTTGGGATCTTAAATGGTGAGCTATATTTAATTTTAAAGGCAACCTTTTTACACTTCAATGAAGTAGCTACGCGCTTTTACCAGTAATCATAGTTATTAGAACCAAATCTACAGTTCAATTGTAATACAATTGTATATTTATCCTTTTTGATAAATTTCATTATCATTATATAGGGTGAAATGTATAAAATCAAGGAACCTATTTATCAATTTGGGTTTTTTTCCCTTCTCTTTTTGATTAGTTTTTTTTACCTACTTGTGAATTAACTTTAATTCACTATCAACATTCTAATAAATCTTTCCCAAATTTATAAGTTGATGGTCAAAGGTAAGGCCTCATAAAGCTTGCTTTTCCAAGGTAAATTAATTGCAGAAAATTTATTTATTTAGATAAGAAAATTGCCTTCGCACTGGCCTTCAAAATTAATGATATCATTCACTATTTTTTATTTATTTCTTTTAAAAAAAGCTTCCAAATAAAGATTGAACGATTATCATTTTTTCTATTTTGATTATTCAATATCATTGTGAAGTTATCTTTGAAGTCAACTTATGTTCAATATTGGACATGCTTAATGGTCGATACTTGGATCGAGGACTTGAGTTAGACTCGTTAGATTGTCCAGGTGGAGTTGTATTGTCTTGATTATTATGTTGGTTAAGTGTTGATGATGGGTGGGAAGGATTTGTGAATGAAGCAGACATCCTGTGGGATACAGATATCGATGAAGGTGAAAAAATGGCTGATGCATAATCTTCAAAACTACGTAAATCACGATGTTGATTATAAATTGTTTCAATGGATCGAGCTCGCTCTTCAAAATAATGTTGATAGAAGGGAACCTGAAGACGTTGAGCTCGAGAGGCATTGATTGCAGTAGCCCGGATAAGGTCACTAAGAACAGAATGATGAATAATGGCTCCTGAATAAATAGGGCCGAAAAATGGAACTTCAGGTTTACGTGAAACTTCTATGCGATAATATCCAGGTAAATTGCTCAATGGATAGATAACAATGAGAACGTCACAAAACTCTGTGGGTATGATTCCTCTACGATAGTCGCGAGAATGTTCAGACCAAACAATGTGAACTTCATCATTCCCTAGATGAGTTAATTTTCTTCTCAATGAATCGCTTTCTTCAGCTTTAGCAGGTATCCGAGTTGAAACATGGAAAATGACCTCACAAAAAGAGTCAGCAAAATATGGAGCACTAACACCTGTACTTTTATTTGATTGCAATCCTCCTTTGAAACCAGAGTGAGTTTCCAAATCAACCTCCCAACCTAAGCCAGAGACAAACTTTTCAAATCCAGGGCTGCCACTTTTATTCAATAAAATTGAATTTTTATCTTCTTGTCCATCAGCAACGTATATAACAGCAATTTTGTGAGTTTCACGGCATTTTTGATTATCAAGATTTTTTAATTCTCTGATGGTTTTGTCATTTTTATTAAGCAGTTCAATATGTGGACGTTTCTCCCAAAAAAGGAAACCTAACTGGTCAATGAGCTGACGACAGTGCATAAAAAACATTTGATGATAAGAGGACGATTGATTGCAGTCTGGTTCATTAACAGATGATTTGCTTTTAATGGAGTCAAGAGATGAAGTAGCATTTGACTCTTTGCGGTTTGCATCTCTAGGCACAGGTCTTTCAATGAAATTCATTTCTTGATAGTGCTGATTACCCAGTAACGCCATCATGTTTTCTTCAGCTTGATCAAGATTGTCGTTGATAGCTGGAACAGGAGTGTTAATAAAATATTTTTTACCAGCAATTGTATTGACTATCTCTCGTAGAATCAAATCCAAAGGGTCATTTCTCATACATGGGTCGTCTTCTTCTTCTTTCTCTTCTAAATCTCCCAGACTTCTGGATTTAAGGGAAAAATCATCCGTAGGTATTGAATAGCTATCCAAAGAGCTTGGATTGCGGCGATAATATGAAAAAATCGGACAACAGTCCCAAGTAAACTTTCCAATTACATCTCGTATAATTATTCTTATATAAGGATCGTTTTTAATTGTATTATAGGAATGATTTTTCAAATTTTCCCCACTGCCACAACTGAGATCCACAAATGAAACTATACTTGAATTGTTTATCATACAAACAAGTACATTTGGTGCATTGAAGAGTTCAGCTGTAAGCTCTTCGTGATCTTGCTCGGATTTAGAAATGAAGAAATTATCATCAGCTTCATTTATGCAGCTGGAGAGACGAGGTGCACCAATAGTAGGTAATGGAAAGTGATCTAAAAAGTATATAACATGACCAAGAAGCATTTTGGCTGCTAATTGTACAACCAATGCATCACTATTTGTTTTTTCAGAAAATGGATCGGAATTATTTCTAAAGGTTGGGTGAAAGTGAGATCCTCCAAGAAGACCAAAGTCTCCTTCTACATTACCAACGTTTTCAGACTCTGAGTGTCTTGGGTTTGTCTTTTGAGATGATACATTATCACAGTTGAGTTCTGATATGACATGATTTAATACCTGGATTATAAGAAACAGAGTTATGGGACTTTGATCAGATTTGATTGGACTATACAAAATTTTCCGCGGTAAGCACAGGCACCAATGTCCAAGGCACATAAGCAAGCTAAGAAGCAACTGTTGAAAAAATAAAAGTAATTAATATCATTGTGAAGTTATATAATTTGATTCAACTTACATTACGATAATCTTTATAAGAGTTGCTTTCACGAACCATCGTCAGATGATTTGTGATAGAAAAAATAAGACCCTCAACAATTTGTCTGGGAATGTTAGGATAAGTCTCGACAAGAAAGTTTATATGATCAGTTTGTAATTTTAGCATATCGCATGCTACCCTTGAAAGATATCTGTTATTAAACTGAAAAATAATAAAATTATTAGATAAATAAGCAACTAAAAAACTGCAAACTTACTCTTGTTTCAGCAATAAATATATTAATAATTTCAGGAAGTATATTTGACATATTACGATTTCTATTTTTCAGATCTTGGTAGATAATTATTCCAAGACAATTGAGTACAACACATCTTGCTAAGTCAGTTTGCTCCTGTTTTCGGGCTCCCATCAGAATTTTCAAAATTGAATCCTATAAAAATAATTAAGATAATAATTAAAATGGAATTTATGAAAGCTTATTGTGACGTAGCTAATTTAACGTACTTTTGTGTTACCACAATCAATAAGAACAGGTTCGAGACTATTGGGATCTAGGACTTTCAAATTATGACAAATTTCGGTGAGCGACATCAAAGTACCAAGTAAAGACAGTGCCTCAAATCGTGGTATCTATCGTTGGATCAAAAGTTGAATTTTCAGTTAAAATAATTAAAAACTAACATTTTGTTGAGGTAAATAAGATTTTTCATACATTAAAATCTTTAGACTCTTTGGCATTAACGATAATATCACAAGAATGTACAAAGTCAAGCAAAAGAATTGAGGATCCTTTCAGACTAGATGAAAACAGTTTGACACCAGAGTATCTGATAATAGTACAGAGAGTTTCCTGAAAAAGAAAGGAAAGTAATTTGATCAGAAGGGCGAAACTTTGAAATAAATAAAGATTAAAGAAATTACAGATTTCTAAATAAATTTTGTACTTACCAAATCTTTCGAGTGAAGACCTCGATGGATAGAACAATAAAATAAAGATAAAAATTCATTTGATGAATGAATCTCTGGCATTCGAGTAACAATTAAACAGAGTAACTTGTAAGCAACTATTTTCCCCTTCCTATAATGGTTAGAAAGTTGAAGAGTTTCAAATAGCCATGAAGCAAAAAAATGAATCGGTGGTACGTAGAGAGGTGGGGGTGGAGTAGATAAATTGTCAAGAGAAACTCCTAAATTATCTCGAATGACCAAAAATATATCAACGATATTGGATAAGCACTCTATGACTTGAAAGTGAAGCTGGGGATCTCTGATTTGGTTTACATCGCCAAGAGAACCAAGCATTCGACGCCAAATTATAAATGAGCTTTCGGCTGACCAGCCTCGATGAGGTCCTCCTGCTGCAACTGAATGTCCAGTTGAAGATAAACTAATGTTGCTATTAATGGAATTGCCTTCAATGTGACAGGGAGAATCTTTAAGACTATTTGCATCCAAACCGCTGGATGGTGTCGGTGAGGGTGATCGCAAATGATAAACGGAAGATTGTGATGAGGATGGAGATTCAGTCAAATTAGTTGAAAAGTGGTCAAGAGATTTACTTCGCGACGCGGATCTTAATTTTGAGAAACCGTTGAATTTGGAAGATAATGGCGTAGTTTGAATGACAGTTTGTGTCCGCTTGCGAGTAATGGATTTTTTTCTAGCCAACAATTGACTATCACTGGGACTACGAACGAGAGCTCGATTAGCAATGGCAAGTTTTGTTGGCAAATTATTTGTTGTAGGTGTAGAATAATCAGCATTTGTAGTTTGTGATCTTGATTTTGTTCGTTGTGTTACACCGTCGATTGCATCAATAGAACGTTTTGAAATGGAAAAATTGGTAGAAATTTTTGTTGCATTAGCAGAATTATTGTCGTTTGAAATTTTTGCAGGTGAAAAAGATACTGAACCATCTAGTCGAGTAGATTTTTTACCATCTTTGGAAGAACGTGAGGGAAGAAATGCTTTTGGACCTTTTTGTGTTCTCTTTCGTTTGTCAATCAGTCGTTCCAAAGGTAAATCATGAAGATTGATATGATAAACATGATAAGAAACATTTCTTGTTAGCGACTCCATGTTTTTACTCCAGTCTTTAATCAATTCCTCCCACTGAGTTAAGGATGTAAGAATTGATTGAAATTGTTCCCATAAATTTGATGAAATATAAGCCTCCAAGTTTGCTTTTATCATTCCAACAACTAATGTCTAAAAATAAGAAATCAAATTTGATTAAAAAATTATTACAAATAGATTACTTAAGACGCAAAAATGATTTCAAAGCATTAAGTGATAATAGCTGAGATGATAGTGAATTCAGTTTCCAGCAAACCCAAAAAGTTTCTCATGAAACGTCTTGTAAACTTGATTCACATTCAAATATCGATTGAGCAATAAGTAGGTTGATTTTTACACAAAAGACAAAACTTTGAAAGCGATTGACATGAAAAATTGGAAAATGAACTTGATTGTTGACAACAAAGTATAACAACAAATAAGTTAGGCTGAATTCTTCAGGTGAAGAAAACTTTAATAACCGCATTTCAAGATTAAAAATATTCAGAACTGATGATTTTGTGTTTGTCTATTATTGAGCGAAAATATTCACCTGAAAAAAAGCCGGTGCCAAACGTCCACCAAGAGAATCTTCTTTTCGAGGAGGAACCTTTTCGGTATACAAAAAAGAAGTAATTCGAAGCAAGACTGAGAGCAGTAATTCCCTAAAGGTGATAGAACGAAATGATAAAAAGATGTTAGATTATTAAATCAAATTTTTTGTTCGTTCAAAATTACCATGTACACTTATTCATCTCAAGTTCCATCAGCATATATCTCCATGTATTTAAAACTCGTTTGCACATTTCAACTTGTTCATCAAGAAGTTTTGGATCATCAGAAGGCACTTGAAAAAGAAATATATTAGCTGCATTGGCAATGAAAACTCGATATAACGCAGAAGGTCCAGCCTTGATTGTTTCGCTTTCATTATAATCCTCAGATGTAGATGATGGATCCTTCATGAAAGAAGGTACATCATTTGTACAGAGAATCCAATTTCGATAAACGGAGACTACAATATTCATTGTACTGGCTTGTTGAAAAGGCATTAAAAAGGCTTGACGAAAAATTTGATGAAGTAAATTGATATTGGCTCGGTTAGAACAAAAAGTAGATCGCACCAAGTCATAATCAAAAGGAGTTGGCTCACGCCATTCCGAATTCGATTCATGAGATGATAAACTACCAGATGATTGTATTTTATTCTGACCAGTCTGTAGATTATCATAGCTATTGCGTCTTCTTGTTACTTCTTTCTCTTCATCTCTCATATATTTAGCCAGCCAAAGTATTACAACACATTTAAAGGGTAACAGACGATCTTTAACAGCTTCTTCGTCAGGCTTACGAAGTGTTGGCACTTCAAGGGTTGGTGCATATATAGAAAATCCAGTATCCAGATTGGGAAACAGGTGAGGTAGATAGATTGATTTGAATTTTTCAAATAAAAAATGGAAACATTTCCTTTGCCTGTATTCTTTTGGCTCTCTCCAATAGACCCGGGAAACTTGAGATACTAAATAGTCCATAAGATATTGTAAAAAATAATAATTTTTAGGCTCTCTAGGTTCACTTTGATGAGCAGGTATTAACGGCTCATTATCACAAGAGTTGAAAGCTGATGTTGACCGATAATTCGAGGTATCACTGCTGTTACTTTCATTTGTAGAATGATCAACATAGAAAGCTGAATTTTCAGTTTGTTCACTTTCACCAGCTTGTTTGTTAATGTATGACGCGAAGAAATTAGGTACATTAGGTACTATTCCGGGAACCAATATGGCAAATAAATTATCTAAGACTGGGTCATTCGTTTCTCCAATGATTTGATACCAGATCAAAAAAAGTCGAATACCTTCTTGTCGAATCTGAAGAAAAAAACAAAGGATGAGTGAGCAATATTAATTATTTAGATTATATAATCATTTGCTTTGTGACTTCAAATCAGTTGATCGAATGTTTGTTTAACCTCAAAAAGATCACTAATTGTTTTTTTACTGCTCTTATGGTTAACCTTTCATCTAAAAATAATCTGTTGCTCCTACAGCTTTGATTGTATTAGCGTGATGAAAAAAGTTAAGTTCAAGAAAATTCAATATCACAGGCCTCAGTAGATCCAAATAGTGGTCAAATCACGGGTCATTGCGCTTGATTTCTTTATAAAAAGTTGATTGTTCATTTCTGAACAAACCAATCAAACACAGATGAGTAGTTTTACTTTCACAGGTATATTTGATGAACAAACAGTCAACATTTGATCTGATTCACCTTTCTCTTAAAAAATGAAACAAAATTTACTTTGAAACTATTTCCAGGGTTAAGTAACTTTTTCATCACATGAATCAGGCTATGGAATTGCCATTTTCTTTCAATTTGTTCGGGGAGAAGAATAAGAATTTTCTGAAAATAAAGAAAATGAAATTATTGATATTAAATATGAATCGCTACGTTAATCATAAATTCATGATTATATTTATCAATGAAAAACAATAATTTTTATTAATAGTTGTTTCTATCAGTCCAATCTGGTAGTTAATAAACTGCATTGGATCAAGTAGGTGAAACCATTGGTACGTTGTAAAATTTTCAGAATAGCAAACACAGTTTATTAGGGGCTAATAAACATATAGCTTAACTTTAATCCATGATTTTACTAACAAACTATTAAAATACTAACTGATTGAATTGACAGATAACTTACCTCAAATAAGTAGAGAATTGGTTCATAAAGTGTTGTATACTCTTCTCTGACTTGCTTTTGCCCTAGAAAAATCAAAAAGCTTTGTTTAGCAAAGTTATCATGATAACAATTTATCTGATTTTACGAAATTCAAATAGCTTAGAATTTGAATAAAGATTGACAAATGATAATGAATATAAAACTTGCAACCTCACCTTTTTGTTTTGATAAAGCCTCCTGTGTTGTGAATGCATTGAAAAATATAAAATAAATATGATGGAAGTGAGCTTGGAAAAAGGCTTTAGATTCAGCAAGGTCATAGTTTTCTGTGAAAATTGGTAATAAAATGAGAATAAGGCAATAAATTAAAAAGTTCAAAAGTTATGGGAAAGTTAAAGGACAATAGAGATGAAAAGTAAGATTTTTTACCTAGAATGATTCTCATATGTTTTAACCTATTGAAGCAATCATTCTTTTCATCCAAAACCTTTTGAACTGATTTTTCAACCGGGTTTTGTTGTTTCTTGGTAAACATAGTTATTAGTTCATTGATGATTCACTAAGTATAAAAATGAATAAAAATGATGTTGGTTACATTAATAATAATTAAAAAATAAACAAATTGTTGATTGCACTAATTGTAGAAAAAGAGAAAAACTGACAACAAAAACAACTTGAGTTGTTGGTTGATGTAATAGGTGGCGTTGTAAAGATGCATGCGATGCCTCATTCAAAAATTGTTTGTGAGCAAACCAACGGTGAATGAAGCGAGTCTAAGATTTTAAGATGATCATTGATTAATTAATTAAGAGACTGTATTCATAAAGCAAACTCACAAAATGCAAGCTGTTAAAGATGGATTTATAATAATTCTTAAACAGAGACTACTTATTAGATGCTATATTATTCTGGGTAACGTACATTTACAGAGACAATTTTACCTTCTCATGTCACTTCATTGTTCATTTCAACTGTTGAAGGAAAAAAAGTTGGAGACAAAATCAAAGTGAACATCAAACGTTGAGTGTTTAAAGTCGCCAATTGAAACATTTATACAGTCAGGCAAATAACAATAGTTATTTACTGTCTATTTCATTGTTTAATCATTTTAAGCCAATGAATCAAGGAAGCGAAACATAATGAAAAACACTTATTGTTTGCAGTGTAATTGGTGTTGGTATCTCTTTGATGTTTCATTATTTTTTAAACTATCCAATAGACATTCATCGATTCTGAGTTGGAAAGAAAAATTAATTTCAACAAAATGGTTTATTGTTAGTAGAAGAACCTCGAACTAATTCAATTATTATTTAATAATGAGAAAGTAAGATAAGATATTCATACAGGACGGAAACAAGATAGACATGAGAAATAAATGTATGAATAATTGTATGTTTGTTGAAAGAATGAGTATGATGTGAGAAAAAAATAAGCATAAAGCAATTCAAATTAAAATAGCCACTTACTTGATATTTACAGCAAAGAGTCCAAAATTTGAAACTGTAAGATTTTTCAGACTTCAAATTTAATCTGATTGCATGGTGTTTGAAAATAATCAAGTTTAGTTAGGATTCAGAACTAAAAACTAGAGGTTTAATAAATCCTCCAAATTAAAAAGAGTCACAACTGAATGGCACAATATAACACCGAAAATCCATTTGAATTTGTTGTCACTGTTTTTGACAAGATGTGATGAGATTATTTGTGAATTATCAAATTTGTCTTGAAGAAATCACATTGGATTATGGGATAACAAGGAAGAAGTAAGAAGACATTAACCATTGTAAGTCTAATTGAAGTCAACAAATTAAACAACTGCAGTATAATTGATTGTTGGTAATGATCAATATCCATACACGCATACAGTTTTAGTTAAGCTAGATTAGAAGACGTTGAGAGAGCCTTTTAAGTAGAGATGTAACTTGTTTGTGTTTTAGGTTCTTTCGGGTATAAACACAATGAAATGTAAGCTTTTGGTGTATTGATAGAGAACTTAATGATATTGCTGAGTGAACTCAAGAAACAAGTGTCAAAGTTTCCATCTTTTTCATTTTACGCTTCATAACAGATAACAGATAAAAATGTTACACAAAATATAAAACAAACTTAAAACGCTTTAATGGAAGAGAATCTGGTTAACTACTAGAGACTTCGTAGTTACTGGCAACTGGTTAGAGGAGGGAAAGTAACCAAGTATGGTTACGGTAACCAGTCATTACTTGTTGGCTATTATGGTTGATCAACTTGATCAACTGCTAAAAGTGTCACAATAAATGTCAGATCAGTAAAGACCTAAAAAAGTTAAAACCTTATTTATAAATTAATGGTTTAGATTTGATTATAATTTAGTTCAGTATTCTAGTTGAAAATTGCAATAAACATTGAATAGCCAACTTTCTCGACTGTGGCTTAGCTGGAGTCAATGGGTCAATCCAAACAAACAGTTATTGAGTAAAAATGGTTTTTGAAATTTACAATTGTCCGAATGGTTGATTTCATTGAAATTTTCCATGTTTTCGCGCACCGAAACTCTTGAAACCAGAAAGTCTAAGGTTTTGACTATACATTTTAACTCTCGAGAGTTGCAGTGAGTTTAGCTGTTCAAACTGTTTAAGTGTAAATGAAGATGTTTTTTGTTTATGAGCTTTGGTAAGCTTTTTGAATTTAAGGAAAGTTATCGGGTAATTCAATATTTTATTAGTTTAAAATGAGATCAAAACAATTAAGAAATGCTTTTGGAATGGTTATTTACAAGCCAATAACTTGACAAATATGGCATTCCAAGATCAAGGATAATTTTTAACAATAATGTATCGACTTTAATGTGAAGATGACTTTAATCTACAGACTGGTCAGAATAAAATACAATCATCTGGTAGTTTATCATCTCATGAATCGAATTCGGAATGGCGTGAGCCAACTCCTTTTGATTATGACTTGGTGCGATCTACTTTTTGTTCTAACAGATCCAATATCAATTTACTTCATCTCACAAATTTTAACATTATTCACTTTAATTCACTTGTTTATTTTATTTGAATTGAATGTGTTGAGAGTTGAATGTTAAAACCATTGGAAAATCTTACCAAGATAAATTAACATCACGCGAATCTTGAACATGCATTTCGAGATTAACAATGAATTAACTTCACTTTCTTTGGCACAAATTTCATATTCAGGCTCATCTTGGTCAACAAACATCTCATCCTAAATAGTATCGTGATGAGATTTGAACTTTCTCTGGCCTTAAAGATTTGACCAATTGAGCCTGACCTTGATCATGTTAGTGAATGATAAACAGTCGATATATTGTTTAGAGTCTCTTCAATTGTATTCAAAATCAAATTGAAAAGATCTCTTTCAAATACAAATTTGGTTAATTTTAATTAACTTTCATGAATCACTTATTTATTAAACTCGTTATCTTAACACTGCATCTAAATTATCAACAATTCTTATTATTGTAAGCTCAATTAAAGTATCCAGTTACATCTCACTACCAACTATTAATATTTCAATTGATATTGTAATATTTCCCCCTTAACGATTATTTGTTGTAATCTAATAAGCAAATTAATTTTTACTGTGAACGAAACAATTTGAAATGATTCCTGATTAATTCAAACAACTCTATTCCATTAACTCTTGTATGGTTTATTAATTGATTTCCTTTTTTATATTTTTAGGTACATTTATTGTGATGATATTTGTTTGGAAGTAGATTCGGTGTTGTTGACCCTCTATGCTGCCAAAAAATATTGCGTTCCTCACTTGGCTCGCGCTTGTGTTGAATACCTTTAAACAAGTATAACTGCTCTAAATGCCTGTGTACTTCTCAATCAATCAAGATTATTTGAAGAACCTGATTTGATGAAACAATGTTGGGAAGTTATTGATGCTCAAGCTGAACTCGCCCTTTCTCCGGAGGGTTTTACCGAGATTGACTTTTCAACCTTGGTAACTATTTTGAATCGAGAAACTCTCAATGCTAAAAAAGCTTCCATCTTTCATGCAACCCTTGACTGGGCTAAAATGGAATGTTCCCGACGAAATATTGAACCAACTCCAGATAATCAAAGAAAAACATTGGACAAGGCAATCTTTCTGCTTCGTATTCCGACCATGAGTATTGAAGAGTTTGCTCAATCTGGATTACTTAGTCTTCAAGAAACAACTGATATATTCTTGTATTATACTGCTCGAAACAAGCACATCCTATCTTTTCCCACAAAAAAGCGCCTAGGATTGAAGGTTCAAATTTGTCATCGATTCCAGTCATCAGCTTATCGTAATAACCAATGGAGATGTCGAGGTCGATGTGATTCCATACAATTCACTGTTGACAGACGTATTTTTATCGTTGGTTTCGGTTTATATGGGTAGTCCAATGCCTCGGCAGATTATAAAGTTGAAATGGAGCTGAAGAAGATGGGAAAAGTTCTTGCAGAAGATCATACTAAATTTTTCTCTGATGGATCAAAATAATGAAACATCAAAGAGATACCAACACCAGGTTAACCATAAGAGCAGTAAAAAAACAATTAGTGATCTTTTTGAGGTTAAACAGACATTCGATCAACTGATTTGAAGTCACAAAGCAAATGATTATATAATCTAAATAATTAATATTGCTCACTCATCCTTTGTTTTTTTCTTCAGATTCGACAAGAAGGTATTCGACTTTTTTTGATCTGGTATCAAATCATTGGAGAAACGAATGACCCAGTCTTAGATAATTTATTTGCCATATTGGTTCCCGGAATAGTACCTAATGTACCTAATTTCTTCGCGTCATACATTAACAAACAAGCTGGTGAAAGTGAACAAACTGAAAATTCAGCTTTCTATGTTGATCATTCTACAAATGAAAGTAACAGCAGTGATACCTCGAATTATCGGTCAACATCAGCTTTCAACTCTTGTGATAATGAGCCGTTAATACCTGCTCATCAAAGTGAACCTAGAGAGCCTAAAAATTATTATTTTTTACAATATCTTATGGACTATTTAGTATCTCAAGTTTCCCGGGTCTATTGGAGAGTTGATAACAAAATTGAGAGCACATTCAGGATGAAGAGACAATGAAGGGTAATGATGATTAAAATGATCAAATGTATGAAACCGGGAATAGCAGCGCAGTTTGGCTGAATCATTTTTTGACAAGATAAGAAAGTAACGTGTCATCAATGGCGTTTAAAATTATCAGTCTCTAGCTCCATAGAATAACAATTCAGGGATTTGTCCTCCATGGACATTAGTTCCATTGGTACTGTTTGATGAAACATTAAAATTGAATGTAACCCTATCAACAGTAACTTCATTCAATCCGTCTGTTTTACTTTCCACGGTTCTATTCAAACTGTTTAATCAAATAACTTATTTTAATTCAAAATTGTTTCCAATTTACAACCTTTTATATTAATTATCCTTTTCTTATGATTTTGCTTCAATACCTCTTATGATCAGATTGTGTACAATACTTCAATATCATTTCATTCACTTGTAAATTAAAATTACTCAATTGATATAAAGTCATTTGATTTCAATTTCAAGTTAAATAAACTTAACTAGTGTTTTCTTAACCTTCAAAAATGAGCCTTGTCAATGTAAACTTGTCAAAATTGCTTTAAATTTTTTGACACCAGTAAATTGTAAAATCTCAGTGCTATAATAAATTCTGTGGGAAAAAATTATCTATTGTAGCTTGAACAAGGCTAATTGTAAAACTAGTTTTTCAACTTTGAACTCGAGAGTATAGCTTTTAAATTGAGCAAATTTTGAACTGTTAAATGATCTTAACTCACCACCGTCTCGAAATTAACTGGATTAACGTCTTTTAATCTTAGCTAAAATGATTTGTTTGCTTTTAAAATAAATATTTAGTCTCTTTAAAATTAGCAGTAAAACAAATGATGAATGTGAATGATCTTTGATTTACCAATCAATTGGAATTAACTGTTTTAAAAGCTATTCAAATCATAACAAAATTTGAATCAATCAAACGGATAAATATCATTAACAAATGGATTCATAAGGCTTTTAACAATTTACTGTATTGAACAAAAATTTGAACCAAGTGTGGGTTTATAACTTATTGAGGGAGTGTAAAGAAAGTTTGCCTTGAAAATTAGCTCGGTGAGAATAAAGCTTGTAAACAATTGCTTAAAATACACCAAAAATTTGAAAATAAACTAGAGATAATTCGTCACATCTGTATCTTTCTGTTTCAATCGCCACCTTTATTCAACTTGTAAGCTTCTCAACAGTGAATTTGAATAATAATAAATTGAACTTTACCTCACAGAGTCTTGATTAGAGTCTGTGCAATTACAATCAACTATGCGCTGTAAGATAGACTTGGTTAGCTGAAGAAAGCCATAAGATGATAATAGTGATGACAGAAGAGAAAGCAAGTCGATCGAATCCAAGGGCACAGTCTAAATTCATTTTGACCCACAATAACTTTCCTTAAAAATGTGTCTTCTCTCTTTTTCTAGACCTCTGTATGCTTCTCTTTCTATCACCTATCAACCTCATTTTGTTTGCTTGTTTTTATTGTCTTTTTGTTACAATTAATATTTTTTTCCTTTTCTACTGATTTACTGTTTATTGTTTCAATTATGTTTTATTGTTATTACATCTCAGTGTTATGATTCAAATATAGAAATGAATATTGGTATTTTTGAAAGAAGATCTACTCAAACTGGAAATAGAAACCAAAGAGTAGTAGTTGATGTTAACGGTTACCTTACAGTAGCTCCACTGACTATCTTGTGAACTGTTATTAGATCTTGTTATAAAGTGTTATCGTCTATTTTTTTATCATGAACTGTGTACAATTAACGGAGTTACCATCGCCCATTGTTAATCACTTTACCTCTGTGTTTATCGCTGAAAGGATAAGGGAAACTGCGACAACCCCAACAATCAAATTATGTAACTACATTCATGTTCCTTTCTACCTTGTCTGTCCTGTAACATCATTTACATAATTTTCTCACTACTAGTATTGAAATTCAAATCAATGTTGACCCATCAGATTAATTTATCCTGTTGATTACTCAAGAAAGATTATTCCAATTGTTTGACCTTAAAACAGGTTTATCACACAGATTTGGCAAAAAGAAATATTCTCATCGATCTCCTATTTTTCACCAGCTTCACCTCTGACCGAATTGCCATTGAATTGTTGCTGCTTACCTAAAAAAAGAATCTAAAGACTGTTATTGAAGATTAATTTACTGGAACTGTTCACTGTCCCAACTCTAGTATTTGGAACCTTGTCTATCTGGCCCACCACTTGATTTATATTTTGTTGTCTGTTAATTTTCATATTTAGCTCAAATGGTTTCAATCATCGTTCACTCGACTCCAAGCAATTCTAATTGTTCCCCGATGGCCGCAAGTCCTTTAGTTTTCAATACTGCGAAACAATTAACTCTATTATTGATCGTCACCATATTAACCTTATCTCTAATACTGAGTTGGATCGAATCCATTGCGTTGATGAGCTGATAAATGATCGGAAATTTATTTCATCCTTATCAACAAATTCTCATCCATCAAATGCAGTATCTACTTCATTTCTTCCTTTCAGATCAACCTTTTCATCGCCGATTTCATCATCTGCAAGATTCACGTTAAAAGCAGAGTCGCCTTTGCTCATTTGTCTCATTTTTTGTTGTTGTATAATCAGATTTCTCTTCAACTCCGACTTCTAAAGCCATGTTTAAAGTACCATCGGATTTATATCATCATGTTTCAAAGGAGCGCTGAAAAGATGAGCAATTAAAGTAGCAGGCTATTTACAAAATTGGTCTCAAGAAATTTATCTAACGCCGCCATTTTCACCTATTGATTGAATATAAACCTAATCATTTTCCTCAAAGATCAACAAAATCTTATATTGAGTTAGCAAAAAACTACAGAACAATATATAAAGACTTATTGGATTAAACTTTTTGAATATTGTTAAATCAAATCGAGATTGTATAAAAAAAGAATTAAACTTTATTTCACATGATTCCTTTATTTTGGTCTCTATCGATTCTATCATTTCTATCAGTTGGTTGATGGCTGATTATACTAAACGATCGGTTATTTTCAATTATAGACAGAAAACCTTTATAAATCAATAGTAAAAATTCCCCAACAATCAATTACAATATCCTTTACCAAGAAAATTGCAAATCATTGAAACCAACAACGAACCTTGCCCTCCTGTCGATCCTGTGGTTATGGACGTTATTTGGCTTCATTTATTTTGCGTAGTTTTTCAAAGTCTTTTACAATTGTCACTTCGAGGACAAAAAGCATAAAAGCGTATAAAAAGGGTTATTCCTTCTAGAATGATCATCATTATTCAATTACTTTTTCCTTTTCTTCACTGATTAAAAAAATTCTTACCTCATCAACTATCACAGCAAAAAAAATTACAATTTAACTTAAATACTATCAATGATTGAAAAGACAAGCTTTTTCACTTTCAATCTTTTTTGACCTCAACATCAATATTTTATTTGAAAAATTCAATTCTTGTCATGACGAGTAAACCAATAATGATTATAGATGTTGGTACCAACGATGAACCAGAATCTTTATTACAGCCATCATCCTTGCAGCAATAAACACAATCGTAAGAGTCTTTTGACATATCACATTGTTGACGAAGTTTAAAAATGTTGTCGAAAGCGGGTTCACGGAAATTACATGGTCCAAGAGCACATTCTCTGATCACTTTTCGTGGCTGGTTAGCTATAGATAATTAAATAGACAAAATAAAAGAGATAAAAATAGTAAAAATCGATAAAAAATTTGCATAACTCTGATAATTACCTGTTTTAAGCATCCTCACTAAACATCTATCATAAGCCTGGTTATTTGGACACTCTATTAGATCTACATCAGGACATGGCTCCGAGCTGTAGCTATCACATATGTAACATTTTAACCCAATCACCTTTCCAACGATCACTGAAAAACAAACAATTAAGAAAAATTAGTCAAAAAATAAGATTTATAGACATTAAATTGATAAACAAGAAATGGAAACTCAAATTCATTATGCCTTGTAAACATATGATTTTCATCTGTTCAACAAAACTGGACTCATCAAGGGGGTGGCATTGAAATACAGTTAATTTTAAATTTAACACTAAACATTATGGTACATCAAGTTGATAGCCAACAAGTAATGACTGGTTACCGTAACCATACTTGGTTACTTTCCCTCCTCTAACCAGTTGCCAGTAACTACGAAGTCTCTAGTAGTTAACCAGATTCTCTTCCATTAAAGCGTTTTAAGTTTGTTTTATATTTTGTGTAACATTTTTATCTGTTATCTGTTATGAAGCGTAAAATGAAAAAGATGGAAACTTTGACACTTGTTTCTTGAGTTCACTCAGCAATATCATTAAGTTCTCTATCAATACACCAAAAGCTTACATTTCATTGTGTTTATACCCGAAAGAACCTAAAACACAAACGAGTTACATCTCTACTTAAAAGGCTCTCTCAACGTCTTCTAATCTAGCTTAACTAAAACTGTAGAGTAAATTGATATTGGCACAATAAGTGTCACAATAAATGTCAGATCAGTAAAGACCTAAAAAAGTTAAAACCTTATTTATAAATTAATGGTTTAGATTTGATTATAATTTAGTTCAGTATTCTAGTTGAAAATTGCAATAAACATTGAATAGCCAACTTTCTCGACTGTGGCTTAGCTGGAGTCAATGGGTCAATCCAAACAAACAGTTATTGAGTAAAAATGGTTTTTGAAATTTACATTGGAAAAATTGTCCGAATGGTTGATTTCATTGAAATTTTCCATGTTTTCGCGCACCGAAACTCTTGAAACCAGAAAGTCTAAGCTTTTGACTATACATTTTAGCTCTCGAGAGTTGCAGTGAGTTTAGCTGTTCAAACTGTTTAAGAGTAAATGAAGATGTTTTTTGTTTATGAGCTTTGGTAAGCTTTTTGAATTTAAGGAAAGTTATCGGGTAATTCAATATTTTATTAGTTTAAAATGAGATCAAAACAATTAAGAAATGCTTTTGGAATGGTTATTTACAAGCCAATAACTTGACAAATATGGCATTCCAAGATCAAGGATAATTTTTAACAATAATGTATCGACTTTAATGTGAAGATGAAATTGGCATTTGATTTCGTTTTGCTAACAATTTTAAGTTGGAAGTGAATTAAAGTGAATAATGTTAAAATTTGTGAGATGATATTGAAAACGTGGAAAGTTAATGAAAAAGGAAGAACAAAGATGAAGATGAATAAACATGTTGTCAAGATAATTATATTTATAATGGAATAACAGAAAATGATGAATAAATATGATGAGATTCTAAACAGTTGGTCATGGACTTGGTTCAAAATTTTACACATTGGTGACCTCAAATTTAATAGCAGTGGTTCATTATGGTTAAGAATTGTGATAATTTAATTTTAATGATTGATGAATGCGATGGTCAAAAAAATGTTGTTGGTAAAAATGATGTTCATCTGGCTGATGAATGGTAACGACTAGAGATCAATAAATAGACATTATTGGAGCAAAATAGAGCCATCAATGATAAACTAATTGTGTCATGACGAGTAAACCAATAATGATTATAGATGTTGGTACCAACGATGAACCAGAATCTTTATTACAGCCATCATCCTTGCAGCAATAAACACAATCGTAAGAGTCTTTTGACATATCACATTGTTGACGAAGTTTAAAAATGTTGTCGAAAGCGGGTTCACGGAAATTACATGGTCCAAGAGCACATTCTCTGATCACTTTTCGTGGCTGGTTAGCTATAGATAATTAAATAGACAAAATAAAAGAGATAAAAATAGTAAAAATCGATAAAAAATTTGCATAACTCTGATAATTACCTGTTTTAAGCATCCTCACTAAACATCTATCATAAGCCTGGTTATTTGGACACTCTATTAGATCTACATCAGGACATGGCTCCGAGCTGTAGCTATCACATATGTAACATTTTAACCCAATCACCTTTCCAACGATCACTGAAAAACAAACAATTAAGAAAAATTAGTCAAAAAATAAGATTTATAGACATTAAATTGATAAACAAGAAATGGAAACTCAAATTCATTATGCCTTGTAAACATATGATTTTCATCTGTTCAACAAAACTGGACTCATCAAGGGGGTTGCATTGAAATTACAGTTAATTTTAAATTGAACACTAAATATTGTTGTCACATGAATAAAATGACAGATAAAACTCAGAATTTTGCGTCGCTTATTCCATAAATCAGCTTGATTTGAAGATATCAATCATTAATCTTTAATCCAAAGAGTATTAATGAATCAAGCTCTCTTGTTATGCACAAAAATATCATTCGTGATTAATTGATCACAGGAAAAATTACTTTCTGTTTATCAATTTTTTTCCTGTAAACTTGATTATTTCTCACGAATTTCAGATTTCAATCTTAAAAAAAGTCACTCTTAATGATTGAAAAATTCATTCGTAAAATTTTTTAGAAATGAAGTTTTCAAGTGAAAAATAACAGTTTATGAATCTGAAAGCTATTTTCAGCTGAATTCGATAAAAGTAAATTCATTTCAAGTTTCAAAATGTTGAATATTACAGCAATTAAAAGCTCTCAATAAAAATCAAGTGTTGATACTCAGCTTTCGTTGCTTCACAAAGGCAACAAAAAATTTATCATAAATTCCTGATGATGTCAGTCTTTAACTAACCTGAGACTCGTTTCAAGTTTTTCATGGTTATTTATGTTCATCATCGAGCTCAATACCGTTCAGATTAAAAACTGGGTTGCTAAATTGATTTGAAAGATATTCCGTTGATTAAATAAAATGTACATTATAACAAGAAGGGAGTAACGATCAATTTACAATTTCAAAGTATAAGCTTTTCTTGAATTGTCCAAGGCTTATTTGATCATTCATCTCAATCAAATCAACTTCAATTACACCAATTGACAAACATATTTTTAACCCTCTTTCAACCTCTTTTAGTCAACCAGAAACATATTGACAGTAAACAATTTACAGAATTGATCTAATAAAGTTGAAATGTAAAAGAGTCAATCATTTCTGTTGAATCTAAATTTCCCTCGCTTCAAAATCTTCTTGCAAGGAACGATGGCGAAACCAGACACAAAACCTAAATACAGTAAAAGCTTAAGCCATGAGCGTGTTGAACATATCTCAGATATAATTGGTTCCTGGGGTCCACTTCAGAAGCGACTTTTCCTATTTTTGGGAATTATTTATTGTGTAGCTCCATATAACAATGCAAGTTTATTTTTTTATGCGATTAAAAGTGATATCGTCTGTGTTGAATCGGATGATTCAGAGGTAAGTTAATGTGTCTTCAAAGATTCTGCTCTAGTTTTTACTTAATAACCCAAATTTTGTAGACTTCAATTGAAGCAGATCAATGTACATTTGATGAATTGGATTCTTGTGCATCTTGGTATCACAATGTGACCAGGACAACAATAACCAAAGAGGTGAGTGAAATCATAAATTCAATTTTTTAATTGCTGTGATACAAATTCATATGAGATTTAGTGTGATTTGACCTTTTGATGAAAATTTTTATTCTAGTGGGATTTGGTTTGTGAGCGTTACTGGCTTCGATCAGTTGTCCTCTCGTCTTATCAGTTTGGCTACCTAGTTTCAGGTCTGATTGTTGGTTACATCTCGGACAGGCATGGACGCAAACTAGCCATCTTGTTTTGCATTTTACTGGAGATTGTCTGCAGTCTTGGTCTTATTTTATCTCCAAATGTTTACGTTTTCATAGTGATCCGAGTTTTCCATGGTATTGGTGGTTATGGACGTTATTTGGCTTCAGTTATTTTGCGTAAGTTTCAATAAAAATTTAACCATTGACATTATACACTGATCTCTTTATTCATACCAATAGTCATGGAGAGTGTGGGACCTAACCTTCGAGGGCGAATCCTCATCTGCTATGAATGGGTTTGGTTTCTTGGTGAATATGTTATGATGTTTGTCACCTATCATGTACCCAAGTTTAAATATATTTACATGGGATCAATGATTTTCCAATTACTATGCATTGGAATTGTAACAATATTACCTGAATCAGCTCGATGGCAGCTCGTGGTTGGACAAGTTGACAGAGCTGAGGAAACGTTGCGCTTGTATGCCAAAAAGAGGAAATCTAAAGGTGCTGAGAGTGACACGGAAACTGCAAACAAAGACGACGAACAAAAGGAACTGTTTGATCTTAAACTTGATAAATTGCGTGGTCATCTATATTCTGGTGAAAGGCCAACTACATTTAGAGGATTATTTTATTTGATTCGCCAACCGCGAATCTCTCGATTTTGCTTTGCATTGTATGTTATCTGGTTTCTTCGGACATTCATTGGATGGGGATTAATTTATAGTACACTTGATCTTTCTGGTAATGTTTTCATCAACAATGCAATCATCTTAACAGCAAGTGTCCTAGCTAATCTATTCATGACCTGGAAAATCGATTCCTTCCGCCGTCGATCAATGTTAATCACGTTTTTCTTGATGACCTCTGTTTTGCTTTGTGCCTCAATTGCATTCGTTGAATCTCATCAATATATTATTCCTCGGATGATTTTGATTGCCTCAGGTAAATTTTTCTCAACAGCTATCTACAGTTTAGTTTATGTTTACACATCAGAAATATTTCCAACCAACATTCGTCACCTTGGTGTTGGAACTTGCTCCATGGTATCAAGAATCGCCTCCATTTCAGTTCCATTCTTAGCTCAATTGGTGAGTTTACCCTAATTTTATTTTAATTTTGTAAAATTGATTATAATTGTTTAGCCTTTAAATATGTTAAACCAGGCTTTTTCCTGGTAGCGATTGAAGCAAGGTTGATTCGCTTCTCTCATGAACTTAATATGATCCATCGTTTAATTCAATTTAATTAATTTTATCTTTCTTTTCATTCAATTTGATTACTTAAAGACTGCCGCTACAAGTCTGAAATTAACTTTTGGTATATTTGCTGCAATGGGAATCGTTGGAGCATTAGCAGCAACATTATTACCCGAAACAAAAGGCAAAGAGATTCCTGATACCATTGAAGGAATGGTTGAAATACATGCAATTAACAAATCATGAACAGTTCTAGAATTAAAATGAATTAATTACTGCTTTAAAACATTTAAGATTTTGTTTTGAAAATTTAGCAACAAGAGATTCAAGTCTGTATATTGTTATTGATAATTTTACCAAAAACATAATTTATAATGACGTACCTAAACATTGTATTTTCAAAAATCAACCAAAAAATAAAGATTACTCTCACTTTATTTGTGAAACTAATAACATTTCTTCGTTTTAATATTATAATAGATTCGTCAAACAACTCACATGTATTTTTAATCAAGATAGTCAGCAGTTTATGGTTATTTAATTTAATTCCAATATCATAAAACTAGGATTAATAAAGATAAAGTCTCAATATAATAAACAGCAACCTCATTAACAGAACTGAAAATCATCAACATTTCGTCTGTTAAGACTTCAAGTATTGATTGTGGTTTGAGTAAAGAAATTGATATGAATTATCTAAATCTAGCTAATTCCAATCATCAGAGAGCAATAAAGTTATTTTTCAGATCAACTGTTTGCTTCAAACCATCAGTGATTCAGACTCTTAATTTCTAGTTAACAGATTACGACTGGTTGACAAATTAATTTTAGTTCAATTTTGTTTTGTCATCAAAACTGATATTAATCATCAATATCAATCATAATGAAAATACTTTTCTTGCCAATGGATGCGTGAGTATCAATCAAATGACTTAATAAATTCGTAATTTTAATTTAATCTTTTTCATTTTCAAGTTATGGTCATGTCAACGCTTGTATTGGCTTGGCAAACATGCTTCGAGACTTTGGCCATGACTGCACATTTGCTGTCGTCAAACAATGGCGTAAACCTGTTGAGGAGCATCAATTTAAAGTTGAAATTTTGAATGATCCAACGATTCCTGAGGATCAAGATATGCTTTACAAATGGGGAAAATTTATGAACGATTTGGCCCATACTTTTAGTGCTCCACTAAAGGATCAACAAATTGAATTAATGGTACCATCTTTCAGAGCCTTTATTAATTTCGTGAAACTGATTGATCCTCAGCTACCAGAAATATTTGACAAAATAAAGCCTGACTTAATCATTATGGATTTTTATGTGACCATCCCTTCAGTGATTAAATCAGGCCGACCCTGGGCTCGTCTCTACTCTTGTAATCCTTTGGGAATCTATGAAGGTGATAATGTACCACCGAGTGGATTCGGTCTCGCTCTCAACACTGATATTTCCATTTTCAAGGAATTGAAGATGTTTATGTTGGAAATAATGAAAGATCTTAAAAGTGAATTCGACGAATGGTTGCTGTCTAAAAATATTGAACCAGATCCTTATGATTTCATTAGCTCATCTTCATATCTTAATGTATACGTATATCCATCGGATCTTGATTATTCCGAGCTGGGTTCACCTCCTGAGAAATGGTTTAGATTGGATCATCTTGTTCGTAAAGTAAAACAGGAATCATTTGGTTTCGATGAGTCTTTCTTTGATAAACCTGGGAAAAAAGTATTTTTTACATTAGGCTCAATGGGATCGTCAGACATTGAACTGATGAAACGTCTCATCTCAATTATGAGTCAATCAGAGCACCAATTTATCATTTCAAAAGGTCCATTTCATGACAAATTTCAATTGGCAGGTAATATGGTTGGAAATAAATATGTTAACCAGATGGCAATTTTACCCAAAGTTGATTTGATCATTCATCATGGAGGTAATAACACTTTCATCGAGACCCTTTATTTTGGCAAGCCTTGTATTGTTTTACCCTTGTCTGGAGATCAACATGACAATGGACGTAGAGTTGAAGATACAGGGATAGGTCGCTGTTTAAATCCATACCAAGTTAATCAAGACCAATTTTTAAGCACAATAAACCAACTTTTAAATGATGAACAGATAAGAAAGAAAGTAAATGAAATTGGAGAAAAAATTCGTGACTCTAAAAGCATTGAAGGCTTGAACACAAAAATCAACCAACTTATCTCAACTCATGTAAAGGTTTAACATTCTATTTTCGTTCATTTTAACTTTAACTTTAAAAATAAAGTGAATTTCACATCCATCAGAATTAATACATAAATAAATAATGCGATCATAGTCAAAACCTAATTATAAATTGTCACAATTCTTAGAATTATTAAGATGCATTAAGAACAAATCCCAAAAACTGTCAACTGATGAAAGATCATTAAGTGGTGTAATCTATTGGTAAGTATTCTCATTAAGTCTCTGAATTGATAATGACAATTTATAATATTAATAAAGATATCGAAAGGAAACTTTGATTACAGATTTTATTTAGCAACAATCTTTGATTAAGAAGTCTGTATATCTTCATGTCAATTAACAAAGGTATTAAATTGAACTTAATTTTCATAAGATGCATGAATTTGTGAATTGCGGATTTAGCACCATTATTTATCTAACAGTGTCCAACGATTGTATAAAGTATGGACTTGATTAACCTTGTAAGATTGTGAACAGTTGCTTGTTATTAACGGTTACTGAGTTAATTATGTTCCCTGAATTCATTCAATTTGATTGATTTGCTTAAAAGTATAACTTCAACCATTACCTTCAATCTTCCTTTTTGGTGTTTGAAGCAAGTTATAAATATAAATTACATTATATTTTTAAAATTAATTTTTATTCATAAACTTGTCTATGTAAATAATGTTCACTGTTTATTCATATTAGAAAATTAAAATAAAATCAATAAATTCTGGGCTCTTAAGCTTTCTCCTGTTTATAGCAAAAATGACCAGATATATTTATTTTAACATGAAACATAAATTAAACATGCATTATTGTTAGATCTTAATGTTATTTTTTTTATTATGTTTTGCTGTAAATCAATGTAAATCATTCAGTTTTATCACTATTTTTATTTTTATTTTCATATTTGAATTTATCATTTACTTTTCTTTTTGTTTGCTGGGGATGATAATGTTTCTTATTCAGGTAACATGGAGGAAAGGAAAGGCATTCAGAATTCGGAATGAACTTGGGATGAAATGGTGGATAAGATGCATACAATGATGACAAGAGAAGAAGAAGATGAGGAAAAAGTATAAAGAAACTCACAAGATGAAGATGAATCTGGTAACGGTTGAAAGTTAAAGGTAAAGCTCTTCAACTGATTGCTTCTGTTACTATCTTGGATAAGGTTTGCTGATGATACAGCGAAAGAAATGCTTACAATATTTAACTTACCACTAAAGATAATCATGATTTATTAATGAAATTTGGTAAAAAGTGTTCTCTGTTAAAGGTAATTCGGTTTAGTTGTTTCAACTTAAACTTGAAACAAAAAATTTAAATAAAATACAACCATAATTTAATTTCAATCTATTTATGGTTCCAACTTTATTTTTTCTTGCTTTTAGTAATGATCAAATACAAAACATATTAACTACTAATGCTTAGGTCTACAAAGCAAATTTACAGCTTGATTTGAGCTCTGAATCAGCCGTTTTGATTTTAAATGTAATGAAACTCGGAGTTGATTGAAACTGTTAGAGAGATTAGATTTTTACTGAAACTAACAAAAATTTTGCTCCTAAGCAAGCCACCAATCAGATACCAACTTATATGACAAATGGAAAGACAATGGTTCCAACAAAATCAATAATAGTTTTTGTTGAGATTTGATCAAAGATACATGTTAACCCAATGCTGGTTAACCTGACACCTCATAATAGTGGTTTCATCACATCCATTTGAATCTGGAGTGAATATGAGAACATTACAAATTATAATTATTCAAATTGAATGGGATGATTGACTGTTATAACAAGCTGGGATGATTAAAATAGAGATGTCAATGAGTTACCATGAATAATGAAAGAGAAAAGGTTATGTAACAATGTATTTCTTACCTGTTAAAAAACATGTTACCAGGAATGTAAGGTTGAAATCTTTTCTAATAAACGAAACCATTTCTCTGTAACAATAAATGTTAACTGGAAACTTGTAAGGTGAAGACAAAAGTAGAGCCAAACGCGACGAGAGGAGATGAACGATTGGTGAGATGATTACAATTCACTGGATACATAGATGAAACAGAAAGATATTGAAATCTTAACAATTGTTTAAATGTGTGAACAAATTAAAATGGATTTCACTGTAGTCGATGGTTATATTGTTGATTGCGGTTATGGTAATGAACAGAGTAAAGATGGAGATGGTGAAAATGAAAAACTAAGAGTGTGAATAAAAAGAACCAGAAAAAAAGCCAAGGAAAGGAACAAATATTAGATGATGAGAATGCAAAGTAAGGGAATGAGGGAAGAAAAATGAATAAGGTAACAAGATTGATGTTAAGCAATGGTGTGAACCAAATGAATGAACCTTCAAATGTTTGGTGATAATTGGTGATCAGATTCGTATTGTAAAGAGTGACAATTAATGGAAATGGTTGGATATCACATTAAGATTAATGGAGACATTGAATGTAAAGTTGGTGGAATGGGTTAACATGAAAAAAAAACAAAAGCAATCGGTTAGAGGGAAAAGACGAGCAACAATATAAAGGGACAATCTTTATATTATGTACTGTTAGTTTGATCTCAACAACAAAGTGAACAGATCATGTTGACCTAACAAAAAACTAAATCAACACCAGATTATAAGTTGTTACCCATCATTTTCATCTTTTTCCCCACTGGCTTATCAAACTGGGCAGGTAACACTGTAAGGAAAAGACAAAACCTACTCCAAGATGAGGATAAACTGGAAGAAATAGGAGGAGACAAGGATAAAAGAATAATCATCATCATCACCATGAAAAACCTGTGAGCATGTTTATTCTGTATTCTGTGTAATACTTTTTTTCCCGTTTACTCAACTGTTTTCAGTATTCAACTTCACCAACATCGCATTGCTATTATAATTTTATTTTGTACTAAGAGTTTTTTCCTCTCTTCTTCAGGTGCAACCCTTTTTGTTTCATTTTTTTCCTTTTGTTTCATTTTCTTCGTGTATAAGGTGAAAAAAAGTAAAAAGTTAGGTTATGGGTAATAGCAAGTATCTGCTTTTACTTACTGAATTTCATTCGCCAGAGGAAGATTTGATGGTGAATCTTGGAAGATGCAAACTCATAATTGAATAATGTTTTCACAATTACAATGAATGAAATACTCCAAACCTGACTGCGTACCTTGGATTAACTAAAAGTCTGTTGGATTTATCAACAGTAATAGTTAGTTAGTTGGGATTAAATACTGAAATTAACAAACTAATGTATACTATAGATTAACAATGCTTGAAGATATAAACACTGAATTCGAACACTTAAAAAATTAATAGCAAAAATATTAATTCTGTTCATTCATTCATCAAAATTTACATTTTTACTACAAATCTTACAATTTACAGGTTAAGAATTCGAATGATATTCTTGGGTTCAAACTAATTCTTTAATGCAATTCCTTTGATTGTTAACTTTTAAAGAAATAGATTATCCGTTTTGAACTCAAACTGTCAGATTAAATATTTTTGATAACATCTTGTTGCAAATATTGAAATGATCCTTTTTACATTTTTCAACTAATCAGATTATTCTGCTAGATGTTTCAGTGTACTTTCCCCACTTTTAAAAGCTTTTTACATTGTACAAATTCTTTCGATGGCTCATTCGATGGTTTGTTTTAATATTCAAGGATCATCAGATGTGCAGTCCTGACATGCGAATAATCTCAAAATTAAGTTTTAAGTCATGAAAGTATTTTTTTTTTGGTTTTATATCTTATTGTCTTTCAATTCAATTTTCAACTTTGAGAAAAAATTACTCATGAACTAGACAAGGTTTTCAGTGCATTAAACCATTCGAAAGAGCATCCTTCGAAGTTTATTTTGGCCTAAAGATTAAAAATTTCATACAGCAAATGTGCAACTTATTGGCTTTGTTGCTTGAGTAAAAGTCAGTGGCTTGAAATGTCAGAATTTCCAAAGCATTTTTAAAAAAAAGGAGAAGGCAAGAAGAAATTAAAAGCTCATTAAGCTTTGCTTTTTAAGTTTAAAAACAGATATTCAGATTAATCTACACTCTGTAACACCGTTTGAATTCTCATCATTTGCATGAAGAGTTAAAGTTTGTGTCTAAAAGGGTAATACATATTATTTAATAATTTGAAACATGTTTTTCATTTTTGCAGTCGACAAAGAGAGAATCCGTTAAGAAAAATTAGGCTTGAGTGTAGATTCATTAAAACAATTTATTATATAATCCATTGGAGTAACTTCAAATGTAAGTAGGTGAATTTCGTAAACTGTGCTCACATGCACTACAATGATCAGCTTCTGCGGAATTAACAAGAGTACAGACTGGACAAACTTTTCCACAGCTTGTTAGATTCGTATTATCTTGTCCAGGTCTTTCTCGACTACGGGAACACATATCACAAATATCAGTTTGATTAGTATTCAAAAAGGTACAATAAGCACAAGACCAGGCTCCTTTATCAATTTTACTGGCCTCAGAAGAATTATTGGATTTATTGAATGATTTTTCACGAGTTTTACCAACACGGTCTAATGGTTCGATTCTTTTTTCGACCAATACTTTGTCCTTTTTTCGATCTCGTGGCTCATCATTTGTTGACTTCCTTGATTTATCTTCATCGGAGAAACTTTTAAGGATGGCATTAATTCGTTCTTCTAGTTTTTTATTGGAAGCATTGTTTCCAGTTGAATTACTGGCGATTTTAGAAGTATTACAGGAAGATGCGTTGGAGTTGGTTACGCTAGTCTCAACCGGTAAACGATAAGATTCATCAGATCTAATAACATCACGATTTGAAGCTCTTAATGGTGCAGAACGACGATCCAAGCTACTAGGCTTTGGTCCTGAAGATTTGAAGTTAAATGAATTCAATGCACCGTCTATTACATCTACATCACTTTTGTTTAAATTTAAATCATTGTAGTTAGGCTGAGCCAAATAGTTGGTGGCTAAAGATGGAGGAAAGGATGATGAGGTAGATTGTTGAGGATGTTGTACATGTTGATGAAGGCATGAGGGGTTATGAGAGCTGTATGAGTTATGATTTTCTGCATAAGAATTTGCGTTGGATAATTCACTAGCAAACATGGGTGGAGGAGCAATATAACCTGTAGGTGTATGGATTCCGTGATAAATCACATTCGGACTTCTTTGTTCTTCCCCACTGAAATGGATAAGATCACGGGCACGAGAATTATCAACATTTGAATGGTTAACTAATTCTTTTGAAGGAGCGATGTCATGTTTTCTTCTGGTTTCCCGAAGCATTGGGCATCCATTTTGGTGATATTGACTGACTTGAGGTTGTTGAGAAATAAAACGTCGACTTTGCATAACAGGATAAGTTTGCTTGCCATATTTTGAAGAAGGATCGGTTTCAAAATCAATCAACTTATCAGAATCAAAAACATAATTAACCAATTGATCCATAGAACATATCGAATTGGCTCGGATATTAAAAATTTGAAGCCAGCTAAGAGATATATTTTTCCTCTTTAAAGCATCAGCTATTTGAATCATCATTTGACACTCGACAAAAGCAATTAGACAATCTAGCGATACTCGAGCTAAGGTATCTGGGTCAATTATTGAAGATTCCGCAGAGTAGACAATGACACCATTAACATTTTTATTTCGATAACCCATTAAATAAAGAATTTTAGAGGCTTCACGGAGTTGTTTGTCGACTAAACCTTTCATATAACCACCATAGGGATATATTGTACGAAATTCCTTCCTCCAAGGCTTGGTTAAAAGGCTAGTGGCGTACTTTTCAAGTACCTCGAATGCAGAAGCAGCTCGGCAAGCAGTAAAATCCTTATTTTCTATAATACTCTTATCAAAACATTCAGCAATCTCAGCATTTTCAAATTTGTCGCAATGCGGTACCATTGATAAATACTCTACTATCAATCCTTGAAGTTTGGTTTTATGTGCCAATTTTTCCGGTGTATCGTCCCTATTAAGGTAAGAAAGGTGTCCTTGGAGAAGACACTTCTTTATTTCTTGAAGTGATAATTTATACATCATAGGAGGAGGGGCTGAGATTCCTGATGTAAGCGGAACACCTGGCAATATTCCAGATTGATTAAAACGATGGGTTCCTGGGAAGCTTGAACCGAAACCATTAACATGAGAACCATTAAGTCTACTGTCTAAATGATATGCATTACTAGAATGACTACTCATAGTAATAGTTCAGCTTCTAAATTTCATTGTTTATCGTCTGACTTTCACCAGCGTTTCCTAAAAATGTACGAATTAGGATTTTTCACAATCTTAACTTTACAAATGTACTCCACTTGAAAATCTTTGAAAATGCTGCACTAAGAAGAAAAGAGAAAATTTATCAGAATATTTGTAGAATCCCAATTGAGAGAAAAATTTAAAAATATAATTCTATGATATTGTTTAGACTAATATCAAGGTGTAGTAAATGTTTTTTTTACTAGATTAACCAAAATAATTTCATCATATTTAGATAGAAAATACGAACAGAAATGAAAAAGGTAAAACTGTTTAATTATATTCAGTGTAGGTTGCATGAGACTGAAGGAGACTGGAATCTATTTGAAGGCTAAATAAAAATAAAAAAAGCTAAATGAAACAAAAATATAGTGATGATTTTCAATAAAGAATGATAAAAAATGGTGAAACAAAGATGAACATTTGACGAGAGGGAAGGTTCATTAAAATTTATGATATACATGTAATGAGAAGAGTAGGTCAATTTATACAATCAACTTTAGAAAGGTAAAAACTGTTTTAAAAGAAATTTACCTAAATTTCATATTAACAATTATTAACTATAAATGATATTATTAGAAATGACTAGATATTTATAGACAATTTAAACAAAAAGACAAAAAAGAGAGAATTGAACAAATTAAAATCTTACCTTTTGCAGTTGACTTAATTGGCCGATATCTATACAATTCAGGGTTGAGTTGATGATAATGAACAAACCATCAGAGGGTATATTCGAATGATGATTAATTCGTCATGATTGTACCGTTTTTTCAACATAATTTAACACTTTCTTTCAGCACATTTGTTATAATGAAGGAAAACAACAACAACTCAGTTACTACTGCAGTACACCGTAAACAGCAGATTTTTACTGCGGCCTTGCAAACAGGCTGGTGATTACAGTTAAGAGAGGGAAATTTAAAATGTAACACCTTTTTCATTTATCATTATTATCAATATTATTCAGTTAATTTCAACTATTATTATGGATTTAGATAGGTTGATTTTTGATTTTAAGCCCTTAAAGGCTATTTGAACACATTTTATAAAGCTGATATCGAAATTTTATTGATTACATATGCTCCTAATATTACGTCCCATCATGTAATTAACTTAATAGTTGATAGCTGATTAAAATAATAATTCTAATTATGAACTTATTCATTTCAAATTTGAAATGTGCAGAAAAATTATCAAAACAACGAAAGTCTTGTCGTATCAATTTATTCTGAATGAAATGAATTTACAAACAATTTTTATTGCGTATCAAATAAATAATTTACCATTTGGATAATAAAAAGCCCGTTGTTTAATACAAGTATATTAATTAATTTAACCAAGGCAAGTCGCAATCGGCAAAAAATTAGAAGAGATCCCATGATTTTAGTAAGATAATGGTATTTTAAACATACAAGCTCATATAATCAAAAAATTATCAGCTTAAAAACAGTTTTTTTCGTAAAAATTCAACGACTCCACTAATTCTTGATTGCATTGCCTTGAAAATAAATTACTATTGCATTTTCACAGAGATTGTGAGATTTTGGTGTTCACATAAATTACCTCTAAAAAAGGGAATGAATACATAGATTTGAGAGATACAATAAGTAAAATATATAATTCTCAGATGCTATAACTTAGTTATCTGTCAACTTCAATAGTATTAAAAAAGAGATATACTGGATTCTGGTAAAACCATGTTTACAGCTTTCGTAAGGTATCAACTCTTGTATCAAATCTTGAGTTCATAAAAATTTTTTGGTTGTTGTTTTGCTTAACGTGTGATGGAGGATGAAGTAGATCTTTATATTCATGTAATACTTCTCGTAAAGCTCGATTAACTTGAGCACAATTTGACATTGTACAATCAACTAAATGAGGATACAGAGAAATCATTTGTTCCCAGACTCCATGTTCAACTGAAAAAAATGAATAAAACAATTAGTTTCATTTTGAAATATCAAAAATTAATGTTCGTCAAAAGTACGCAAAATACTGATGCAATTGATATTAAATATCTAGTTAGCAATTATTTTGATGACTACCTGTATCAGGGGGTGCTTTCTTCATAGAAGAAGTTAATGTGGCCAAAGCTTGTAATACAAATGAAATTTCGGCCATTCTGTGTCTAGGTAATGGACATTTACCACTGAGTTTCTCATCCTCCACATACTTAATGACCACCTCATGGAATCGTTGTAATAAAGATGTGACAACAAGTTTATTAACTAAACCAATATCGGTAACAGGAGCAGACAGTGCTGATCCCGGGGTTGATAAATTGGGAGCTTGGATAAAGAGATTAGGATTTCCTTTTGGACCAAGGAAGGAAAATTGAAGCAAAGTATCAAAACAGCAACGAGCGAATTCTTCGCGTAATTTTCTTGTTGATTCTGTATCTGCCAAAAAACAGATGAAATAAAACAAAATCAAGAAAACACAGTTAGTAAAAAGTTATTCAAACTTTTAGAAAACAAAAACAAAGTTTCAAAATAAACTTAACCGATTGGGGATCCATTTGTAGCCGAGTGTATAGAACCTTTGTTTAATATTGAAACAATTTGTAAAACAAATTCTTTCGGCATTTGTCCGGCATGAGGAAGAATATTATCACGAATCAACTCAACAACTTTAACATCCAAAATTTCATCGCATTGTTGTTCTTCTAAACTTTGATTTAAAGGTGGTTTACTATTAGAAAAGAGAAATGTTTCCAGAGTTGATGCTAAATCAGCCCATAAACTGACGAAATCAGAGCCTAAAGTGATAAGGAAATAATTAGAAGTAAGCATAAGATGCACGATGAGTGAACTAATTAAGAAACTTACCGAATTGTCGAGCGATAGGCAAACCAATAGACAAACAGTTGAGCAAAGTTTGATGCGCTAATTTCCATGTAGATTGAGAAGGGCAAGTATATTTCATTGATAATGGAATCTTAAGAGCCTTAAAAAATGTAAATGTTTAAGATTTTTTATTTTAAATTATATTTGTATTATTAAACAATTTTAATATATGATTTTTTAAATGGAATAAATATATACCTTGATAAACGAATGAAGAATGTTGCCCTTTATAACAGATTTCCAGGAGGCTGTATGTTGATATAAAATTAGAGCAGATCTCAAGCATCGTTCGCCAAAAGGAACAAGACTAGCCATGGTCCAATCAGCCTGAATAGAAAAATTTAATAACAATAATTCATAGTTAAAAAATAATTGAATAAAGAATATGATTGTGAATGCGTTCTTACATTTGGTGTATACTTTTTGGTTGAATTTAAAAGATATTGTGTAACTATCGAAGTAGCTGGGGAATGACAGGCAAAGAGTGAAAAATTGAGATATTGATTGATTAATAATGGCAGCAATGATTCCCAAGAGTTAGAAGAATCTCCTCGAGATACTTTGCCGACAATATCATTTTGAAAAGTTTCCATAACAAATAAAATAGATTCTTGAAGAGGTGTTACAGGTATTTGTGATACAGATCCAGATTGAATTTCTTGAAGTGTCGTGGTGGCGGACGACATCATATAAGCCTGAGTGGCCACATCAACTGGCACAGCGAGAGCTTTCTCGAGGACGGAGAAAAGGTTGGTGAAATCGGTAGTAGAGAAAGAGTCTTTGATTAATTGTAAAAGGAAAGGGAAAATTTGAATTAAAGAAGCAAGAAATGTTTGTGAAGGAAGATGAGATGACATTTGTTCATTTGATTTCGCTTGTTTCATAGAAGCCACATTAACGGTTGAAGAATTTGAAAGTGAGTGTAAATTTTTAACTCCATTGTCACAAGACTCTTCGTAGCACGATTTTAAGCACTGAGTGCCAATATTGAGCCAAACCTTCCATGCTTTTATCCATAAAGTTTTATGTGATCTCAATGAATCAAGGGGAATAGATGGTGCATTGATTGTTGCCGATGTGGTTGATAATGGCCCTGATGAAGAGGACATAGTTGTATCACCATTAATTGAATTATTGCCTGATTGCATCGTAGAGGAAGTTGAGCCAGTTGAAATATTGTAAGATGATGAAAGAATATCTTGAAAACACTTTAATGCTGAAATTGAAACTTCAGAATTTTTGGATTGAGCAGAAGTTTCAATATGATCTAGCAACAAAATCCAAGCTTTCTCGAAATCATCTATAGTTGAAACAAATTGGTCTCGTTTAAGGCTGAAAATACGAGAAACACCAGATAAAGTGAGAACCTGAGTCTCGGACCATTGTTTTTGAGCTGTATTCCTGGAATGATGAAGTAAAATGGATCCTGTATTACCATTTACACCGATACCAGAGATACCCATTGATTTTGAAACTTCAGTAATCTTATCACTACTCGCAGTGTTAGAGGAACTTCTTACACGATCCAAAAGGGGGAAAAGTACTTTCCAAAGAACAGATGACCATAAACGTGAATCTAAAATTTCACCGTGAGTACTCAAAGTGGCAAATAAGGTTTGACTAGCGGACTTTCGAAGTGAAGGTCTAGTATCAGTACACAAATCTCCAAGTTTGGTAAATAAACTCATCCATAAACAATCGTATGCTGGTATTTGAGAATCAGGATCCACATTGACCTCATCTTCGAGATTTTCAGCGATCATCTTACGGTTAGAAAATAGATAATCAGCAGTATCCCAAAGTGAACTGACCGCAGTCAACGATACATTTAATTCTTGAGTTTGTGAACCAAATTTAGCAATAGTATCAACAACAAGAACCAGGCAAACAGCCGGAATTGAGGAGAGGAAATCACGGATAATCAATTGAAGACACTGGAATGAAATTCTGATAAGACTCTCACTTTGATTTTCATTGATAGCTCCAATAATGTCCAATATTTGAGGCCAACCTTCGGAAATGGTATCTCCTGATGATTGTAAAATTTGTATGACACAATCTAATTGTTTCTGACGCATATCAATATGATTTATATAAGACATATCTTGGAGTGGTTTAAGAAATTTAAATTTTTCTCCAATTTCTAAATTTTTTAAAGTCAAAGCATTTTTAACTAAACATGTTAGAGCTTCGGCTCCCCATTCACGCATTTTCAGCTGGGGATGCTGGCAGACTTTAAGAAGGTGATCAGTCATTGGTGTCCAGAATGTTTTGTATCGTTTGAGATTTACTAAGCCGGTTTCTAACATTTTGGCAACCGCAAATAAAGAAGGTTCACGATTATTATACGCCATTTCCATTGCTTCATTTGAAAGTTTGCAAAGAGCTTCAACGAGATGAAGTAAGGCTGCATCATCCAGTTCTCTACGAAAATCAAGAATGGATTTACAAAATAAGGGATAGAAGATTAGAAATTTGGCAAATTTAAGAAGTGGGCAAAAAAATCAAAATGAATGGAAAAGAAATCAACATTTATAACTGAACACATAAAAATAGAAACATATTTATAAATTTAGTTTTTAGACTTACTGCGAACAGTAAAAGACACGAGATAGTAAGTTTGCCAAAGGAGCATAACTTGATTGGGACAGCATTTAAGGATAAAAGCATTTTAATAAGTTAGTGGTTATTATTCAAGGAATTTTAGATGATTTTCATACTTAAGTTAGGTAAGGTTCAATAACAAACGTTAATGAATGAATGGGAATAATTAGACAAGATATGAAGACTTTTTACGTTAAGATAGGGATAGATTTAGACAACAATAACTGAATTGAAATTATATACTCACTGACTAGATTCGAATAACCGTGAAAGCATTGCTGAAAGAACGGGAAGATCAGACATAGCAGCAGTCGTTATCAGTGAACTGGTTGACGCTCCAGCTTCCGTCCCTGGCTTACCTACTTTCAAAGAGCCACCAGTTGTTGGTTTAAGGTCTAGTATCCATGCTAAGTGTTGTAGTGTTGTTAGGATGAGGTGCCATGAAGAACCCAAAACAAATCCATATGAATGAGCAACCGCTAAAATAGCTTTCATACATTGCAAATTTTTGGCCGTTAACATGACTGGTCCCTGTGAACTTGTATTAGAAGATGATGCTGAAGGTAATGGCGTTCCAACGGCAACCACCTGTTGGCGGAAATCAGATGATTCTGACTGCGGAGTTCCTCGAAGATAAAGATTGGATGATAAAGAATTAGGTGGAGGTTGAGTTTGTTGAAGCAATGATGAATTGTTTGATAAAAGGTTAATATTGCTAGTGGCCCAATGGTTAGATAGATCAAAGCTAGATGACCTACTGTGACATCCAGCTAAATTTGAAGCTAAAGTTCCGGTTGAAGCAGAAGGCGTAAGAGATGCTGGCGATGAGCCTTCGGATGCTGTGGGGATCTTGAAGGAAAGTATCGACAAGTTGTATCCAATGGGTAATGAAGTTTTACACATTGCTGTGATAATAGCATCTCGAGGTGTTGTTAAATTGTATAAGCCATAAAGTGCTGTCAATTTTTCCATGGTTTTCAATATTGAATCAGTAACAGTCTCGTCAGTTGATGCATCAAGTAGAAGAGCAAGAGAGGCCACCAATCCACTCCAACTAGAATTTAATATAGCTTCATGAAGATTTCTGACTTCAGGTTCTAAATTATTAACATTGGCTAATTTATGTTTGAAGCTATTAGAATCGTTTTTTTCATTAGTAATTTCTTTCTCTTTAATCTCAATTTTTTGACTAGGACCATCAATTATAATTGATATACTCTGAACAATTTCGAAAAAACAATGTAAAGCTGTGGTTAAACCATAACCATCAGGTACTGGAGGAGCTTCAAGTTTATCCATTTGATCCAAGAAATAGCTTTTAGTCTGTCCAGTACTAAGATTGGATATGATTGGCACCCAAGTCCCACGGAGAAGAAAAGCAGGTTGAGGAGATATAATTCCACTAGATGAATTTATCTGATTGGCATTTGGAGTATTAGGAGGTGTATTTGATGAAGATGCTGCTGAAGCAGCATTTATTAAGGATGAAAGTAAGCTTGGAGTAATAGGTGGTGAGATAAATATCGATTGACAATAAACTCCAAGAGCAATAATGATATCTCGAAAAATTTTCGAGCTATTTGGTTTCATATCATAAAACTGGCAAAATGATCTGAAAATGATAAAAGGTTATAGTTAAACTTTGGTTGACTTAACAGTTAAAAAGATATAGCTTACTTCAATAAGACAGGTTGTTGACTCATCTTATGGATAACTTCTAAGGCAAGAGCACGTTGCCAATTGGGTTTATCGGCCTCGAGAAATTTGATTAACAGGGAAAGAAAAATTTCACATTCAGTAATCTGTAAAAAAGTTAGAAAAATCGGTAAAATCCTCAATAAAATATTAAAAATTAAAACAACTTACCAAAAGGGAATAAAAATTTTGCACCAAAACAGTTACTATTCTCAAAAGTCTCGTAGAAATAGGGAACATGGGTTTGTCTGAAAAATTTGAATTATTTTGCTGAGCATCTTGTTGAGATTGTTGTTGTTGTTGCTGTTGCTGTTGTTGATGTTGATGCAATTGGTGTAGCATTGAAAGATGAGGTTTATATTTTATATTAGGAGAAAAAAGTTTGATAACAAGCGGGCAAACCTTTTCTTTTAACAAGAAACTGAATTCTTCATGCCGAAAGAAGATATCTGACGAATTAGAAAATATGGACTCTAATAATTCTAACCCAAAAGTACGAGTCATCTCAATCAATCCCATCAACCAGAAAGGTTGATCTCCGTTGACTAATTGCACTAAATCTTGAAATAATGCAAATGCATCTCTTGCAGCAGGACGGAGGGACTGTGGGGGATTTTTCGATCCCACTTTCAGCTCTTCGTAGTTGACTTCTATTTTGGCCGCATCTGGACTTTCTGTTTTATCTTCAGTTTGGACTCTTTCAAATACAAAGGACACCAATTGTCTGATTGTTGCCGATGCTGTATTGTTGACAGTTTGATTCTTGGTGAAATGCAGTCGAAAACAAAGTGCTAACCCTTTAGCTAATGTTTCTCCTTGGACAATATCGTTAGTAGATATAAGAAGAGTCATTGTTTGCAGCAATTTCAGTTCTTCGATTTCATTTTCCATTAGGTTCCAAAGACAATTGATTAAATGGACGGTGGCAGTAGAAGAAACAGCCTCATAAGTAATTAAACGTTGAATACCATTTAGAGCTATCTGTACCATTTTAGGTATTTTTGTATCACAAGCCATGCAAAATGGTTCCAATAATTCTGGGCTCTCTGACAATAGAGCTGTATCGCGAAATGATAGAGATAGAATAAATAAAGATTCAGTGATTCAGAGGTTGAGTTGTTATAAAAATTGAAAGACCATAAATATATTACCTAATCTAAGATCCGGATGTTTGTTGGATACACTTCGCAGTTTCACAATACCAGCCTCGGCAGCCTATTAACGAGACAATTGCATGAGAAGTTAATTCAATACACATAGAATAATGGAACAAAGTATGAAGCCTGTTAGTGACCAACTTACCTCTTTTAAGGCTGGATGTCTCCTTTTTGATTCACTGGAGATGTTTCGCAGATCCATTTGCAGTGAATCAAGTAATCTTTTACCGGATGCATTGCTAGTGGTCAAAGTGGGTTGAGACATATTAGAATAATAGATGGAGTAAAATATTTATGCACTTTAATCTAAATGGATTGAAATTTGTCATAAACTCAAAATATGAGATTCACAGAAGGACAGGAAAACAAACATGTTCATGATGAATAGATCAACTGTTGAATTGGAATAATTTATTAATACTCAGATGGCCAAAGGATTATGATGAACGTCAGAATCGTGAGGACGTGGTAGCTAAAGGCGAATGAGAAAATTGAATAGAAAAGCGAGGAAAAGATGATTTAAACAGAGATATAAGCCACTAGTCGTTTACCTTGTAAAAAGAGAAAAATCTCATTGTGTACAAGGTTTTATGTCATTTGATTGAAAACATAATAATAATTGAAACCAGTAATAGAGTTAAAGTAAAGAATCACGTATATTACCGAAATTTAGTAAATAAATAGTAATTTTAGGACAATTGACGATGATGAAAACTGATTTAGATACAAGGTATCAAGGTAGAGCCTATTCGTCCAAAAATGGATCCGATCCTCAAGAAGATAGTTGCTATCTTTAAAAGCTCGACTCTTAGCGCAATCTTTGATTTTACAAATTTTGCGATTCAATTTGTTGTTTAGCTGAAAATTTTGGATAATTTATTCTTTGCATTTAAATATAACAAACTAAAAATTATAGGATATCGCAACCTTATTCGAGTTTAGTTTAAACTCAATCAGAATTATGATTCACATCAGATTAACGGTAAGAGATCTTGAATCTTATTCATCGATTAGTGTTGTATTGTTCTCGTACTCCAGGGCCAGGAACGATTATTCTTTTCCGTTTTTTCACTAAGAAAAATCGGAACTATAAGAACCTAGGAACAGAACAAAATATGAAGAATTAAATGCAAAATGAATGCCCAAAGTAACCCATAGCCATCAGAGGGATTCAAGTTAAACTCTGTTTTACTCAAAAAATCCGTCGATAAATCAAATTTTTTACCTAAATTGTTCTTCTCGTTTTTCTTGTTACTTGAAAATATTGGAACATTAAAACATGAATTTTATTTTATTTTTCAAATGCTTTTAATTGTTTCTGTTTTACTATCCAATAGAATAGCCAATGTATACTGTATATGCCTCAGTTAAATATCATTGTCAATATCATTTGTGAATTATCTTCAACATCAATCTCAACAAAATAATGGCATAATTGATGATCTGTTAAAATGCACCAATTAATTTTCATTAGAATCAATAGCTTTGATCAGTTTAAACACAAGACTAGTATGCTTGTCAACTCTCGAGTCTTCAGAAGATGCTAAACGCATAATAGCAGCCGATAAAAGTTTATTTAAAGCTCGTCAAGTCTTTAGTCATGATATTATCATGGTTGAAAGGACCATACCCAAATCTGCCCAAAATTCAGAAGTAGTCGAACCATGTATCAATCGAAAGCTTATGATGAGTGGAGTATGCAACCTAAAAATTAGGTGGAAATTATTATTCCCATGGAAGTTATTCGACAAATCCCTTGGAACCCCATGAAGACCACACGACAACTAATTTTTTCAGATAGAGCTTTTCATTCTGATTCCAATGATCAATGAAAACATTACTAAAAACTTACAGTTTCCTTTCAGAGCCAATCACTCTTTCCGATCAAACAATTCCTGCAGGAGTAAGCAAATTTTCATTTATCTTTGACTTAAGTTTTTGCTTCTATCATACGAGAACTTATGAGTTTCATTATCATAATAATCATTTTCACAATAAAATTACTTTAAGAGGGACATTTAGGACATTCAGAGATCTAGTAACTTTCAACTTTTATGTTTCTATTACGAAAATTATTTTAACTTAAAAATTGAATCAAATTGAAAAATGAAAAACAACGCGTGAAAAGTTAAATTAGTAGGGAGAGTGATTATAAAGGGGTGTCTTTCAATAGTGTGGTATCATACCAGACTGATGAGCCATTTAATTTGATTGATTAAAGCCAAATGATTCTGTTTTGGTATGAGTTTCATAGTGTCGTGAGATTTTCGTAATTTGGTGTAACTTGTAAGTTGTGTGTCAGCTCGCTCAAGTTGATCGGTAGGAAGAGTCCAAGTCTCAGTTTGTCAATTTTAATTTAATTCAATTTCTTTTCAGTGAGCTAAATTTCGATTTCAATTTCGTTAAATTTGTTTATTTTGTTTTGCTTTTTTGACCGCTAAATGTCTTTAAAAGAAATGTGACTCCAATAAAACTAACTTCATCTAAAACAGAATATCGAAAGACATACTTACCTTGATTGTTTTGATACAAATTAATGCAAATTAGTCTATTTGATCAACTCATCAGAGGCATCAAAGGATTCAAAAGTAATTTAAAACACAAATAACACAAGAGCTACACTGAATCGAAGGAGTATTGTGAAAAACTTTGAATTTCGAGTCTTGCGAGTTGAGATTGTATTACTTATGTTGACAGATTTGATACTTTGTTCATAAAGTTAAATGGTTACTCAAACACAAATCTTATGATGTGTTAGAGGGATATTCATTATTAAATAATTTAGCTCAGATTTTCTCCGGTATCTAATCATGTATCTGAAGTTTTCATAAACTCATTTTGCTATCTTAATAACAAAAATACGCTTGGACAGATTGTAATTATGACAGTTTTCTGTATTTCAGGTTCCAATTATGTTGAATTTCTGTGTTATTTGTAAACGTGCACATTATTTTGAAAATACTGAAGAATTCAAACCAGAAAGATGGATTGGTGAAGTCCGTCGCTCAACTCATCCTTTTTTAGTAACATTTGGCCTGGGTAACCACATGTGACCTGGTCGAAGAATTTCAGAAATCGAGTTATACTTGGCAGTGACTAAAATCACTTTGAAATATCGACTTATTTCAAAGACTCCAAAGCTGGAATTGAAAGAGCTCATCATTGTTCCAGAAAACAAGATAAAAGTTGCTTTGGAGATTAGATGAAATTAATGCCAAAATCAAAATGTTTAGTCAAACATTTTTTATAATTATATATTTACATTTTATCGCCAGTCTTTCATCATTCAAAATATCCAATTTCTATTACTCTTTGGTCTTGGGATTAACCCATTGGGTTGCCATACGAAGCTTGGCTAGCCTTATTTATGCCGTATCGTCTAATTATAAAATTGATATTTCCGGAGAAAGAAACAGATTTTCCAATTCGTTCTTCTCAAGCGGTTATCAATGATCAGCAAAAGCTATACACTATCTCCATCGCCAGAAGAGATCATTTTCAGTTCATTCTGTCACAGTTTATTCTAATTCAAATTAATAAATTAAGGATTTGCTGTGTTAATATTTTAAAAGTACCAAACACATGATCCAAGTCAAAGCACATGTTCTTCTTGTGTTATCTTACCTTATGTACAAAACACGAAAAATCACGGAAATTTCAGCTTATTGATGAACCCACTAGGATCACAGAATATTCAAATGATAGTAAAAGCAAAACTCAAAATGATTAATTGGTTTCATCAGTTTTAAATCTGATCAAGAAATTAAAATCATAGGCAGTAAAATATTCGCTGGAAATTTCAAGACTAAATGTGACACTTAGCTGGCTCAATTCATCGGCTAGTTGTCTCAGCTACCGGCTTATATCATTTTGACAAGACTAACTGTCATCTTGTTTTTTTTGGCAACTGTTTTCTTATCATCAATCAAATTAACTATTTTTCGGGAATTTTGCATCTGTTTCATCGAAATTATATAAAATCTGTTTCAGTGCAGTTGAGCAATGAAAGGTAAGTTACATTGTTTTTTATTTGGTTTTCAAATAAAGAAATTTTGTGTCAAAATTTCGTCTGGGTATTTTGACAAGTAAATGACCTCTTCTATCTTTTAAATTTTATTCAGCAATTAACTTTAAAGGCCTCTAAAAGGTTAATAATCCAGCACACATGTCTTGTGATGTAACATCTTCATCTTCTGGTCAAGATGAAACTGTTGGCCAGTCTAAAGATTGGTGGGGAAATAAAGTTTTAATCATTATAACTGGAGCCAGTCGAGGGTTTGGTAAAGCAATTGCTATAAAATTAGCAACTAGATTTCATCAATTTCATAATATATCATCTGACCAACATGCACCACATTCAGCCAGAATCTCGTTTCTTTTATTGTCACGGGTTACCACAGGCCTTGGTCAAGTGACTACTGAAATACAGAATACAGGTCCTGCTATCCTCAAGGTTCAGCCGGTTTCTGCTCATTTGAATGAATCTGCTAGTATGACTGCCTTTGACACTGTTCTAGAACATGAAGAATCAGATTATGATCAAGTTATTCTTGTTCATAATGCTGGGACATTGAACAATCCAGACCATTTAGTTGATTCTTATCGTCCTTCTAATATTGCAGAGCTTGATGAGTATATGAGAGTCAACCTATCTTCTGCCATTTTATTCACTGCATCAGTTTTACGATTGTATAGAAACTGTCCCAAACGTAACATCATTAATATAACCTCATTGGCAGCAATGCAACCCATGAAAGGATTAGCACTTTATGGTTCAAGTAAGTAAAAATATTTCATTAACAATTGAAAATGGTTAAACTATTGATTTTTTTTATTTTGCAGTAAAAGCAGCTCGTGACCAATACTTCAGATCAGTGGCTCTTGAAGATCCCACTACTAGAGTTTTAAACTATGCTCCTGGTCCTTTGAAAACTGACATGGCAAATACTTTGGCTAATCAAGGATATTTGACTGATTTTTTTCGAAATCAAGATAACCTCCTTGATCCAGAAGATAGTGCTGAAAGGATGATTCAAATTCTCGAGAATGATAACTACGATAATGGAGCTCATATTGACTATTTTGATCCCTTACCATAACAAAGTTGTGAAATGTTTGCGTTAATTTCTTTTATTTTCACTTTACTTGGTGTTTATTATTAAAAATTGACACGATTCAAAGAATAGAGTTTATCAAATTGGTCATGTTGATCATGAAAAGTGATTCTTTAATCATGAATTGGCGAACCAAGTTCTGCAAAAAGCACAAAAAGGTTGAGAAAAGACTGTTTATAAATTGGTAGTAATGAAAAAATTTAGAGAAAGTTGGATAAATAATTAGATAAAATAATTTAAAACTAATTTTAGGATTAACAATTGTACGTTCAAGCATCATGAAAGTTTGCAGACTTTTCGGATTTACAAGAATGTAAAGTAAAATGGCTGGAAATTCAGTAATTCAAGAAAATATGGTTAATTCACTTGATATTTAGATTCACTTAAATGTGCAACTTTACACAGTTTGTATAAGCAAATGAGCAATATAAAGAATGTGAAGTTATTATAATCAAGATTATGAGTGTCTTGTGATAATTTTAACAGGTAGGTTAACCATATAGTCTACAAACTTAATTTACATGATTATATTGTGGTAATGAATAATAATGATGTCTTGATAAAAAAATAATGTTTAACAAGGCCAAGGATTCATGCAGTTAACAAATTATGCATGGAATCATTTTTTTTCAATTAATTCCAAAAATGATACATCGTTCCATGCTTTAATATCAACAAATAGTCCATTCTTGAAAGTTTCTGGCAATCGTTGATTAATCCAAATTATCATTCCGAGATGCTAATTCATTTATCTTTAGTTTCTCATGAAATTATTCATACAATTCACTGTAAATCAAGCATGAAAAAAATGTTAGTAAAATAACGGCAAAAAACGATATGCAACAATGAAAAGCATAAATGACATAAAAAGATGATGGGTAAATTGGAGTTAGTCTAGTAGTAGATAGAAAACTATATTATATAATGATGGGGATGTTGTGCGATAATTGTTATTGCAAAAGGGGAATTTAAGGTTGATCTAAATTCAGGTGATTCACCAAAAATGGATGAGAATAAAAAAGTCTGTTCTAACAAAAGCTGATGCACAATGTATGTTGATACTTGAGCTTTTTTCGGTTCTTTCACACCTAATAAAAAGTGAATCAAATGCGCTTCCAAACCTTCCAGCCAATCATTCAAGTATTACAGTTGGCTTTTATTTATTTTGGTCTATTATAATTTGGAGTCTTTTTTTCATAGAATCTAAATTGTACTTTCAAATTTTATATCAAATCAAACCTGTTTAAAGCAAACAATTAACTATCAATACAAGGGCTGCTGCAAAAGGTGAAAAATGTAGAAACACCAAAAGGCGAATTAATTTTCATCCGGTTTGATTTAATCCGTTCAAGTTGCTTTTTGTATTCTCATTTGCTTTGTCTGTCTACTGATTAAATGCAAGGTTTTGTTAATTAAAGTTGAAAGCTAATAAATTATTGTTGCAAATAAAAGGGGTTACGCTTTGGAAGCACAATAAACCATGAATGAAAAACAAACCTAGGGGAGACTCCAGCAAGATTTAATCTTCTGGTTTGAGCTTTTCTTTGCTTGTTCAAGAATGAACATTCAGCAGAAAGTGATGCGTTTGATGATGACCTGGAATTACTTATACGTTGGCTAACTGCCCGTCGTTGAACATTAGCGGCCTGGTAGCATGAAAAAGAATAAACATTAATTAAATTCAAGCATTAAGGGAGTTTCAAAATATGATAAAGAGTGGGAAAAAAACAAATTACAAACCAAATTATGAAAAGCAACTGTCATCAGTTTTTCTTCCATGTTTTTTAAAGCTTTACAGCTGTATAATTCTTTCTCTAAATCAAAGATTTGTCTCTCTTTTAAGCGCAAGTTTGTTTTAAGCTCATTAACATCATCACTAAGGTATAATGAGTTATTACTTTCACCAAAATAAAGATTAGGAACAGGTGCTGACATCGGACCTCCATTGGAATTTACTACTGAGGATAGTCGAGATGTAGGTGATTGAAGGCTTAGTGGTTCTAAATTTTGGACCACTTGGCGAGCTTTTGTAACATATTTTTTATATTTTGATTCCATTTCAGACATTTCATGGTCCTTCTTTCTAACCGATAGTTGTAGCTCACTGATACGTCGTAATGCAGTTTCAAGATCTCTGGGCATTTCTTCTGGTAATTCTTGGCCTTGATTATTGGCCGGGAAATTAGTTCCACTTGCTGTAAGATCTTGTAATTGTGATTTAAGTTCTAGCATAGAACGATTGAGATTTCGATTTTCTGATTCTAATTCCGTTATTCTTTCTTTTGCATCATTCAAATTGGTTTGTAAAAGGACGACTTTTTCATCATCGCTGTCTTTCAATTTGTCTCGCAACATTTGATTTGCGTGTTCAAGCTTGATAACTTTTTCACGAATATCTTCAACGCTCTCCAATTGTTGATTGTTAATTTCATTAATAAGGCACTTGGGATCTTTGACAATGGCATCTTGCAACATTGATTCACTGTCTGATCTAGCCCGAGTTTCTTCCAGCTCCGATTTGAGACGATCGTTCTCTTGTAATAATTTATCTTTCTCTTGTTTGAGAATGGTACATTTATCTTGTAGCCTCTTAAAATCGAAATCAATCTTATCAGCACGCAAATTTTGTTCGGCAACTTCTGTATGTAAATCTTGAACTTGTTTTTTATACATGTCGATTTGTGATTTCAAAGTCGAACTTCGTTTTAACTCTTCTTCTAATTTTACATTTGTTTTGACCAAGCGACTGTTTCTTTCCTCCAGTGTTTTTACTTGTCTCTTAAGATCAGACATCTCTTCCAAACGATTTTTATAAACCTCTATCATTTGTTCATATTTATCAACACGTTCTGAAACATGACGTAAAATGTCCAATTCGTCCTTCAATGCTCGAGCCTCCTTAGCCTTTCTTTGAAGATCTTCATTTTTTAATCGTAACTCCATTAAATCGTTTTCAAGGATTTCATTTTTAGCCATATATTCTTCTTTATGAGACTCCATTTTGTACAGATCTTCTTGTAACGCTTCAATTCGAAGTTGAAGTTTGTTATAATGTCTATCTTTTAGACTTGCATCCGATGGATCGGCTCGTTCACAACCACGTTCTGTGTTAGTTTCATCGGATAATTTTTGTACCAATTTATCATTCTCTTGCATCAACGCCTCTTTTTCCGCCTTCAACATATTTAAAGCTTTCTCCATTTCAAATAACCGTTGATCGGCTAATTCACGGGCTTCATTCACAATTGATAACTCATCGAGTGCTTTACGCAGCTGATCTTTCAAAATTTGAATCTGGTCAGTGTTGAGAGAATCAGGAAAGGTCATTGATATTGAAGTTTCCCGATCTCTACCAACTGTCATAATTTCCTGGACAGCTTGCATAACAACGAGTTGAATTTCGTCGGCCAGGCCCATGATGACACCAATGTATTCGGTTTTTTTATCACATTGAACAGCAATGCCGACTACTAACTGAAGTAAACGGCCTAATTGCTCACTATTGCACTCCTTTCCAATAACATTAATATCAGGTAAACTAACCCATGTAGAGATATTTTGATTAAGCACATCAGTATACCAGTCAACTATTTTATCTAAAACCTTTTTTAAATTAGATATACGTAATCTCCAGTTGTCAGAAGATATATCACCCTTGATTTTGGTCAACCATTCATTATTAAAATGATCTGGAGCAATTGAAGATAATACACGAGCTATCAGGTAGCCATCACACAGTTGTTCAATAGAAATATTACGATCAATACCATCAAATGTTTCAAGCCATTTGATCAGGCTTTCCGTGGTTTTTAACATATCTAAAGGTTTAACTAAAGAGATTTTAAAAGAATAACAAGTCAGGGTAAAAAAATAACTACATTAATTAATGGTCAAAGACACATCAAGGATAGAAAGAGATTGCTTTGAGAATTTACCTTTGATTTTAGCCTATAACGTTAATTACCACGTCAATTTGATGATGCAGACGATTTTAAAAACACAATTGGTTGATTAAGTATCCAAAAAGACTTAAGAATACATTTTGTAATAAATTTGGGAATAATAAACATTACATCAAGACTTGACTACAGCAAATATCTCACCTTAACCCAAGTTGAACAGCAGTATTACAGCCGAGACCAGTTAGCAGTTACATTCATTCAGCTGAGTGAACAACTGCTCCCTCCAGCGCTGGTGGTTTCCATTATTTGTTTTTAACGATAAAAAGCTGAATAAAGTTTAAATGGAACTGTGTAATAGTTTGTCTTCAAAAAAAAGTAATTTATCGAAATCCAACATTCAATCTTCAGAATAAAATCTCAAACTGGTCCAATTTCATATTACGTTGGAAAGTACAATTAATCTTTACGAACCACCAACTTCTATCTTTTAACTTGTCAAACGCCAATTTAATGTTTGTTTCTTGTGCCATTAAAAAACAATTTGTAACCTTGATAAGTGAATAATTTCTCATCAAATATCTACTTAAACACAACCTTACCAAAAGTAACCATTATAATAATGATGTTATTTAGTCTTTAAATACTTGATCAATGGTCAGAACTCTTTTATAAATCTTTCTTATTGTTATTGTATTGTAATATGTAATATAATAACGCTAATTTTATTAAAAATGTGAATAAATAAATGGTATTTAATGATAGAAATGGTGATTCACCCATTTAATTTAACAAAGATTAAATTGAATTTATGGATGAAATGAAGAGCAAAGAGTTGTAGGTTTTCAAATTATAACTGATGTCTATCAATAAAATAATTTTAAAATTAGTTTTGTGCAGTTTTTTTAAAAAAATTAATGAAGATTTGACAGAAAATATAATGATTCCAAAATATCATGGTCAATTTAGCAGGTTAGAAAGCTATGCGAACAATAAATGATCAAGAGTAAGCAATGAATGAGAGTCAATGATAATAATCATGAGATGGAGGTGAAAAACATGACAGGAGCTAGAAATAATTTTGACGACAGAAATGGTCCAAACGAATAATATTTCACATTAATTCAAATGTTAAAATTGGCAATCTAATGACTAAGTGAAGCAAAAAGGTGATCTTTTTGATTGGCGTTTTTAAATGATGATTCAGTTAGTTCTCATTGTCTTAAAGCAAAAAGTCTTACAGTGTAATTCCACTTTCACTGAAATTGAGGCACAAAAAGAATTTGGAAATTTAAAAGATAGATATAACTCTGATTGAAGATGATGTAACTGCCCATAAACGTCGAGCTAATTTACGTGCTTCAATAATTTGGCGTCCAGGTTTGAAATAGGATAGCTTTTGAACGTAAAATAATTCAAAACACAATAAATTTCCCCCTTTGGTTGGTGATAAACCCAAACGGTAACTTGGAAAATAAGAGGCTAACATTTTATCAACAAAATTTCCATTCATCATGCTTGGATATTCTGTCATTTGTGATCTGTCTTCTGGGATTTTCAAAATTTCGCCCTGAAAAAAGAGATAAAATATAAATTAAAAAATGTATTAGTTGAGTAGATTTTACTTGATTCGATTAGATTTTCTTACATTTTCAGTCTCAAACCAAATGATATAGTTAAAGGAAAGGCCATTTCCAGACCAAGTGGATGTCAATTGGCCATTTGACAAATTAAAATACGCTGTCTCGACTAATTGAGGCAAAACATACTTGGATAAATTGAGATTGAGCAAATTAAAATCACCAATAGCATCGGCGCCATCATCTACTTTAGCCATGATTAGTTCATTCAGATTTCGATCAACATAGATGAAGCCAACTAAACCGGGAACAACATCACTGTACGCTTCAAGTGCCATGTTGCGTTGACTTTTGACATGAAAGTAATCAATGTAGTCTTTAAAAACGTTAAAGCAATTAGTTTTGAGTGAAAACATAAACTCGGACATAGTTGGATCCATGATAAACCGCTCAATTAATCTTTGATGGTAGAGAAAAACCTTTTCACAATATACTGTTTTAAGAATAGCTGAGACTGAAGACGCCAGGGAATCAAGTTGTGCTGAGACTTCTTCATTGTTGCGACTTAAAATATGTTTACGGATTTCACTTTTGGATAATTGATTCAATTTCAAGATCAAAGTTCGAATAAGGTCACTCTTTTGACTGTTTTCAGCCAAATGTCGATTCAATTTGGTCAATGATACATCAAATTCTTGTAATGAATGGAAGCGGCGTAGATCTTTGGGTCGATACTGAAGTATATTGAGTATTCTGAGTAAATTGTGAATATGGAATGTAATTAGGGTGGTTGGTAATTGAGATAAAATAACGAAACTTATTTCATTGGAAATCCTTATGAAACGTGAATAAAAAGGGACTAAATATCTCTGGTCAATAGATGAATGAAGGAATATTAATCGATGATCAAACTCTTTCCATCGATAGTTTTGCTTTTCGTCTTTTACCGGACTGCTTTCACTTGATAACGATGATGATTCGTAAGATTCGGTAGATGTTCTTCTCTCATTTGTCTAAAAAGCAAAAAAAACGCGACTTAATACAATATCAGATGAATTGATTGATTTATATAATTGTTTTCTGCAAATATTTACATAATCTTTCTCATTTTTATTTGTTTCGTCTCCAATCCCATCTTCATCAGTATTATCGAATGAAATTTTCAATGTGTCTTCTTTCTCTGAATAATACTCGCGAGTTCCTTGTAAAGTATCAGCCAGTAGAGTAATTAAAACCAAATCTCCTTTAGTTAATTTAACAGCATTGCGACTGAAAATAAAAAGGAAATTAGTAAAGCAAGAAGAAATCTTAATCAAGGATAGTCAGCCTTCAAATGCGTGAAAACACTTATCAATATATTGACTATGATCTAACAAGTGACTGGTAACTCAAATGTTGATGACCCAACATGAATTTGCTTTTAGTAACTGAGTTAAGCTAATCTAAGATTCTAATTAGTTTTGCAACAAATCAGTTTTACTATCAATAATTGTAACATAATCATCACATTTCTAATCATTTATGCACGAGGTATGAATAGTTCAATGATCTTAGCAGTTGCTGGAAAATATGTTAGGGTTTAGCATCTAATCCATGAAATTATACCTCGATGTTCTTGTAATTAATTTCCGTTCGACAAATAATAAACCATGGGATGGGATTTCCACTGAAAAACGATCGAGATGAGATGACAACTTTATTATATTGGAACGGACCAGATCACTGAATATTTTTTGAACTGATTGACTTATGAATAGCTTTTCTGTTGCCTAAAAGACGAGGATAGACACGATTAGAAATGATAATCAAATCAAAACACATTTGCAAACAGATTGACCCACCTCAACCATGTAAACAGGGCAAGTTGAATTTTTTAACCAATTGTTGTAAATTGATGTTAATAACTTCATCTGATTCTCATCTCCTTTTATCTCACTTAAGGCAACTCCAAACATTAATTTAGAAATAGCGACAAAAGTAGTCAAATTATGTTCCATTTTTTTCTCGTGTGTAAAATTGGTCGAATCCGCGATATAAAGAAATATGTAATCTAAAAACTATTGAAGAATAGAATTTAAGAAACAATTAGATTTAGTTGGAAAAATCAATTGACTTTAACTTACTTGAGAATAAATTATTCTGACTGATGGATATTTATCAGCAAATACGTCCAAAGATGGACTTTCACTGCCCAAAACTCTAATTGAAGCTACATAAGGAGCGAATAACAGGACAATCATATTCTCTAATTGTTTATCGTCTTTCAAAAACATCTCTTTGATATTTTGTGGTGATTCTAGATCTGTTAATTTGCAATCAAAAACCAACGAGGACAATGCTTCCAGAAAATCGAGATTGTGTTTCACATAGAGTAAATAATTGTTAACATCAAAAACCATCAAACAATCCATTTTGACTTTTGCGCCTTAAATTTCAAAATCACATGAATTTATTGCTAGATTACAAGTTAATTGAACACTAAACAGATGTTTCTTGATTCACTGGAAAACTTGTATTTCACAGAGTTATTATGGAGATAAAATGACAATCAATTGTGGACATTTTCATCATATCAATTACACATGTAGTTTAAAAATAACTATGACGTCTTAATTTGATAGATTCAACAATTACACATGTTAAAATTTCAATTAGTATTGGCAGGATAAATTAATAGTCTTCCACTATGAGCAAGCAAGCTCAAAGCTAGGTTAATTTTGACAAACAAAATTTCGATACTTCAAACAAAAATAAAGTTAGGAGAAAACTTTGAAGAGGTAGAAAAAAGGTAACAAAAGAAATATTTTTGTGTTGACCAGTCCAATAAGTAAACAAACTTGAAGATCAAGAGAAAAGAAGACAACACTAGAGTAAAATTATGATGACTGAAATTATTCTCATTTTATGATGAAAGTAGATTATGATGGAGACTATGAATTAACAACAGATAACAAGGAAAACGATTTAGGCTAATTATCAACATCGAGTTTACTCCTTAAAACTGTTTGTTTTGATTTTGCAATTTATATAACAGCCTAGGAGAGTCATCTAGTGAGTCAGATTGACACTAAATCAGCACAAAAAAGAGGAAATACGAATGAAAAAAAGACAGACGAATCTTGGTTACCGAACAGGCAATTGGTACAAGATCATTTGCATGATGTACATAGTAGAGCCGCTCGACGAGAAGCTGTACTTTCTCATTTAGATAAGGATTTCGTGGAGAGTGGGATGCTCAGGATGTCAACTACCAAATGTCTGCTAACAAAATGGTACGAATGGGTTCGACAAAATATCTCTTATCTCTTTTAATTTAGAAGAATGCAAAAATCCATAATAAAGACGATTTATTCATATGAATGGATAAGTGTCCAAACAAAAACAACGAAAATGGTTGTTAGTAAAAAGACCCAGCTAACACAATTGTCACATTTATACTCAAATTGAGACAGCTTGACACAAATGGGTAAAAACGGGTGAAAATGAATCTTGTTCAAATTTAGACTCTGTTAGTTTGTATTGACATAAAAACCGAGTCCATTTGTGTGATTTAAAAGCTTCTCTGATCGACAGTTTTGAAAAAAATCGAGTTCAAAGTTGAAACTTGTTTCGCTTTTTGTACAATTTTGGAAGATGGTTTCCCACAGTTACTCATTTGCCTGGTGTAACTTTTGATGGCTGACCAAAAAATGACCTTTAATTCAAGAAACACAATTTGTGTCTCTATAAAACAGACAAGTTTCCGTTAAATCGACAGGTTTCCGTGAACGGAAGAGTTAGAGAACTGAAACTTATGACTCGTTTGTAAAAATTGTCTGTATACATCATAGATTGCATAATTTTTTCAATCTATGGATCGATCGCTTGATTTTGGTCATTAACCTAAAAACATCGACAAAAAGATTGATGCTTTTTGATCGATACTTCGAGAATGATGGTACCAACAATCATCATTTTTTGAGCAAGCATAAGATTTTTGTATGGGTTATGATGTACTGAAATTTTAGATAATTCAAGAAACTGCAAACAAAGTTAGAACATGCATTAACTAAGTTGTCAGATTTGATACTTGATCAACAAAGAGAACTGGTTATGTATGTTTGAGAGGAATGTTCATTATTAAATGAATTAGTTCAGATTTTCATCCTTATTGATTTAAACATGTATTATGTTATAGCCCATGATGAAATCTCATGTTTGGTCAAAGAGTGATGGTTGTAAGTGATGCCATTCTCGAGATATTGGGTCTTCAAGTTTTTAGGCCAATGACCAAAACCGAGAGAATAGTTATTAAATTGTTGTAGTTATTCAATCCATGATGTGCACCAACAATTTTTATGGACAAAAAATAAGTTTAATGTTGCTAACTCTTACGGTCACAGAAAGCGATCGGTTTATCTAAAAATATAACTTGATCTGTTTTACAAAAACCAAAGTTCTATTTCTCAAAATAAGATCATTTTTTGGTTCTCCATCAAAAGTTACGTCGTTTAAATGAGTTCCATGAAAAAATCTGCTTCCATAGCTGAAGAAAAGGCGATAAAAGTTTCAACTTTGACCTCGATTTTCTTGAAAACTGTCCATCGGATAAATTATTTGGCAGTACCAATGGACTTAGTTTTCATATCCCTACAAACCCAGCAAGTCTCAACTCTTTAACAAAATTTTCGAGCCTTTGGTATCACTTTTTGCATTTCTTTTGCAAGTTTAACCAGAAAATCTGTTTCTTTATCAAGATATGGGTTGAGATGTGTTTGGTTTGTTGAATAAGTTGTTGCTCGTGCACATACAAGCCAAATATCGGGCCCAAAATAAGCTGATGGAAAGTTATTGAATTGAATTAGATTATCAATTAGTAAAGAACTAAATTGGTGAGAGAATAATGGTTGTGAGTGGTGCCATTCTCGAAATATCGAGGTTCAAAGTTTTTAGGTTAGTCGTCAAAATCAAGCGATCTATTGATCTATTGAAAAAATTATTCGATCCATGATGTGCGCGAACAATTTTTCCGAACAAAGAATAAGTTTCAGCTCTTTAACTCTTTCGTACACAGAATACGATCGCTTTAAGTGAAAATCGAACTAATTTGTTATGTTAAAATTAAAACTTAAACTAAAATTATGTTAAAACACAAAAATTTCATGAAATAAAGGGCATTTTCTGCTTTGGCATCAAAATTTACATAAGGGAAATGGGTTTTATGATAAAATCTGCTTATATGATTGTACAAATAGCGATCGAAGTTTCAATTCTGCATGCTGGCTTCTGGCTTGACCAGGGAAACTTTTAAATCACACTAATGGGCTCAGTTTGTATGCCGCTACAAAACAACAGAGAAAAGAAGATAAAGTAATTCATTTTTACGCATTTTTGCCCAATTTCGTAAAGCTGTGGCAATGTGTGTGTCTATGTAAATGTGACAATTGTATTAACTGTGTCTTTTTATTGGCAACAATCAATAAGAATAGTAAATACACTTAATAGACCAAAGTGGAAGCCTTTACTACAAAATCAACAGAAAATTGTCGTAATCGAAGCCTGAAGAATAAAGACTAAATGAGTAAAGCTCTTTATGAAACATGTCTAACGGGAAACATAAAACGAAGATTATGTGCAATGTACAGAAATAGGCAGCATATGAAAGCAAGCAAAACATCCATCATGTCAATGATCATTAGGAAGAAACCGGAATGGACGGTCACATTTTATATTAATGATTAACTGATGATGATGAGTGCACTCCAGACAGCTTTACTTTATATGAGAATCGAACGCAATTAACAGACCATTAAGACCATATAATGGCAATATAAGACCAGTTGAGCAATCGTTGAAGGCCGAAATTAATCAGATCAACAGACATGCAACTACCATTAAACCAAAGATGAAACTGTCAATCAAGATGTTATCCTTCAGAATCTACAACTTCCCAAACCAAAAGAAAAGACCATGTAACTGTACTAGAATTTAATTAACGACAAATGATACGCATTTAATTATTGACTTGAAGGTTACAGTTATTTCAAATAATCTTTGCAAAACCAAGAAATCCAAAGCAATCAATCGGACAATTCAAACAATATTTCCACATTGTTATATTTTAACTTATTTAACTTTAATTTATTCACTCTACTTAACACAAAGACTGCCAGAAAAATGAGTAGTGAAAGATGCAAACTGACTTCCTTATATATTTAGACTCAAATGCGTTCGTAGAGACATAGAAACTGTATCGATTTCTGTCATTTAAAAATTTTCAAGATGGACAGTTCTCGAGAAAAGCGTGATCGAAGTTGAAATTTCGATCACCTTCTGTACATTTATGCAATGAGATTTTTTCATGAAACTCTTTTATGCCAATTATAATTTTGATGGCAAACCAGAAAATGTTATTATTTCTCAAAATAAAAGTTTCTGTTTTCTGCAAATCAGATAAGTTCGATTCTCATTAAAACCGACCGATTTCTGTTACCAAAAAAGTACGAGCACTGAAAACTTATTCTCTGTGCATAAAAATAGGTAGCGAACATTGTTAATTGAACGATTTTCTCCATTTGTCAATAGTTCTCTTGATTTTGGACATTGGCCTCAAAACTTTGAGCCTCAATATTTCGAGAATGGCATCACCTAGAATCAGCATTCTTTGTTCAAGCAGTAGATCTTTCTATGAGCCCTAACATTATATCGACTTTTCTATGGAATAGTGAATATCTTTCTAACACCTAACACTTGAGTTTTAGAAACCATGTAACTTTTTAAATAAGTCGTGAAGCTGAAAGCATAAGTGATAAAACGCTATAACTTTTTTTCTATGTATTATTGATTCATCTAAAATTTATACTGAAATAGCCCACAGTTAAATCTATTAAACGAACAAAGAATGCTGATTCTAGGTGATGTCATTCTCGAAATATTGAGGCTCAAAGTTTTGAGGCCAATGTCCAAAATCAAGAGAACTATTGACAAATGGAGAAAATCGTTCAATTAACAATGTTCGCTACCTATTTTTATGCACAAATAATAAGTTTTCAGTTCTCTAACTTTTTTGGTAACAGAAATCGGTCGGTTTTAATGAGAATCGAACTTATCTGATTTGCAGAAAACAGAAACTTTTATTTTGAGAAATAATAACATTTTCTGGTTCGCCATCAAAATTATAATTGGCATAGCAGAGTTTCATGAAAAAATCTCATTGCATAAATGTACAGAAGGTGATCGAAATTTCAACTTCGATCACGCTTTTCTCGAGAACTGTCCATCTTAAAAATTTTCAAATGGCAGAAATGGATACAGTTTCTATGTCTCTACGAACGCAACTGAGTCTAAATATTTAAGGAAGCAGTTATTACCCTTAGCTGCCCATTTGTTTCAAATTGTTACAATACAGTTGCATAAATGTAACAATTGTGTCTTTTCAGTAACAACCGCTGACTATTTTGAGAATCTTTGGCAAATTAAATTGAATATTAAAATAATTTGAGTGTAAATCAATCAAACTTTGTACACCAAAAAGCTCACGAATAGTGATGATGGTCATCTTTAGCCAAACGACCTGGTTTCCAATTGTCTCGTGAGAAATATTTTCAACCAATGGTTTAAGGAATGAAATTAAATATGAAAGTATCAATTCTTATAATTGCATAATAAATTCTTGACTGAAAGAGTAAATTAATTCCATTAACGTCTTAACATTTCATTCTAGGATTGATTTCGTCAAACAATTTAAAGTAATTTAAGTTAAATTGTTACTAAATAAATGCAAATGTAAATCTGATATCTAAAACAATCAAATGGTTCTTTTCATTCATCAACCATTGTTTTGGCAAGTTGTCCCTTTGAGAAGTGGATTTGGCTCTGGATTGTAGTCGAGCAAGTTAAAGTCTCATGTAAGATGAAATTTTGAGCAGCATTTTTGTGAGTCGAATCAAGTGAATTAATTAAGATGGAAAGAGACAAGGAAGACGTAGAAAAATGATATTAATAATTTGAAGTTGCTTGAAATAAAGTTGATTGTCTGCATTAGATGCTAAAGGCAACTAAACTCAACATCATTTTCATTCTTGTATTATTTTCAACATTCATATTTCGGTTCTCATCGTGTTACAATTTAACAGTCAAAGGTGCAAATCAAGTGAAAAGGTTGAATCATTAATGATTTACTAATGAAACAGTAAACATTAGTGCCAAGCTCATCATTCAAGTATCTTTGGTTCAACTTGAAAAATGGCATCAAAAGAGGTTTGGTATTTTCATCAAATTTTGCTCTAACTGTTTGATTAACTGTCTCACTTTCCATGTTTTCAGGACAAATGTGCTTCTAAAGTTGGCAAAGGTCAGTCGAAAGATTCATCATCAGTGACCGATGGTGACAAGCTGGTTGGTGTTGGTGATCAAGATTACTCCATACATGGCCAGATTGTTAGAGTAATTGAAGCCGCGAGATTGTTTTTTCAAAATCAATTTGAAAAAGCACTGGAACTATGTAGACAAGACAATGAACAACATCTTTATCTGACACTCAGCTACGGTACAATGTCTTGGCTTCGAGCTTGGATGACATTTGAAAAGGTTAGTATCTTTGCTATGTAACCTAATCCGACATTTCAATAAGACAACCGTCATCATTGCTTTTGCTATTTTGATATCTTTTGAAGTTGACATATTCAAAGATTGATTTTATATCGATTTTATATTAAAGTCTGACTTTGGATAATTAAGGAAATAACTTTATACAGAAGATATTCAATGAAGTTTTTGAATACCTATTTGAATTTCATTCAATGTAACTACATGTAGTTTGGTCAATTATTTGTAACTCTTTACATCCTTGGCTTTTAAAAAAGCAAATGCAGGAAAAGAACTAAGTTTTACAATCGATTGAAATTGAAATTTGAAATAATTAAGTCTTTTTTACCTCTTGGATATCACGCAACGATGATTCTTGCAGCCAGAAATTGAATTTGCCATAGAAGCATTGAAAAAGTCAGTTGATTTGAGTTCAGCTCGGAAAAGACACTATTCTTGGATGGATTACCTTAGAAGAACAAATTATGATGAATACACCGAAGGTAAAGCATTTCTCTAATAATCATTTTGAAGAGAATAATTCATTGATTTGATTATTTTTCCAGAGGAGATTCATGCTGAATTAGCTTATGCCGATTCTGTATTCATGCTAGCATTGATCACTTTTGTTCAAGATCAAAGTTTTCTCAGCTTAATCAAAGGCGCCTGTCGTTTCCGCTATGGTTTTCAATCTTACAAGTAAGATCTCAAAAAGTAGTGAAAATAAACATTCATTCTAATGTTACGAAACAAACGTTACAACCATCAACAGGATCTGTCAAAACATCATCCAAAAGCGTACTAAATGGCAATCTGAAGTAACTCGAAGAGAGTTTGCGTCTGGTGTTCATGCTGGAACTGGCATTTATAATCTGGTAAGTAACCAGTTGTTGCAAATGTTATTTTGTTATGTAAACATCCAACTCGATAACTTTTCAGGCTCTTTCAATGTCTCCACCAAGAGTTTTGAGAATCCTTGAATTTATGGGTTTCTCGGGAGAACGAAGTATTGGAATTGACGAATTAACAGCTGCTGCTGAATTGGATGGGACTGGACGAAGTGCATTTGCAATTATATTACTTCTTATCAACTTCAGTCACATTGAAACTATGATTGGATGGGGAGAAAAGGATATCACCAGAATTGAGGATTTATTGGATAAACAAGCCAGCCATTGTCCAAAGGTGTGTTGTGATCTAAATATTAGAAGAAATTAAACTAATTACGAACTTTTATTTCAGAGCGTTTTCTTGCCATTATTCACTGGTAAATTGTATCAATTGAAAGGGAACTGTGAAGATGCGATCAAATCTTTCAATGAAGCAATTACAATGCAAGATGAGTGGAAACAACTGCATAATGCTTGTAATTGGGAAATTATGTGGAACTATGCGTATGTATATTAACATTGAATTTAATTTACAGTTAAACATATTTTATCAAATTCACCTAATGAATGAACTTCTTGAAAATTATAAAATAACGATTTTAGTCATTGAAATACATTAATCATAATATGTCAATGAGCTGTAAATCTGTAGGAAATTTTATGCTTCAAACTTTTTCAAGATCAACATTTTCTTATTTTTATACTCAACTGTTTTACTAATCATTTTGTCATTTTATAATTAATCAATAATAATTTAAAGGGTTCAAGGAAATTGGACAAAAGCATCTGAATATGCAGATAAGATGAGGAAAGAGAGTTTGTGGTCACCATGCACTTTCACGTACCAATATGCAGTCTATTTGTACATGTTGAGAGAGGAAACAAATGACCATTCATTATCTGCTAAGATAAACGACGCGATGAGGTAAAATATCACTTAAATAACAATTAACATTAAAAATGATTTAATAGAAAGTCTCATAAATTTATAACGTTGGTAATAACTTCAAACAAGATTGAATCTTCGATTCAAAGCTTTGTGATAACCCGAATAGAGTGAAATTTCAAAACTGGGTAAAATCATAAAATCAACCAAAAGTCACTTTAGTTTAACATTGTTAAATGAAGTTTGTTGATCGAAGAGGATAAAAAAACGAAATATTTTTTTCGCTAAAAATGAATGTATTACAATTTACATAATATTATTATAAATTTATGAGACCATCGAATGTTTAGTTTCAAGAATAATTTTTTATAGCTTTGTTGATGCTTTGATTTCTTTTCTATTTTCCATAAACCAGGGAAGTTCCTACTTTAAAACGACGTTTTGCTGGTAAAAGCACGCCACGAGAAAAATTTGCTTGTAAAATGGCTGAGAAGTTCATTGAGAATGGCGGTAAAATGGTTGTTCCCGCTTATGTAAGTTTTTTCAACGAACTTGATTTGAAATTTTCTGGTTACATATTGATAATAATTTTAATTTTATTGATTGTTTCTTCTCTTCAAGGAAATATTTTATATCTGGAATATATTTTCAAGCATCAATGCTCCACAAGTAATTGAACCAATTCTTAATACAGTTGATAGACAGTTGAAATTATTCACTGAAGGTAAGACTTTTTCCTATTTCCCGTTGTTTATTTTTGTTAAAATTTGTATTTTATTTACATTGGAAATAGTGGTTAAAGAATCAACCGATGATTATTGCCTATTGCTGTTGTTGAAAGGAGTCTGTTTGCGACATCTTGATAAATCAATGGAATCTACAACAGTTTTGATGGAGATTTTTGAATATCAGCAAAATATTTCAGCAAATCATTATATTCTTCCATGTGCTTGTCTTGAGTTGGGTTGTTCAAACATTAAGTTGAAAAGGTACAAAGAAGCTCGAGAATGGATGAAAAAAGCAATCACTAATTATACCAAATATCCAATTGAGTTGATTGTTCATGTGAGATCACATTTTGCCATTAAATCAATCAAAGGTGAAAATGATCAAATCTTTTGGAACTAAAATTATCAAGTATTTTACTCGATTTTTATCTCAATTTACGAATTATTTTTGTCATGCTTTGTCAATTTTAATACATTTAATCAACTTAATTGAAATTCAAAACTATTTTTGGTATTTTTCTTATTCCAAAAGCAATGACTATTATAATATTACAAATTTATAATCTCAATTTTTGCAGATACAAAATTTTATTGTAACGGAGCTTTAAAATAAATCTACTTGTTTAATAGTCAAATGGCTCAATCAATTATTCTGATGATAAAAAAATAATATTGAAATGGCACTTCATTGATTAATATGATTGAGTTTCATTAAATAACATCTGTTAACATTTGATTCAAGGATGAACTTGATTGTTACAGAGCAGAGATTGACTAAATTGTTGTAATACGTTTCAAGTTAAAGGTAATGTTTAATGATGATTAAACAAATAAAACAAATTGATGAAACAAATTCTGGATCAAACTAGCAGAAGAGGACAAATTGTCTTTTATAGTTTTTAGTAAAGCCACTTGTTGTTAAAGTTGAACTCTAAAAATAGAACCATAACGATTGAGAAATTCAATGAGAACATTTTCATTTACCTTTTACACTAAAATGTTTCCATTAACTAATGATTAAATAGTAAAACCAGGATACAATAATCCATCACACGAATATCTATTTTTAAAAGGTAAAATTTAAGTGAGTCTATTTCCCGTTCTCTAAATAAGTAAAGCTTGATTGTAATGATTCAAACTATTCTGCCGTAAACGAGACAACAAAATTTTATGGCTAATTGATCCAGCTCACAATTTGCTAATCTTTTTAACTGAATTTTACAAATAACCATACTGATAGCTCAATAATTAAGTTTAAGTTAACAGTAAAACAATTAGTTATCATAAACAATTGAGAAATGTGTGGGGAAACTGAGCGATTTTGCACTGATTAATGATAAACCACATCAATGTGTTTGCTGTGAAATTACTGCCGCAATTTTATGTATTTTTGATGGCACTTCTTTAATAATTCAGTTATCAGTGTGTTTTGCGTTACAAAATGAGGTGATTCAAGAGGAAACTTTCCTCATTTTTTTCTCTGAATGAGTGTTACAAGAAATAAAATAAAATCCGGTTAATTTAATTAATTAATCGGGTTTTTGTATTTAAGGTAATTTTAAAAGATTTTTGCCTTTTATACATTCGCAATAGATTTAGGAAAAAAGAATTGCCATACAATTTTTTATAAACATTTAAAGCCATACAATGAAAGACTTTTCACATGGACATTATCTCGTGTTTTGAACAAGTGGTCTTCGATCTCCTCTTGCTCCTACTTCTCCTCCAGAAGCTCCTTGAGACACAGATAGCATTCTATTCTCTAAATACCTCTGTACCATTAATAACATCGAGTCTTGGATCCACGAATGAACCTGGGAGACAATTGCATCAACCGCCATAACAATCTCGGGAAGAGTTCCAAGAAATCTACAATTGGTAGAAATTAAAGTTGAGAAATATTTAGTCGTATTGTTATCATCAAGAAATGTGTTGGTTAAAAATCAGATAACGAACACAAAAAAATGTTAGAAATATACTTACTTAGAACTGGTATAAGTTAGAAGGAGAGCAAAAGAACACGTTGCACAGAGAAAGAATAGATTGGAAAGTGGGAGAGCGATTGATTCAAAGATTTTTGAACAAAAATAGAGAATAAAAGACCAGACCAAAAGGATAAAACTCGAACCAAATAAGTTAAGCATATTTTTTGACTTATTTTGGGCACAAAAGTGAGTGAAAGCAGTGGATATACTTTCTTCCAATTGCTTCATATACATCTCTTCGATTTCTTTTCCACCCATTTTACGGAATTTTAAGAAACAGTCAAGAGCTTCAGAACGATATTGCTCGTGTTTTCGTTGCAACAACGATTCATTGAGATATGGTTTATTACCACCACACATTTCCTCCATACTTGACATATAAAGATCTCGAGCTGATGCAATAGCTGCTAGATTATTAGCCTCCGCAGTTGCTTCCAACATGGACTTGGGACCGGGTATTGTATCTCCTGAAAACGATAAAAAAGATTAGTCAAACAGAATATAACAAGTAAACAATTATGAATTTACCTTTGAAGATGGAGGTGTAGACTTTGAAATACTCCAGGAGCTGACGGCCTGAAACTTCTTCCCCACCAATATTCTTGAGACGAATTGTATATGGTGAAACCAAAAGTGGTATCAAAGTCTTGAGAAAATCGATAAATTTGGGTGAAACATCTTTCGTTCGACCATCAAATTTTTTAGTAGATACTTCAAATCCAGGATGAGGCATTAAAAAACATTCAATATCTGCGAAACAGCTTCGAATATTTCTTCTGAGTCGTTGAAGTTCTTCAGGCATATCTTCCATTATTTCCAGCCTCTTATCTAATAAAGATTGTCCTCCTTTTAAACCATATTCATGAGCATCAGCGTAAGGCCAATCACGAACTAAGAACATAAGTTTTTGGAAGGGTTTAACATCGGGTGAAGCCTCTAAGGCAAGTTTACCATATTCAGTAAAAAGTTCTAAGAATTGAAGATTATCTTCCTGTAAATTCAACATGATATTGAATATCTGAATTGATGAGGTCATTGTTGAGAGGGCAAAAACAGTTGCACTGTCACGAGTTGTGTGTCTGCCATCGAAAGTTCCTTGAGTATCCATAAGAAGAACAGCGATTTCTTTGCCATCTTTCTCAATTATGAAGGGCTCTGACCACATAAGGATACCAGTTGTCTCCCGGTCCGGACCTGATCTCCAAGAGAAACCTGATCAACAAGAAGAAATTTGAACTGAATATTAAAGATAACAAGGAAAATGAAGAATGTGGCAGAAAGCAAATGAAAAGATACGAATAAACATAAAGGCAAGTAGAAGGAAAGGAATCAGACAATATGTTCATGTAAATGACCTTGGCACTAAATTGAAACATCAAAGCCAAACTTTTTCTATAGAGTGTTTAAATAGAGAAACCTAAAAGCGCCTTTTCATTAAAATCATAAACTTACCTTTTAAAGGTGCATCTTCATCATCCAACCAATCACTTTCCCCTTGTTTACTAAAATATCTAATAAAGAAATTGAGTAAAAATGATTTCCCCGTCCTGAAAGTTCCAGCAATTGAGACAACAGCCACAGGCTTATCCTTCACCTTATCCTGGAGAAGAATCGATGAGAGAGCCTCCGTGTCTAGTTTTAATTGATGACCTCCAGATTCTGTTTTAACAATTTGAACAATTTGAACAGGCCCAGGTTCTGGGATGGTCGATGAAACATCATCAGATTGGTAATCATCATAAAAATCACCTTTTGAATTAGATACCATTGTTAATTTAATCAAGAAACACAATTTTTAAAAAGACAAGATCTGCCAACTCAATGAATAAAGTAATATTGTGTACCTAGTCAAACCAAAATAGAGATGAAAAGAGATTTAACTGTTAGGTAGGGGGTCGTTACATAATTACATACAGAACGCTAACAACATAACAACATTATTACTTTATAAAATCTTAAAATGATTAGCTATTTAAATTTTGAATAATCTCAAATCAAATACATTTGAAATTCAATTAAAACAGATTAATAAATTTACTTCATTTACAATGGACACTCTCCTGTTGCATGAAAAAAGATCCAACAAGACATTAGTGTTTAAGATGGCTTGATAAATCTGAGTCAACAGTTTATTGATTTGCAAGCTTTCAACATTAACATTTCATGATATACTCTTCGTGTCTTATTTTATTAATTATTTACTGCAAGCAACTCTTCGCTATTCATAAAAAATTGTGAAATCTAGAATACTTTGGTGAAGCTATTGTCTTGCGAGGAAAAATCAATTTTAATTTTTATGGACTGGTAATAATATAATGTGATTTAACTTTCAGTTTGATCTTCATCTTCGTCGTCTTCATGTTGATCTTAGTTTTTTACACTGATCTCAACTGTAAGTTGATCCTACTTTAGATTAACAATTAGTCTCTTGTTTTTATGCTTTGATTACAAGCTACTTAAGTTGAAGAAAATGATTAAAATCCAATCTAATCCAACACAAGTAAGTCAATTGAACAAGATTGTTTTAGGCTCAAGGAGAACTAATGAAATCCTCAATTATTCAATATTAACTACATTGATCAAGATCAGTGTTCTGATTAAGTTGTTACAATCTATTATCAGCTAACAATTATGCTTGAATTAAGGTGTAGACAAGTCGACATTTAAGTTCAATGTTCTATTTATTTTTGGCAAAAATTTTACAATTGTATAAGTCACATTATTTATCATCTGAGCATTGTAAAACAATAAAAGCTAAACATATGATTGGGAAAACACATTAATACATTGTATAATTCATCAACACAATTAAATTGGCAAAATCATAGTTTTATGCCAATGTTATAAAAATGATTACTCCTTAATAATTTTGTGTTAAGTGATTGATGTAAACTATGAATATGAATAAGATATTAAACACTATTACAGGTAATATTAAACGTTTATTTACACAGATGATGAACTAGGTTTAAGGAAGAGACAAAAATTGTTGATTAAGATGAAATGGTGTAACAAAAATTTGGACTGCGACTTTGGAATTTTCGAATGCATGTATGAGTAAAATCATTATTCTCACGGTCTTGTTCAAACCAGGAATTGGCTTCAAAACAAGCCAAATTGTATCTCTAATTTTATGACTTCATATTAATTCATTATTTTTTGTCTCTCTCTACAAATTAAGGTTCGGATATGCATATTCAACTTCTGAGTGATATTCCAGAATAAAAGAGCTCTTTATTAAACCTGTTGATGGATTATCTGAACCAAATATTGAAGATGCGTCTTGTTTAGTATAAAGTCATTGTCAAACTATTTCCCAAACTGGAAAAGAAAGGGTAGCAACTCAAAGTCTTTGATCAATGGGTTATCCTGTTTTAATATTGATTCACCTTTAGTGGGATTCTTATGAAGATATTATTATAAGTCGAGCTGTTATCGGAATCCAAATTACATACTGTGGGCATTAATTTTATATTTTCAAGCGGCACTTATATGACGTATCTTGGTGAAATTGACTGATCTTCTAGTATTATTGGGGACTGTCGATTTGAAAAATATCAATATGGATAAGTGCGTTGTATCAATCGTATTATTGGTGATCGTGTCAGATATTCAAAAAGTTAATCTTGAATGGTTTTTTATTTAATCATTCAAAGAGCCGATTCCATCAAAACAGATTCTGGCCTGAAGTCAGTTTCATTTAATCGACTGAAACCATCTTGATTTGGATGCTGTTTCAATCGGTACAGAAAATCTGTAAACCAACTTATTACGGCACGACCACCATTTAACCATCATGAGATAAATACATCGTCTTCTAGTTCAGTCTCTTGTTCTTGGCCCACTTGATTTGATGGATTTACTGGTACATTATTAATCTGATTATTTTCCCGTTTAATTTTTATAGACTGAGATTGGGACTTGTGTTGGTGAGGACTTGCTGACGATACTGATGCTCTTGAGAAGGAGCCTCTGGGCGTGGACCATTTTTTAGATCCACTGATGTTTGATGCCCCTTCTTGATTGCTGTTAACTACAGATGTTTTACGTGAAATTTTTGAAGATTGTCTTGAAGGTAAAGGCTTGGACCAAAGCATACGAATTTCACGCAACAACAAGCCACTTCGAAGCACGTAGAGCAAAATTGTGATGATTGAGAAGGCAGAGGCGACCACACAAACCAAGTTTTGCAAAGCAATTGTTTTAGTGTATAAAGCAAAAATTGATGCAACCAAAGCACTGATCATACCAAGAGTACATATAATTTCAGCAGCAACCTTTCGTCGAGCAGACCAGCTAATGTAATCACATTGTCCAATCAAATGGAGAAAGTAAATTGTAAATGTATAAAGACAGGAAAGTATGTTGACAGCGGAAAAACATATGGCGGTTAAAGTTGAACATTCAAGATTATCAGAAAGGTAAAAGTCTTCACATGGATCAGCCAATTTGGAGGCTACAAAAGCTGCTAAGGATGCTAACATGATGAGTAGAAGTATAATCCCATGGAGTAAAGAGGAACTGGTAGCACTTATTAGACCACCCATTTCAATGGATGAAGAAACAGTGGCTGAATCATTGAGAGCTCTAGGACCAAAAGAGTCACGCTCCAATAGAGTGGCCAAACGATTCTCTGAGTCGGTGATTGGGTTAGATTGAAGACGACTGGTTACCTGTTTTTTGCCATTCACTAATCCCTGAGATGGAGTTTCTTGCAATGATAATGATCTTTCAAGCAATAATTGTTGACTGGTGGTTGATGAGGATTGTTGAGTCAAAACTGAACCTGTTGATGATTGCAGAGAAGCTAGTTGTCGATGTGATGATACTGTTGCTCCAACTGGTGGTGTTGCTCCTACAGGTGATGTCGATACAATTGGATCAACACCAATGGAACTTTTATTGTTTCGTTCTTTAATGGATGAACTTGGCTTAACAGTTGTAGACTTTGGTGGTTTAGGTGGAGCTGGACGCAAATGTTCCAGCGAATATATGTCATCGTCCATGGTAACTGAAAATTCGCTACTGTTTTCTCTTTTGCTCGTATTCTCTAAACTTATTTCAATTGTACTTGCCTTTCATCTTATCTTCTAGCAAGTTAAACAAAACCAAGGCTGTACGAAATAAAATTAACACTGGCTCTCCAGCTATGGTGAACACTGTTGACGGAAATAAAATGAACATAAATCTACCAAAAAGACAATCGCAAATTTTCAGAAATTTGTTTTTGTCTTTCTCTTGCTGTTATTCTTGGTTTTTGGTGTATTTTTTTATCCGTTAAGCCGGAAGATACATTTTAAAGGATCCTGTTTAGTTAAGGGCAAGGACCCACGCGACTGATAACTATTTGTTGACAGTTAAATCAACGCTTGTATTTTATTCAACGAAACTGTCAAGGTCAAATTTGATCTCTGATTATTCGTTCATTTGGAAGCAGCTTGGGTGAAAGATGCAACCAAATTTTTTGGAAAAGTGTAATAAAAGTTAGCATCTTTCATTGATTTGATAATCTTTAGTATCCATTGATACTGTTGATGGCGGAAATCCTCTCTGAATGCAGAAAAAAGAGACAATTTACATGTAAATTAGTCTGACATCTTTCAATCAACAAAATTTCTGGCTCAATCATTTAAATTGAATGTGATTATTTTGCTTGAAGTAAAAACCGCTTATAAATTATAAATAAGTTAGATTCTCTATCAGAAAGAGATACGCTGAGATGAATAAGGTTAAAATTAATGTATAGTTTTACTTGTTTCATTTGTGTTAACCTCAAGCTTTAGGTAATCAACTCGCTGGAGTTGCCTTTTTCTACATTTTGTACAATTTGTAGATTCGTTAAACTTTTATTTTTTACTGAGTCATTTCTGCATTCTGAGCCATTAAATCAGAAAGCTAAAGGTAACCAAATCATGTAAAACATTTAACTTTCTTTTCACATTTCATTTTCTATTAATATCATGTTTGTTTTTCTTGGCCGTTTCTTCATCTCTTTATCTCATAGTGTGAACGTTTTCCAAAGGAGATTTAAGTTATTCTATCCATGGGCTTGACTTGATTCATTTTGATCATCCTTGTTTTGATGAATACACATCCTTTGAATAGAGACCCTAAGATGCTAATTAAATGAAAAAATTGATTGGTTAAGTTTGTTGTTTGTTAAATTATTAGTCAATTTGATCCCAATTTGTCACATGAAGTCACTAAAATTTAGTAAAAATGTGCACATCCTGAGGAAAATTGGTACAAAGGAAATATTTCTTCAACGGGAAATGGATGAAATGAAAAGATAGAGTTAATATTGCACAGAGGATAATGATTGAAATTAGGATTGACGATAATACTACATTATTATTTCAATGAAAAAACAGAAATTAATTAATTTTGTAAACTTCCTTTCAACTTACACTTTTGTTTTTACTTTTACGATGGTTTTTTACCACTTTGATTACCAAAACAAAATATCTTGAAACACTAAACTGTTGAAACTGATCAGTGAAAATTTTAGATTCTAATAGTGTTGATCCAAGAATCTTTTTCAAATTGTTATTATGAGTGAAGTAAATATAAATCGTTTAAAAGAGTTGGCTAAACTTCCATACAACAATTTATGTGCTGACTGTAATCATCCAAGTGCGTATTAAAGTTCATCTGCTTTAACCAGGATCAAATATCTATGGATTAAGCAATACTTGTATCAAAGAGTAAAGGGTAAGGGTAAACGAGAACCCGTCAGCTCACTCTTTGCTCTTTCAGCTCTTCTTGTTATCGGCTTGGCAGCTAAGCTAAAACAAATGTCCAATTGGATTAACTGGCGGCAAATACAATCCAACAATTCAAGTTAATTAATAATAAGTAAATAATTAAAACATATTTTAACCAAATGGCCGGGCGAGTAGGATATAAACAAGATTCACACACTGAGAATATTCATTTCATTTACTTCAGTGAAAGAAGTCTTCTTTACTCTTTGACTTGTACTCTTTAATAATATCTAATCCTTTATATCTTTTGGTCCTTTGTTTTGGTTTTGTTTTTAACATTTCTCTTAATAACTAGATCCTGATTGGGCTTCTGTTACAATTGGTGTTTTTTTGTGCTCAGAATGTGCTCGTATTCATCGTGGATTAGGATCACACATTTCGTTTGTAAAATCCTTTGATTATGACAATTGGGACCAAGAATTGTTAACCTTTATGGAACAGTATGGCAATAAGTTAGCCAAGGAACACTACGAGAAACATGTGCCTCCCTATTATCGTCGACCTAATCGTGATGATCCAAAGTAATCAAGAATATTTAACTGCGATTGATTGCTCTTGTTAAATTTACACCTTTTTCTTTCAATTTTCAGTGTACTCCGGGAACAATGGATTCGCGCTAAATATGAACGTAAAGAGTTTATGCATCAGGCTAACACTGTTTACAGTCGGGGTTACATGGAGGGATTCCTCATGAAGAAAGGTAAAAAGGGCAAGAAACTTGAGAGAAGAAAATTCGTATTATCTGAAGTTGATCAGACACTCAAATATTATATAAAAAGTGTAAGTAAATTGAATTCCTTCCATTAATAATAAGAACTTGATTAGTACAACAATTACCCGTTCAAGGCAAGAAAACTCATTTTCTCACCTTTGTAATCTCAATAGAATTACCTAATGGTAACTTTGACTGGTTAGCTTTACATTTTACACTGAATAATATATTACAGTATGTATTATAGTTTAAATTTGTTTATTGTTACTTTCAACAGAACAGCAAAACTCCTAAAGCAGTGATTAGCATTCCTGATTTGAATGCAACCTTCTGTGATCCGACAAAGATTAAAACAATCAAAAGTCCAAATGCTCTCCAATTAACTTATCTTAAAGACGGTTACACAAGAAGTATTTACGTATATGCTGATGACGGAAAGGTAAGTAAAACAATCAACTTTAGCCCTATTCATTTGAATAAATTCATTTCATTTGGAGTCTATTTGGTTTTACTCATTAGGAAATTATTGACTGGTACATGGCAATTAAAGCTGCTAAATATCAATATCTTCAAATAGCTTATCCGACTTGCCCACCGATTGAATTATTACCTCATTTAACTCGAGACTTTCTCAAAGAAGGTTATCTTTGGAAGACTGGTCCGAAAATCGGAGACTCTTATAAGAAACGTTGGTTTACACTAGATTATCGTAAATTAATGTATTTAGAAGATCCATTGGTAAGTTAGTTGATTGAAAATCAAATTTGAATATGAATTTTTCGGTTTACTATTTATTCAAGTTGTATTTATTTAGGACCCCTTTCCTAAAGGGGAAATATATTTAGGTGAAAAAGGAAAACAATTTGCAATATCATCAGGCATTCCAGCTCCATTGAAAAAACACATGTATGGATTCATAATGAAAACACCAGAAAGAACTTGGCTTTTCAGTGCAGAAACGGAAGAAGAAAGGAAACAATGGATATCTGTTATTTCATCTATTCTTGAAACACCCGAAGCATCTCAAGGCTGTCAAGTTTACTTGAGATATAGTTTAAGAAATTCAGTCTCTTACACGAAATCACGAGACAGTATGGGAAGCTATCGCAATAGTGGTTCAAGTTTCACTGGAACATTAAGAAAGGGTAAAAAATTTTTGTCATTTGGTTAAACAACTAAACCACCTAATCATCATTTCTCAGCATCAATTCATTAAAAAATAACAAGATTATAACCTGTTTCATCTTTCATATCTTTCACCTAAAATGCATAAAAAGCAACATTAACAAACTCGCTCAATAACACACCAGAAAGAATGAGATAAAACACTCGGGCTTCGCCCTCATAATCAAAGAAAGTCAAAAAATATGCAAAAAGAATATTCAGAATAAGCAAAAATATTCCTATTTTTATTCTTGGTTATGCTCAAAATATGCTTTAATTTTCAATTAAATTCAAAGAAAATAACCAGTTTTGAACAAAATCAGATGATTTTTGTTTACATAAAAAATAACATTTTGTTGATAAAATTTTATCATAGATAATTTTGATTTTTTAAGTTTTTTTGTTCTCAAAGGTGTTATTATTTTTCAAACTATCCTTTCAATCAAGCAAAATAATCTTAAAATATTCCTAAAAAATCATTAATATTCTTTTTTCTTTACAATATGCCGATATGAAACAGAATGAAATTTAAATCTAGAATAAATCTTAATCAAGAATATTCTTTGCCTTTCTCTTGTGATTCTCATACTTTAAGCTCCGCCAGTTTGGAAGTAAATACATTGACACCCCTTAGTCTAATGGATCATTCAAATGGCTATCTTGCGAATAAGAAATTAAATATAAACTCTTTTTAAATATCAAAATCTAACAGAGATTAAAGCATAAGATATTGCAGCATAGAGAGTTGGAAGATGTTCGGGACAATTATTTTTAATCTTTGTTAGATTTTCGTTATATCTTTGTTAAGGTAATAAAGGGTGTTACACTTAACAGCCTGCAAATTCAGAAAGTTAGAATAAAATTGAGCTTACCTTTATCATAAAATTTGTTGATATTGATGAAGCTGAACACAGATAATGAAGAGCCAGAGACAGGAAACCAAAATCAATTGGTCATTGGTCATCAAAATCAACAAATTTTGTGATAAAGGTAAGCTCTTATTTTATCCTTATCTTCTAAATTTGCAAACTGTTAAGTGTAAAAACCTTTAGTAAGGTCAAATTTAGTATCAGAATGTCAAAAAGAAGCTATTTACGTGTAAAATTTGTCTAACATCATTCCAATTAACGAAATTTCTTCATTAATAATGTAAATTAAGTGGACTGTGATTATTTTGTTTGAAGTGACAACCGCTTATGGAAATGAAAATCAAATTGGTTCAATAATTCAAAGTTTTATTATAAAATAAATCTTCTCAGGTATTACATTCATTACAAATCGTTAGACGGCGCTTCATTTATTTGTTTGTTTGTTTATTTTTTTCATCTGGAAGAGAACAAACTTGACAGTAAAAGAATACCAAAATTTAGTTATTTTCAATTGCTATCCAATAATGTTTATTGAATTTATTCAAAATTAACTATTTAGCAAAATAAACCATCTTCGGGCCGTAATAGCTCATAAACTGCGAGAAACAGTTCCCTGATGATTCAAGATTATGCAAGTATCATTAATCCAAGGTAAATAATTATTTTAGCTGTGACCTCAAAAATGGATCATTATGTTGAAGCCATCTTTTTTTTTAATTTTTTGCCTTCCCTACTTTTTGTTTTATAATTTTAATTTATTTTGCATTTAAAATTACAGGGATGACAAAATTCAATTCTAATCTATAATGGATCCTGGAAAAACAAAAAGAATGACACCAAGAGCCAGTTCAAACAGAGAAAAGGCTGATTTTCCTGTTAAAAATTTGATCAAGAATGGTGTTATTGATAAACAAAAGGTGTATTATATTCTAAAGAATCCGGAAGAGCCCAAATGCAAGGTCACTATTTCTGCTTTGTTAAAACAGCATCATGAACATAAAAGGAAAGCTCTGAATGTCTCAAGAAATAATCATTTCGATAGCTCTGTTCTCAAGAATCTGGATTTGCTTATTGAAGGTGATGTCGATTTTCACCAATTACCACAAGAATTTCGTCAAAATTTGTTTCTAGAAAATTTAAATGGTCATAGAGCAAACAGCTGTTCATCTGACTCATCTTCATCTAGCTCATCTACAGTGGCTTTGGCTGATGAATCAAGTTCAGATGAAAGTGTCGAGATAATTGAATAAGTTTAAAGCATGATCTATGGAGACTATCATAAGAACTGAGTACCCATTTATGCAGATCTTTATCAAAATAACTCTAGTATTATTTCATTGTTCAAAAACTAACTCATACACCAGTAACTGGCATCAAGGAAACACAAACACACTTTAAATGTACAAATATTTCTCATCTCCAATGGAAATTCCTGCAAAAATAACGATAAAATAGATTTAAATATGAACAGATACTATTATTCAAGGAAAACTTCTTCATGATGGTGGAGATTGAATATTGTCATCCATAAGAACTTTGATTGTTTTAGCTATCTAATTGTCTGTGAAATTTAAAGTTTACTTTCATTTACTGCTTAAGTTCATTCACACACAATTCAAATGTCTTGAATGTATGAATATCTTGAAGTATAATAGTTATATCACCGATCAAGTAATATTCTTTCAACATGAACCAATTATTCAAATATATCAATTGTGTCTATTGAAAGTAAAACTTTCATTTGACCAAAATGAATACTGAAATTTTTGCCAAGGTACATAATTAATTCAATCCTGTTCAGCTTATGGTTTTTTGGTTTCTTTACTTAATTCTGAACCATTGTTTTAAGTTACAGCTTTTTCATTTCTCTCAAACTTGCTTTCATCCATTATTGTAAAAGTTCATCTCAAAATTATTGTTTCACCCAATGTAAATTGATACAACTACGTATTGTTCATAATTTGACAAGCTTAAAAAATTTTTATATTGTGATATTTCCCTTTCAAGTCAACCAAGTCACCATTTTTGTTATCAAATAAAACATAGGAATAATAAAGCAAATGGAAAAATCTTACATTATTGTAATCAAAAGATTATCTAGCAATCAAGCGCGAAGAAATAATTCTAGCGTTCCCTTTTGACTGGGTAACAATTTAAACGCTAACATAAACACTGGGTAACAAAAGTTTATTACAATTTAGACATAAAATAGACATTTGAAAATGTCTAACAGGAAAAACATATAAATATTCATAGGTGAGACTAGATTTTGAAAGAAAACTTTGTTCCACGCTAAGACGAAATTATTATACTTTCCCTTTTACGCAATAAATTTATCATGTTTTTGTACTAACATGATTCAGTCTTTAATGCTATTATTCATTAAATTTTGATCAATCCTTATTCTGCTTGACATTGACTGTCAATATCTGTAATTATTTCATCAACTTTTTCCGCTCATCATTATGTTGGTATGTTTAGCTTGCATTTTATCCGTGTTTAGCCTTTACTAAGATCAATTGTTTTCGTTTTCGTTACATTCTTGTTTTATTTAATTTTGAAATTTTTAGGATCAATCAACTATAGTTTGTACTCTATCAACTTTAGTCGTTGGTGTCGTTTTATTCATGTGGTTCAAAAAAAGTAAAACTGCCAAACAGGTTCTTCTTAAAGACCCAGAGATTAAATACAAAGTTCCTTTAATTGCAAAAGAGGTGAACTGTCCTTGAATGCTCAACTTTTCCATGTCTTTTATGCTCTTTGTCTTACAGTATTTTTTTTCTTCCATATAGAATATCAATTGGAATACTCGAAGATTCAGATTTGGATTACCAACTGAAAGACATGTCCTTGGAGTTAACCCAGGTCAACATATTTATCTATCTGCTCAAGGCAATAATGAACTCATCATACGTCCATACTCTCCCGTATCAAGTGATGAAACGCTAGGCTATTTTGATCTCGTAATCAAGGTTAGTTATTTTAATCTGAAACTAGACGGAAACGGTTATACTGCAGATATGGTTCACATGATAGCGATGGTAGATTGCTAGATATTTTTTCAAACTATCAACACCCTTTGATTTCGTTGTCAATGCCAACTTTTAGATCACTAGCAAATTCCTGCAATATTCCTCTAACAATTGGGTTCAGAATTATTTTTTCAACTAAATATCTATTGATATTTCTTGATAATTGTTATTTTACATATATATTTTATAGTTTTGAGAAAAGAATATCTTTCATGGATATTTATCAGATCGATGTGCCTTTTCGGAACCTCATGCCTTCATTTCTTTTCCATTTAACCATATTTCGTTAAATATACCCATTTCAAATTAGCAAAACATAGTTTTAACATTAACAAAGACTTGCTTAGACAATGAGAAGATTCGTCACATTGGTGTTGTTTTTCAGTTTTATTGTTTCTCAAAAACGTAAGACTGTCTTGCACCAACGAAAAACCAGTTTTTTACTGGTTAGATGTAATAACTTGACGAGTGTATGTGATAAATTCAGTTCAAATTTCTCGATTCCACTTTTTTCTTTTGATCTATGTACTATCAAGATATACTCGTTGAATGTAGATATCAATAGAGATTTACTCTAGTATGAATATCATACTCTAGTTACTGTGATTTTCAAGCACACTGTACTTTTCGAACACTGTCTAGAGGCAAAAATATAGCTTATTTCATAATTTTATCAACGTGTTTGTCAGGAGTCAGAATTTTGATTTATTTTTATTAATATTGAAGATAAAAAATATGCAATTTTTGTTGTTCATATAGAACTTTTGACTCATATTTTACACTTATTTTTCCAGGTATACTTCAAAGATCAGCACCCAAATTACCCAGATGGTGGTAAAATGTCTCAGTATTTGGAAAGCATGGCTATTGGTGATACAATTGACATACGAGGACCAGAAGGGAAACTTATTTATGCATCAAAGGGTGACTTTTTGATAAAAAAGACTCGCAAATCTGCAGCCGAGAAATTCCATTACAAGAATGTTGGTATGATTGCTGGTGGGACTGGTATTGCTCCTCTTTTCCGCATTATAAACGAAATCATTGATAATCCTGAAGATAATACCAAAGTGTGGTTAATTTTTGCCAATAATAATCCTGATGACATTCTACTTAAGGAGGAATTGGAAGAAATCACCCAAAAACATGGTGATCAGGTTAAAATCTGGTACACATTGGTTAAGGCAGATGAAGGTTGGAAATATTCTGTTGGTTTTGTGGATGAAAACATGATCAAGGAACACATGCCTCCACCAAGTGATGATTCAATCATCTTGATGTGCGGACCTCCACCTATGATTAAATTTGCGTGTACGCCAAATCTGGACAAATTGGGTTACAGCGAATCAAAAAGATTTGTGTTGTAAATAACATTGAAACATAAACAAGAGCTGAAATTCAGCTGTTTACGTTCTTCCTCTTTGCTATTTTAGTAATAATGTCACTAGAGATTGATTGTTATAAGTTTCAACTTAAATGAAAATCGTTTTTAATTGTTTACTCTTTGATTTTGTTCGAAAAGCCAGAATAAACCAATCTTGCGCTTTTCTAGTATAGACTAGAAACAGCAAGGTTGTGATTTCAATAAATATCGAATTCAAAAGTCAATTGATTGTGGATTTTGAAAAGTTAATTGGAAGGAAGACAACTCAATACACGATGTGACATTCATACATTTAATATTAACGAAGGTTTTTCAAATTTTTAAGTCTTTCAGATTAATAGTATAATCATTCAAAAATAAAGATAGCAATGATGTAAAATCTTAAATAATATTTTGTATTATTGTAATAGCTATGACAAAAAAATTTAATATTGATGCGATGTTTTTTTAAAGATTTCTATAGAAATATTAATACAATTCTTTGGTCAAGTAGAGAAAAATGATTCGAAAGATGATGATTAAGAGATGATCAGAAAATCAATTAGCTAGTTAACTTTTAATAAACTGAGAAATATTTACTTTAGGTTTTATTATATGCAATTTGATTCAATGTAACTGTTTCTTGTGTCCATATGTACGACGACCAGATGATTCGGGTCTGACCATTTGTTGCTGGAGAAGTTTAATGGTTCTATTTTTTTCTTCCAGTTGTTGTTCCAATAGCGTCACTTTACGTTTTAGATCAATATTTTCTTGTATTAGATCGACTTCTTTTTTACCAAATTCATTGTTGCTTAATTTATTCGTAGTATTATCACTTGTTTTCACCAGAGATGTGAATTCTTTATCTAAAGGATTTGAGGATTCAAACTGGAAAAAGATGCGGATGGGTTTGGTATGAGTCAATTCGGTTCAGGGGAATAGTTTGAACGAAAGAGAGAAAGAGAGAAAGGAGATGAGAAATATGAGAGAGAGAAGAAAATGACAATCGAATGATATCAAATATCGTTGGAATCATTCAAGATCAGGTCACAGGGAAAGATGACAAAAAGAAACAGACTAAAAAAGAAAGAAAGAAGTGAGTGGGTTGAGTGCTTCAATGTGTAAAGGAATATAACGTACATTATGCAGTAGCCCTTGAAGCCTTAGAACAACTGTTTTTATGCCATTAATATCTTGTTTAATCACATGTCGGAATGATCCGTAGTTATCGTTTAATTTACTTAAACCATGTTTACTTTCATCGTTACATTCATCGTCATCATCAGTCTTTTTGCTTTTTGCTTTTAACTGTTAACAAAAAAGAAAGTAACAATATAAGAGAAAAAAACAGTAAAAATAAGTATGCAAAGGTTCATTTTTAAGATCAAAATGTTTATAGACAACATTGAATAGGTTAAGTGTTTACTGTTATTATTTACTTACCACTTTGTGTTCCCTTCTTGTGTTCATATTCAGCTAATTTAAATATTCCTAATTGGTTACACAATTAACCCTGAAGATAAGCACATTAATTAGTGTCAAATTTACTTCAGTTATTTGAAAATATATGTTGTTTTTGATTGGCCACAAATTTAAAAGGTCCAATAGTTACTCCTTCTTTAGACTTTCCCATTATCTTTTAGTTTGGAGGCGCTAAATTTGATTAGCAATGGTGAGCAATTGACAATAATTAACATTTTTAATCCCTCCCATGAATTCAATAATTAAGAAAAGCAGTAATAAAAAAATCTTGTAACATTTATATCTTAATTCTTATTTTATTACCATCGTTTCCTTTCAAGTTTCATTATTTAGCCTGATCTATAGTTATTGATTCAGCTCTTGATTGAAACCATATTTATTACATTAATAAAAACTAATTAATCACAAGTAGTAAATGCATTAAATGATTACAGATTTCTAGGTATAAGCTGAAGACAATTCTTTACGTAGGGTTTCGCCTTTTCCTTTCATAATTAAGTAACGAGTTCCAATGAATAATCAATTCATTGAAACTAGGATAATTGAAGATTTCATTTTCATTTTCTTTATTAAATTGATTCGGTAGACTAAGAATTATGCACAAAAAAATGAAAAAGAGTTTTCGCTGATAATTAGCAAGAAATTAGCAGGAAAATCAGACAGAGAGAGAGAGAGAGAGAGAGAGAGAGAGAGAGAGAGAGAGAAACATTGGCAATAATAACTATGAACTGGTATAATAGATAATTTTCCGTAAATATTTACAATAATTTTTTTTTTGTGACTTCGATTTAAAAGCGTTCGTCTTGTTTGTTGCTTGAATCGTCGCGACTTTCTAGTTGAGTTTTCTAATGGTACAATTAAAGCGACCTAATATTTACAAAAGGTGAGTTCATTTCTGTCCTTTGTGCCAAATATAAGACGCACTCATCTTTGTTGTTCCAGGGAAAAAAGATTGAATAAAAGTATTATTTTTTGAAAGATACATGGTAGTAATGCAAATATAATAATATGATTATAATGTGAATTTGATCAGACTAACTTAATTTCATGATCATTAATTGACACGGTTTAAGGCTATTCCTGCCATGTAAAACTATTCCCAGAAGAGATGCGCGTATGTAAATGTAAGGTTTTATTTTTGAAAGATTTAGAGACAGATTGACTTAAAAGGCTTAATTTATTATTTTTTGGTAAGTTAATCAGTATTTAAATCATTGTTCAACCGTTAATAAAGGTAAGTATTGAGAGGTACATATGAAAAATCCATACAATATGCAGCTAAACCATAACGATGATGAAAATTCGGATTCCTTTTAAGATCAAGTTCGGTGATCTTCTCACTCCAAATTTGTTTTATTACGTTTTAAACATTGTCACCATCATGAGACTCGTCTTCCATAACAACCCCTAATCATCAATAGCAGTGGCGTCATCACGACCACAATAGCTTCCAGGCGATCAAAGTGGAAAATTCGCATAGCATTTTCATTACATTCGCATTGCCAGATTCTTTGACCATCGGTCGTGGTTTAATTATTTTGAAAAGGTGTGCAATTCCAAAAACATTAACGACTAACCATAGAGAAGGAAGTGTCAATGGAAGAAGAGGTAGAAGACATGATGTGGAATGAAGAAGGAGGACAAAAAATGATTCACCGAAGACATTGACTTTATATTCATAGGGATTAATACTGATGGTAGAGACAGTTAACCAAACCAAGGGTCGGTCTCTCTGAGTATTCGGTCATGATGATGTTAATTCCAATAGAGAGTTGCCAGAGACGATGCCACGATTGGTCAAGTTTTTATCTAGTTACTGAATACCAGTTAACAGAACATTTTCAACCATTCCAGCAATAGCTTCATTAACAATTTTCGAGTGACTAAGAAAAGCATAATGTCCTCCATCTTGAAGTGCAATGCCTTTTGGATATCCACTGTCCAAGGAAGATTTCTGTTGAAGTCCATTGTGATCGTAAACTTCAATATTATCCGACTCGATTCCCAGCATTTTTGCCATTTCATAAAATATTTCCTTCTGTATAAGCTTGTCATTTTCAGAGAAGATCAACATCTTTGCGATTTCCTTGTTGGCTTTCAACATTTCCAATCTTTTCGAAAGCTAAAAATAAAAGAAGAAAATCAATTAAATCACTGTCCATCGTCTTCAGAGTCAAACAATTCACTAATTGTAATAACTGTATTATAAAATTAATGCATAAAATCACATCAAATACACAGCAGATAAATAAATAAGAATCCTGAAAGTGTTAATCAGAAGAAAGGGAAAAGCAATCGTAAGGAATGATTTTAAGGAAAAGCTGAATTCATTTTTATAAACTAGTTTTGAATGATTACAGAAACTATTATTGTTATTGTATTACAGGAAAATAAGATAAGTTACAACGTATTAGTTTGAGACCGAATTCATTTTTTCCTTAATTTTAATTGGAAACTGTTCAAATGGTGAATTGGTTTACAATTTGATTCAACTCCAAGGTTAGCTTTAGGTCCAATTGATGAGTTTATATTTAAATAAATTAACTATCGCATTAAACGATTCAAATTCACAAATCATTTTGGGTTAAACTATTTTGTTGCATTTGGCACACGAATAATTATCATTACACTTGACCTGATTGTGTAAAGAAAGGGAAAGTTGAATCTATTAATAATTTGAGCAGAAAAGGCTATAAACGTAAACATTAATACAATTAATACAATTTAACTACCTTTCATGATATTTTTCAATCAACTAATACTGCTTAATAATACAACTAATCAGCTATTCTGTTTAAACGACATTGAGCAGCTCATTAGATTACATTAGTTGACTAACAATTCATCTCGTCAAACTACTGTTAAGTCTTATTTCGAAGTAAATTTTCTTCATTTTTTTCAGAAAAGAGTAATATTAGGCACGAAGAAATTAGTTAATCCTAACCTGATGATCAAGCTAAGGAAGGATTTGAGAAGTTAATCAATGATTGTCCCAATCAGGAAATCGGAAATTTAATCAAGAAAATTTACCAACAAGACAATTAAAGGGACAAAAATTGGCAAATTTTGTGAGTAATCAATTGGATTGGCAAAACAATAAGATTGAAAAATGAAAAAGGGAACTTTTTTAGCAAACAAAATAAAATATTTGAAAAAATGGATAAGTTCAAGCTATTGATATGTGTTTCTTTGGTAAAAAATACAAATCAAGATTCAAGATGGATTAATTGCTATTGTCTATAATATTTCGTATAAATCAAAACAATAAAATTTTTAAATACAATTTGTATTTTAATTTCCTGAAGCTGTCATGATAAGATTCATTGAAGCTATAGTGAAATCTAAACAATAAATACAACATTTTTGTTATGAAAAAATGCTGGAAGACAGGCAAGAAACAATAAATGTAAAACTACCAATTGAGTTGTCAGATGAAAGCAAAACAGAAAAGCGAAAGCAATCACGTAATTTCAAATGTTTAGGAAATTTTGTTCAATTTAGAAAAGGAAACCAAAATATTGATAAATCTGATCATGATGAGCATCTCAAAAGAGTTATTTTCAAATAATATTACATTCAATATCAGGGTCACAGGATTTTCCAACAAATTTCAACAATTTAACCCAAAAAGTATTCAAGGACAATAAGCTGTATTAGTTCATTTTTGTAACCAGACAATAAAAATTTCATTACAGCAGCAGATGCAATAATTTTAATTATAAATGACCAGAAATTTGAATCAGATAACTGAGCATCATTAGTAACTAGTAAACACTAAATTTTTTAACATAAAATAATGTTCAAATGAAACGTTTTGTTCCAGTTAAAAATGCTCAACATTGATCTTGAACTGGAAACAAACCATAAATAGATTTGTGAAATTAAAAGTAAAGCCAGTTTATCGACATTAAGATAATTGGAATTATGAATAAGATAAAAAACTGGATTGAATTACTAAGGCTAATAAACTTGTTTCATATCCTATTGAGCAGCTATGGAATTTTTCAATTCTGTTTATTTTCCAATGAATTTCAAGAAAATTCTGAAGTGAAACCTTGAAAATAAAACTGTAACTTATTTAAAGTCAAGATTGAAAGTTGATTGGAGAGGGCCAGAGTTTTGTATAAAAAATGAGGCGCAATGGAAAGTAACAAGATTGTTATGCTTAAATCATTAAAGAAGCTGGACATTATCTTTCAAATTACTTCATTAACTATTTGCTGATGATTAAATGTGAGATTGTTATGCATTATTAATAAATTCATCTTTAAGCTCACAGAATTGAATAATATATAATTAATGTAAAACTTACTCTTTTGTAGTGACTGTGGTTAACTGTGGTTACAGACAAGAATAAATTATCCATGTTTTCCACTTTTACTGGACAGTCTTGAGTCGGGAAAATAAAAAAGCTAAATTAATATGATGACATTGATTACAATTATTATACCAGTCGGCTTTCTGTCTATTATATTAATGACAATACCGGTACTTTTGATGAGGTGATCTAACAAATACAAGTAAACAAATCCATGAAATAAACTTACTAGCAATAATGAGAACAGGTTTACCGAGGTGTTTGATGAAGAAACGGAAAAATTTATACTGATAGAAATAGGCTGATGTTTTATCCAATAATGGATATTTCATTGCTTGGATTCGGCGATGACCACAAGGATTAAGGAATACAAGAGATTTAAGGGTCGATCCATACTCTGATTCAAGAATGATTACTGAGGGATAGATTGATGATGAATGGCTAATCAGCATATCAACTCTGGTCAATTCAAGAGCTTTGAGAAAGTCTAAAATATATTCGGCCTTTTCCTCAGCATAATGTCCAAATTTTTTAGCCTTAGTCAAGGAATATGCTGAACAAAAAGCAAAAAACAGGGAAATTGTTAATAGATGGTTAACAAATTGGATTTAAATATTGTAAAGAAATGATGAATGCTGTAGCAACTTACTCGGAAAATTTGGACAAATAATGCGGATAGGATAACTGACAAGTCTTGATCGAAGAAGTGTGAAGTCCTGGTGGGAACCAGGCGCACCATGTAAACATAGCACAACCGGCAGTGTGTTACCAGCATCTGGTCGAGTATCAATATATTCAACTTCTGTTGTGATTCCCTTTCGAGGTACATTGTGGAACCAGCTTTTCTCATCTTTCCATTTTTCATAGAGAGACGAACACGTTTCTACTTTAATCCTGAGAACATTTTCGCTACAAATTTCACTATTTTCCGATGAACCTTTCATTATTTCAATAATTTAAGTTACTCGATTGAAAGACAAGTTGATGAAGAATAGATAATATGGTTTTAATAGGCAAGATGTTTGATGGCGATGAACAAGAGGATTGATGGTGATTTGAAATGAATTGGTCCTCACAGTTGAACTGTTTCCAATGATCTTTATATTGTCAATTGATTCGTGACTGACGAAGCAACAATTTTTACTAAAAAGACACTGAAAAAAGATAAATTTAAAACAAAGCAGTGTCGATTGATGATGTCGGAGAGGAAGAGTGCAGAAGTTTTTAACAAAATTATAAAAGATACCAGTTTTTTATTAAGTCACAGTTTACGTTCAAATGACAGTAAACAATCCATTTAAAAAGTAACAAATGCTCTGGTTTAAGATAACAATCGAGTGAGACTAGAGCGAGTTACCGAGCCTTTTGAGAGAGAATAAGAAAGGAAACGAAATGTAATGGAATAAAGAAAAACAGATGAGAGGTTGAGCTTGCCGATTATTACTAAGGTTCGTGAGGGAAAAAGGACTGGTTAGTTAGTCATCATGAAAGTGAGATTTAGAGGAAAGAAAAGTGTAAAACAGGGAAACGATTCTTAAAGTCATGTCATGAGTATTCATACCTTTCTTTCTTTCTTTCTTCCTCTCTTTTAGTCAAACTTCACTTGAAAATAATATACATTTTGGAAAAGATGTTAATCGCCTTAGGCTAGTACATGAACTTGATTCTTTTCTTCACTTTTCTGACACATTCCTAAGTTAGAACTACTGTTTTTTGCTTCCCTCTTGAAAAATTCAGCAAAAATATCGCGCTTAAGAATAGAAAACAAGGGAAATAAATAAATCAAAAGATCTAATAAGATTTTCAAACGCACATAATAAGACAAGTATCGATAAAATGTTGAGAGCTATTTTGTTTTGGAAGCAAACTTTACAATTTTACGCAAAATAATACTTGAACATAGATATTTTGAATGAATTGCAATAGCATTAATCGCCGTTTTTATTAAAGAAATTATTGCAAACAAAAGTAAATTCACTAATTGTTAAGTATAAATTGCTAACCACAACCTGAAAACCTTGTTTAAGAGCAGTTTGTCTTTTAAGGGAAAATGATAGGAAATTAAATTAAGGCCTTCACTCAAGTAGTATGGATTGTTGATTATTAATGAAACAGTTTAATTCTGGTGAATTTTTAGTGTCTAAAGATGATTGTTAACCGATCAGTTAAAATAAAATGTTGCCTGGTTAAGGTAACCTTATACTTGAAAGGTAATCATTTTGATAGATAACATTTCATCAGATTAAGGTTGTGTTATAAATTTCTTGCCTTCCTTAGGCTTCTTGTGCCACTCTTAGGCATACATCAGTACACTATCATGATGAATTGGTACTTTATCGGTTGAAACACAATATTTAACGTCAATAAAATAGCAACTCTTCGATCGCTCATCTCAACTGGAATCACAGTTAATTAATCGCCTAATACTAGTCATATTATTGGACAATTCCTGGTTTTTGCAGGTCAAAAAAGCTTGAATGTGATTACAGATCATTAAGTTATCATTAAGATATTTTCATGTTGACTTAGATACATTTTATTAGACTTTGTTGGGTTATAGTTGGATTGATTTGTTGATTATAACAGCAAAATTCAAAGATTTATTCAGTTCGATTAAAAATGTTTCATTAAACTCGAATTTGTGCGCCATCTAATGGCTCTGAATGGAAGGTCTGAGTTTTAGATATTTAGGGAATCATTCTTTGGATATAGATGTTTTAAATTGTTAGTTTAAAATTTTGTGAATCAAATTAATTCTATAGAATTTTCTTCTGTCTTTCGCGTAAAATTTAATCTTAATTATATGGTTGTCGTAGGCCATAGCATTACATTGAATGGATGAAATAGAAAGTTCATTTATAAATTCGAGTATTGTTTGGATCCGTTTTATCGGATTTCTTCGGTACTCTGTTAAAAAGAGTCTGTTTAGTAAACACTGTTTACAACTGTTGAAACTGCTGTCACTTAATTTATTAACTGTACTTCTTTTAATGTTCACGTTAATTGCGTTTAACCTATTGTTACCATGATTATTGTTTTGAGAAATTTCATCTTTCTATTTTCCTTAATTTGTCTTGGCTCATGTCATTCCAATCCTAAAAATGGTAAGTTGTTGACTAACTTCAATGTTTTGTTACTTGTTTTGTACCAGTCTATTCAATATAGACGAGCACATTATTGGCCATTATTATTCTGATTTATTAGGACTTGTTAGCTATATTTTTCTCTTTTTATGGTCTTTACTTCAGTCAAATTACCATATCATTTTGTCTAGCAGAAATTTGTTCTCTAGTTCTTGGTATGAAATAGTTTATTAGCCAAATCTTTTGTTCTTTAATAAAATTTTGTTTGTTTTTTTCTCAAGGCTACAGGTTGGTTGGAGGCTGGATTCCAAAAGACATTGATCATGAATCTGTGAAAGATAACGCCAAATATGCAGTAAAGCTTCTTAATGATCAATCTAATGACATGTATTTCCAAAACTTGATACATATACATGATGTTGAAGCTCAAGTGGTTGCAGGAGTAAAATACAATATAACCTTCGATATGAGTAAAACAATTTGTCGTAAAAATGAAATTGATTCAGATAAACCTGAGCAGTGTGTTCCTGATCGAAATGCTGTAAGTAACTTTTATTATTCGATTTATTGCCCATTGAGAGCTTCATCTATTGTAAAATGATAGATATCAATCGTGAGAATTTCTGATGATGTTAACTTATTTTATTTCTTTATTTCTTCAAGACTATCAAAAGGTGTAACGTCGTAGTTTGGGATAGACCATGGTTGAATAAAAAACATCTTCTTCATCATGAGTGCAATGATCACCTCAGCTACTCTGAATATTTCAATGATGCGAATATTGCTCGAGAGCGAGAATACCAACGAATTAGAAAGATGAACCTTCTGTAAAAACGAACCATAAACTGAAACGCAAAAGAACTTTGCTTGAATTATACTTCCAAAGTAATGGTTGAAGGATTGATCACTTTACATGACTATAATTTTTTTAATTAAATTGGATTTAATATGATCTTTGGACAAGTAATTCAATAATCATTACTGAATTTGTATAACAAGTGAAATTTGTTTTGTAAAATTTATGTCATCAGCAATCTATAAATTATAATCTTTATGCATTGATGTGATATTGAACAAGTGACTCTCTTAAAGAATCAATCAAACATTCTGTCTTTTGATCGTGTTCTCATTATTAATCATGATCAAATGTTTAATTGTTTTTCTGTCCGAGCTATCCGACAGGCATGTATTCTGAATGCTATCTGTTTACAATATAAAATGTTCTGTTTCTTTTTATCATTTTTTAGATTTCTTATTCATTTAAACATTTCATAACATTTAAACTATTATAATATTAAATAATTTTGTGTTAAAATTTCATAATTAAGCAATGAATTTCAATTAATAATCAGTTTATTGAAAATCGAATAATCTTTCGAGATCGAATTTTCATTTTCTTTATTAAATTGATTTGGTAGATTAAGAATTATGCACAAAAAATGAAAAAGAGTTTTCGCTGATAAATAGCAGGAAAATCAGAGAGAGAGAGAGAGAGAGAGAGAGAGAGAGAGAGAGAAGAGAGAGAGAGAGAGAGAGAGAGAGAGAGAGAGAAAACATTGGCAATAATAACCTTTAACTGGTATAATAGATAATTTTCCGTATATATTTACAATAATTTTTTTTTGTGACTTCGACTTAAAAGCGTATGTCTTGTTTGTTGCTTGAATCGTCGCGACTTTCTAGTTGAGTTTTCTAATGGTACAATTAAAGCGACCTAATATTTTAAAATGGTGAGTTCATTCCTAGTTTTGTGCCAAATTCAAGACGAGCTCGTCTTTGTTGTCGCTCTGATATTCTAGGGATAAAGGAAAAAAAGGTATGAATAAAAATATCATTTTTTTGAAAAGAGTACGATAAATATAATAATTTAAATTTGATTAGACTTACTTAATTTCATGACCTTTAACAAGGCTGTTTATAATAATCAAAGCTATTGGCCAAAGGAATGCGAGTATGAAAACGTAAGGTGGTATGGTTGAAAGATATTCACTTAAAAATAATGGAGTATCATGAGACAGATAAACTTGAGCCAAACAGAAAAGTAAATTTATAATTAATAAGATAATAGACATGAAAGCCCAACATCTATTAGCAAACGGGCTTCTTCGCCAGAGAAGATGAGATCGATGAACAAAACCAATTGAAATAATAGCTGAAAGATAGTAAAATTTAGAAATATAATATTAGAAAAGAGCATCCAAAAAATTAACTCGTTACGTCTAGTTGATTTGATGATACTTACTGAAATAAATAACTATACAAACTACTGAAAATGTTTGAGCCATCAAGACAGGATTATTCAACTTGCTAGCTCCACTGAGAGTAACACTGAAAAGATCAAATAAAATTTAATTAATCTGTTACCTGAAAAGGCTTGAATTGGAAATAAAAATTTAATTACTTGGCATCAATTAGCATCCAGCAAGGTCCAGATGATTTAGTGTCTTCTCCAATTGATTTTTTGCATGAATCATTAATAATAAGTGCAAAAGAAGTGACAACAATCATGGTAGATGGACAAAACTTGATTAAATAACACATCAAGAAGTAAATTATACTCTGAAATAAGAAGATAATTTCGCATAAGTTCTGAGAGCTAACATAGATTTCATTCAGTGCTCATAAGACTCACTTCACGACTCAAGTTTAAATTTTTTCCAGTAGCTTGATTCATCACTTGTGTGTCCAAAGGGGTTCCCATGAGAGAAAGGCTAAGCAGAGGGAAAATAATTGTGACCAGCCATAAAACAGAACCAGGAGAAAGTAAAGGTGGGAGGAAAAATAGGAAACCAAAAAGTTGAGCCAAGCTTAGACTTAATGAACAACTAAAGAAAAATTGAAGGCAGTTTCGAGCATTCATCATATAGTGTCGAGCTTCCATGATGATACGATTTATGCTGATTGAATCTTCCCGATGAAAACAGATGGAACAGGGCAATGTGTTTAGTTGGTTACTAATATCTGTAGGTGAGATGAATCCTTTATATGGTTTTCCTGATGCTTTAGTTACAGGTTCTCTGACACAGATTTGTGGATACAAAGGTTCAATTCCAATGCTAAAATGAGAAAAAAAATTAAAGTTAAACCTTCGAGTTCAATAAATTTTGAATGTAATTTTTATACCTGGCATCAGTCTGTAAAAAGATGGGTATATTATGGACATTAGCAGCACTTCCTATAACGCAAACTACTTCTCCATTTTCTTGCATAATTTCGATCATTTCGCGTGTTGTTTGTGGAGTACAGTCGGTAAAAAGTGATACTAATAGAGGAACATTATCAACTTCTTTGAGATGTGGCCTGATTTGTTCGATCCCTTTTGGTAATTTAGCTCGATTAGCCACATCAAAGGTTATTGGAGCACTTCGCTCAGTATTTGTACTTTCTGTTATGTGACTCGGCGAGGTTGAAACTTCAGACCAACTTTTACTTCGGCAATCTTCGCTGTCACTTTCCGTGATGAAATTTTCTTTTACTCCATTATGCGTACGACTACCAGTAGGATTAAGATGTTCATCATTATCGAGTGGTTCAATTTTGTTTTTATCACTTTCAATATTGTTGTCTTCTTCAGTTGTGATGATGATCGATGATGATTGTTCCTTTAAAGGACTTTTATCAAACCTTACTGTAGTCGGGTCAGTATTAAAATAACTTGGTGCACTTTGAGTTCTCACAAGAGCTACATTAGGTTCAGAGTTTGGATGAATTGACACTTTGGAGCCCTTGAAACTATTAACATGGGATTGAGAGGCATTCATATTTATTTCTTTGGAAGCCGTTTCACTCAGCAAAGAAATATGACAATTCCATCCAGCTTCAAGACCCATTTTTTCGGAAAAAACCCGACTTCTTAGTTCATTTTCTTTTGAGAAATGAACAAATCGAATACAGGCTTTATCAAGTTGCTCCACAAGAGTAACAAAGTCAGGACAGGCTTGATATTGCATAGTTACCATTCCTATGAAAACTTGGTTTGTTAATTGATTAATGAGTGATTCAAAATGATAGCCATCAACAGAGGCAGTTGAAGAAGCAGATTTTGAACGAGTATAATTGGTATTTTGTGCTCCATTTGGCTCATCAACTTGTTCTGCCTTCTCTTCTTTTGTGGTAAGTGAATCGGTACTTAAATGATGACTCGCCAAAGGACGAGCGCAATTCGTATCTCGTGCTTCCCATGAGCGAACAGATGAATTGAGATTTTTTTGTGATTGAAAAACATGACGACTATCAGGGGGTAGTTCAATGAAAAAATCATTGTTCAACCGTCGATCAGGACAAGTATTAAGAGGTACATATGAAAAGGCCATACAATATGCAGCTAAACTAGAACGATGATAAAAATCGAGAATTCTTTTACGATCAGGTTCGGTAAGACCACAGAGATCTTGTCCATCCCAAAACTCGGTACATGCATCTAGGATAAAATCACCATTTCCTTGTGAAAAAAGTTGATATGAACCAGTACAAATATCACGAATCACGGCTGATGTCATATTTGGAAAAGGCATTTTTAACCGGGGAAAGTTGAGTTGTGCGAGTTTCCCTTGTTGTATTACTTCAGGTTTAACGTGACGAAAAGAAGATATTTGAAACATATAGCGATAGTCTGTTATCGCTTTTTCCGTAAAACCCATGATCCTTGATAATTCACAAAGACATCTTTTATTGATAACGGGGACGGATGCTTCGTTTCTCATCGATTCGCAAGTAATATGATCACAGAAAAGATTGTATTCTTCTTGAGCATCCATGTTACAGGTATTTAATAGAATTGCTAATCCAAGAGGTTTTAAATTAGGAAGAAACCTAGGCCATTCAGGATCATCAAATTGCAATCCAAAGCTGTTATAAATGTCATGTGTGATGTCTAGCACTTCAGCTTTACTCACTAATTCAATTTGAAGTTAAAAAAATAAGAAACAATCATTTATTTCACCAAGAATAAGAATTGATTGTAAAATTTAATTAAAAACCAATTTCTTACCGTATTTGTCTTTTTTATTTGCTTTACTGGAACTATCTTTAACTGACTCGTTATTTTTCGAATTTCTGTAACTTACTTCATCAACAAAAATATCGTCGTCATTATCATCAATCAAATAATCTGGATTAGTTTCAATTGAAGAACCGTGTTTGTTAGAATTTGAAGTTAAAAAGAAAACTTTATCTGCACTTGGATTGGGCCATGAAAGGATTCCTTTTTTGTCGACACAGCAAAGTGCTGTAATACTTCCGAAAATTTGAAGTATATTTGCTGATCTCCAGAGGTTACCATCACGACAAGTAAGCAAGTCTACAACAGTTTTATAAAGCTCACTCCAAGTTAATCGAATAGGAGTTGATAAATCTATGGAAGAATTTGAATCCAGGTCAACAAAAAAGGGATCTGATTGACGTTTCAGCTTGACATTATCACCATCGACATTACCAGGTTCGTAACCAGCTGATCCACTACTAGCAGCTAAATCAACATTAATATTACCACTGACAGTGGCATCATCCCGACCACAATAACTTCCAGGCGATCCGAGTGAAAAATTCGCATTGCCAGATTCTTTGACCATCGGTCGTGATTTAATTAAGTTGAAAAGGTGTGCAACTCCAAAAGCATTAACGACTAACCATAGAGAAGGAAGTGTCAATGGAAGAAGAGGTAGAAGACATGATGTGGGACGAAGAAGGAGGACAAAAAATGATTCAGCGAAGACATTGACTTTGTAACCGGAACTGTAACCATAGTGGATAATACTGACGGTAAAGACAACTAACCAAACCAAAGGTATAATTATTCTTTCTATATATTTTGTTATGATGGTGTGACGTTCCTTCTCATAGAGAGTTGCTGGACGATGCCATGATTGATCAAGTGCTAGTCGTAAACCAGAGATATATGGTGTCTCTAACATAACAAATTTAATCGGTTTGGCCGCTTTACGAAGACGAGCACCAGTAAATGACATAGGACCTTGTTCAACGGTTGATCCCAAACGACCACCCCGTTTAAGCTCGAGGTATGAAGGTTCACCTTCATTGGGGGCATTAATTTGTTCCAAACTTTTACAAAGGCCAGGAGCTGCATGACCAGGACACATGAGAATAACATCTCCTTTAACTAACAAGGAAGTTGGCAGATTAACTCGCTGATTATCTCGATATGTCCATTGAAGAGTAATGCATGGTGATTGAGGTAAGTATAGATTAGGATAGTATTTACCAGTTTTCCACTCATTTATCAATTGAGATCTTTCTGTAATTTAGGACAAACAGATAGACACTTTGTTATCTTACATTGAATCAATGAACCCCAAATTGTTTAATTGATCAACTAAACTGACCTGAACAGTTTTTAATTTTTTTAGATAATAATCGACATTTGTTATGAAGTTCTTGGTGTCTCATCCAAGTATCCCATGCAGTAAGTAGAACATTGAAGATAAGGAAAAACAATAAGATGAGAGACTGTAGCAAAAGTGAGTGCTCTTTTGAGTAACCATAATTGATGATGAAAACAATTAAGGTGAAGGCTGTCAAGAGAATGCTCGGCCAACGAAAGGTTGATGAGACACTTGAATGATAAAAGCTTTCACTAAGCCAGACACAAATACCACTTCGTGAACGAGATGTACACTTAATGAGAGGTTGAGAAGATGAAAAAACATTATCAATAGAGTAATAAGGAAATTTTTAGATTTGATAACCAATAATATCGGCTGATAAAGAAAAACATTTATGGGAAAAACTCACCTTGCAGTGACTTAATTCTTTTTCCAATTCATCGTGAAGTATCTTTAATGCCTCAGCCGAACCTAAACCAATCACCTCTTTGGTATAATAATTCATTGCATATCGTTATCATGTAACTTTGCTTAGGTATATTCGACATTCAATTTTGGATGTAGTTGACTAGATCAGTTGTTGATTACCTGTTTTTTTGGTTATATTAATAGGAGAGGCAGACATAATGAAAATGGTATACAGGGAGAGAAAAAGAGAAATTATTAGTGTTAAGTGACACAAAACAAATATATAAAAAGAGATGACATAAACTGTAGGAATAAATCATGTTACTATGTTAACCTGAAAGTTAAATTTTGTCTGATTGTTAAATTAACAAAAATGGAACCGACACTTAAGGGAAGAACAGAATGTAAACAAACAGTGATTGTATTAGAAGAAGTGAGTTGCAATTATAATGATGCATATGACTATAGAAGGGGATTATTGCTAATGTTGTGAATAAAAGATACAAATAAATAATTTAATTGTTAAATAAAAACTCACAAAACAACATATTTATCGATATTTAGCTTTGAAACATCTCAATATTCAGTTAAACATCTTCACTTTGTAAGTCTCTTTTGAGCAAGCGAGAATCTAGGAGAAAGCAGATGATTGCAGGAGAAAAAGTGGCATCTCAAGAGATTATAAGAAGGAGAATGAATGTCACTATGATATTCTGAGAGAATATCAAATGAAAAAAGAAAGATTATTCATTATTGAGCTAAATTTATCACAGTTTTGATTCCATTTCTTTGTCATTTACCCTAAAATTTATCTGTCTCTATTTCTTTGTCGAAATGTATTGTGATCTAATTTTCTCGTTTCACACACTTGATTTCCTAATCTTTTTTTAATATTTTCAATAAATACCATTAATAATAATGGTATACATTAGTTTTATCATCTTCTGAAACCGAGATTCGGTCAGTTTCAGTCAGATCAATATTAATAATAATCTATTGGAATAGTGAAAAAATGTTAGTTATTTATAAACTTGACCTTCTTAACACAACATATTCTCATGTAAATGATAAACAAAGACTCATATGATTGAGCTATTCTTAAACAGCTCATATGATAAACATCATGTAAATCATCATTCTTTGATAAAGAACTTGTTGCTCGAATGTATGTTATCATTCAATGAATCATTCAATTATGAATGAACGTTTGAAAGGTTTTTTATTGAAAATTTATTTTTAAGATCGAAAAATCAGAATGAAATGAGATAATTAGGGGCATATGATAGGCAATAATTTCACGTTGTTATTTATACATTTACTGGGAATTTACTGTAATAAGTAGTCTATATCATAACCTTCAGCTGTCCTTGTTTCATGTTAGATCATAAAAACAATAAGTTAATATGATTAACATTTATAATTTCAAAAAATATGGTGATCCTTCAAACAAAACGTAAGAGAGTAAGTTGTCATCATGTCATTTCGTTCACACTACGTGTGTATAAAATCCACTAGGATAGGAATCTCAATCAAACAAGTAGCTATCATATTAACTGTAAGTAAATCATTGAAATTATAATAAACCATGTAAAACTTACCCACTCAACTCATCCAACAGTCTGGTATAGGTGATTACATTGCTAAAGATGTAAAAAATCTATCACAAAAGTTCAACAAAAGATCCCAGTTAGCGTCTTAGTTGTTTGTCATAATCCATTCAAATTTTAAAATATTGGCACGTCGATGGGTTACAAGAAAGTCAAATCAATATTAAAAGTGTTTTAAATAAGTCAGTAGTTGGAAAATCAAGGAATAATTCAACTGATGGCAAGAGAAAAAACAATGAAAAGTAAATCGCCAGAAGAAATGATCATAAGACAAGAGAGGAGATAAAAATCATAGATATTGGTATATTGAAAAACGCATACAAGTGGAGAAGTGGAGAAAGCTAGAGATTAATTCTAAGGCAACTTTACTTGAAAAAGCTAACCTTCAAGCAAAGTTGTTATAACCTAATCTAATAACTTTAACACAAATGATAATTCTTGCAGATGATTTGAAGGATTTGGTTACAAGATTTTGCTTACAACTCGAAAATGAAATAATTTTAGACTAAATCTTGTACAATAATAATATAGTTGTAGTTAATAGAGCCAAAAACTGTGAGCATCCAAGAACAGTAACTTACTATACAGGTACTTTTATTTATTGTTAGAAGGCGACGTCTTGTTTCGATGAAAGATCAGGTTAGATGAGAAAAATCTCAGATTTTGTTATCTTAACTCGGACCAATAATGAGGTCGATTTGTATGCTCAATGCACAATTTACATACCCTTCCCCATATTGAATTGAAATTACAATTGATTCCATAGTCTCATTGATAATGGTGAAAATTATGGTAACTTTTAATAAAAAAGTAAGATATTTGATTATTAAAAATACATAATTAGTTTTCAATAATACTAATTAGTTAAAGCTTGCTACCAAAAGTATAAATAATTCAAGAACGATATGAGAGTTGATTATTTCTCAATTTCAGCCAATTTTTGTATAGAGTTTGATGAATAAAAACCATTCCATTTCAATTAACTTGCAACTTTTGACACTAAAGCATCTCGCTTTAGTTTTTTACCAATTGTTTCAACGTGGAAGCCGATTGATGTTAGCTTTTCATGATTTAATACAAGACGACCATCAAACACACAAGCTGGTTTCTCCATTTGATCGTACATCTGCTGATAATCATAGTTTTGAAATTCACTCCAATCGGTACAAATGACGATTGCGTGAGAATTATTGGCTGCTTTGTATGGATCTTCATGGATGGTAACAAGTTTATCTAGCGAATCTCTCTGTTCGGGAAGAACCGACCTCAGGTCATTCATAATTTGCTTGGGTGATACTTTAGGGTCGTAAATATGAAGTTGTGCCCCTTCTTTCAGCAAATCACGACATATATAAATAGCAGGAGATTCTCTGGTGTCTCCTGTATTTGCTTTGAAAGCAAACCCAAAAATGGTTAGCACTTTATCAGTAATAGTGAAGCAAAGACATTCAATTATTCGTTGGGCAAATCGTTTCTTCTGGTAATTGTTGAAAAGGATAACCTGAAAACAAATAAAAAGATGTCGATTAGAATTTAAAAAACCTTATAAAATAATTACAAAACAAAAAACTAAACCAATCAAATTTATCTTGAGAACTTTAAACCTTATGTCAATAAGCATCTTATTCAATATGCATAAATAATTAGATAAAAAATTATAGACATGAAATATTTTCGGATACAATTAACTTAGTCGTGGATCATCAGTTGAAGTATTTTTATTACCTGATTCCAATATTCAGCAACTTCATATAAATGCATGCTTTTAGCTAGATAAACAAGGTTGAGGACATCTTTTTGAAAACAACTTCCTCCAAAACCGACACCAGCTCGTAGGAATTTGTCACCAATTCTTGTATCAGTTCCAACAGCTTTTTCCACTTCTCTAACATCAGCACCAGTTGCTTCACAAATTGCTGTGAAAATCCAGAAAAATGTCAAACTTAAGTGAAATATTCATTCAATAATCTTTTTTAACGAACGTAATAATTACCTGATATGGCATTTATCGAAGATATTCTTTGTGCAAGAAAAGCATTGGCAGTTAATTTGGAAAGCTCAGCAGACCATAAATTAGTTGTAATAATTTTCTTAGGTTCTACCCAATTTTGATAAATTTGAGTTAATTTGGTTACAGCTTCTCGGCCCATGTCACTTTCTTCCCCACCAATCAATATTCGGTCTGGATCGCTTAAATCATTGATTGCAGTTCCTTCTGCTAGGAATTCGGGATTAGATAAAACTTGGAATGTAATGCCCGGCTTCTGATTCGCTTTCAAGATTCTATTGACCAGTTCTGCAGCTTTAACGGGCACAGTACTTTTTTCAACCACAATTTTACTAGATTTAGCATTGTTGGCAATCAATCGACCTAAAAAGACAAGAAAAATTAAGGTATGAGAGAAAAGGTTGATGAAATAAATTAGGTGTTCAATGTAAGAAATTCAAACTAAAATCAAAAGAAATATTAAAGTAACTTACAGACAAAGTCTAGATTTTTTAAATCAGCGGCTTCTCCTTCTCCAATACCAAAAGTTTTGGTTGGAGTATTGACAGAAATGAAAATTAAATCAGCAGCGTCGATTTCGCCAGTAACATCAACTGAGAAGAAAAGATTTTTACCCCGACACTCTTTAACAATCACATCCAGTCCCGGTTCATAGATAGGAAGACAGTCAGAGTTCCATTGATCAATACGATCTTGATTAGAGTCAACTACGACTACTTGCAGGTGGGGACAGTTCTTTGCAATTACACAACTTGTTGGCCCTCCAACATAGCCAGCGCCAATACAACAGATACGTTTAACATCTCTCATGGTTGGTAAAAGGTTATTAGTGACGATTAGATGATAAGATTAAAAACAACACGGAGATAGTGCCAAATGGATTAAATGAATGACGATTAAAACTTAGTTAAAGCGTAAATTAATGTTGTCCAAAAAGAACCAGATGTCAAACCAGAGTCTAAATGATGGATTAAAATATTAAACCAAGAAAGGTTCCAATGTTCAAGGAGATGTCAAGTTGTTTCTATGAACGAAAATGAGAAATAAAAATTAAATTGTATTGGTCTTGAGACTAATTGTTAAATTGGTGGAGGTAACAAGTCAACTGAATGAATGATGATGCTTTGTTTAGTGGATTTAAAGTAAAGTAAGAGAGAGGGAGAAAGGGAGAGTGAGTGAGATGAGAATGTGGCTGATGATGAAAATAATGATGATGATGCTAGCTGGTTATTGATAAAGAAAAAAGAGAGAAAACCAATCAAACAAGAAATCTAGACGGAAACGAGGTCCAAACAGTTTCACCTGAGGCCAGACAGATTCATAGAAAGTTAAGTATCAGATGTATTTCTGCGTCGGTATGTACCAACTTCATCAAGCTCTAAACTGATAAATATTAATCCTCGGATTTTGAAAATTTTATCCGACAAAAGGGTCAGCAGTACTTCAGATCTTCAGTCAGACGCTATTGATTTCAAATCATGCTTCAAATACATCATCATACAATTATTAAAATTTGGCACGATTAAACTCGATACAATTAAAATTTTCATTATTATCATAACTAGGATCTTAATTGTAATCATCATAATCATAATCCTCAAACCTTCATTAATAGAGAGTCATTATTGTTTTTATCTCCGGTTTTCTGAAAACCATATGCATAGACAAAAATTCAATTTTCCCGGTCAAAGCAGCTTTTTGTTTTTATCCTATGGTCAGAGTTGATTGAAATTGCTGTAATCAAATTGATTGTGGTTTATATAATTAATTTTGATGACGATAATGGCAGTAAAAATAAAGAATTCTGACATACAATTGCCGTGGTATGATATGAAAAATAGAAACGAGAACAGAACAAACGTGATTTCTCTATTGATTGACAATTTTTGTCACATAAAAGCATGCTAAAAACAATAGATAAAACATGTTAAGGCTAATTAGAAGGGTTGGTTTTTATTAACTCACCTTGGTTTATTAAGACCAATTTTATGATTAACGCCATTGAAAACGTCAAACAGTATTGTAATAAAATGATCATCAGCATTTACACAATCAACTGACATAGATGAAAATGTGATGTTGAAATATTGGATCAATATAATTATCTTTGCTTTTGCTTTGCTGTTTCCTCCTTCTCGTGTTCATTTTGAGGCTTGGTGACTTTGGATATGTCTATGGTGTGGGGAAATGCAAAATGAGCATCGGAATATGCTATCCAATTAGGATTTAAATAAAATTCAATGCCCTTTAAATGGCAACATTACAGCCAACAAACCTGGATATTCATCAATGTTTTGTTTTTTAAACATTCAAATTACTTGAGGCAATTTTTAGTTATTTTCAAAATTAAACTGATGAATGTTATCACCAAATATCTTTTAGATCATCAAACTTAAAAATTAATTGATGTCCAAGATGAGGGAACGACCTGAGAGCTATAAACACAAATAATATGCGCCAGAATAAGAAAACAAGTTTCCTCTCAGAGACCATGCACAACCCGTTTGCTTTAAAATAGCCTAGTTCAAAAAAATAAAGGAAGTCAACACTTCCTCAGTTGATTTTGAATAATTCACCCGGACAAAGAGTTAATTTTTGTTATTTAGACTAAGTCCCAGGGACTATCAAAAATTGAGTTTGGAAATCAAAACATTTAAATAAAAATAATTACATACAAGTTTAATTGTAAATTGACTATTTTAATTTATATATAAGTGAACACAGATTAGTTAAACATCTAATAACTATTTACTTTTGTATAAAACACTAGAATGGGAAAGTTCAGCGAAAAAGCGATTATTTGACAAAATTTTTCAGATCTTCTAATAGTTTGATGTACCTCTCATGTTCATAAGCAGTACAATAATCAATGAGATGAGAGGCAAACTCTTTACCAATACCTCGCTCGTCTAAATAGTCCATAAGAATATCATACAATTGTCCATCGATAAGAGAGGCGTCTCCCATATAGACTGTCTCATCCATTTCGTCTTCAGGTTTATCCAAAACAGTGATACCGTCAATTTCAAAAATGTCTTCAGAAGGTTGATCTTGACCTTGGACGCTCTGATCGTCCCCTTCGAAAGGCATGTCATTGGCAAAATTACAGGACAAACAAAGAGTTTTTCCTGATGGCTTAATAATCTCAATAGAAAAAGTTGGTTTAGAGAGTATAGGTCCACCAGACATGCTTTCAGCATCAGGAGCCTCAGGCATTTCGTCATCCGTGGTCGACCCATTTACATTCAATCTGATACGAATATTTTCATCTTTAAATTTCCTAGTTAACTCAACCATAGCTCCATCAGCCTTCACCTCAAAACCAGGAACGCTTGAAACTAAGAAGACAAAGAAAACGGTCAGAAAATGATTTGATTAATTTTAACATACTAGTCAGGTCGACATTTTAAATTTCTCAATCAGACTCGGATATTGTCGTCACAAAATTAATCGGGATCCGTAGACAAATCATCATAAAGAACAATTAAAAAGCACAAGAAAATAAAAAAAAATGAAACCTTACCTGGTTTACTGTTGGCCTTTTCAGCTTTGATTTCCTCAGTGAGAAAAGCTTCCATTTCTTTGGCAATACCTCCAGTGGAAGAGTAAAATCTATTAAAATTAAATGTAGAAGTTAAATTATTTGGTGATGAAAACGTGGATGAAAGTGATTTACATTGGGTAAGTAAAACTTTGGTTGTGAGATTGTAGTTTTTAGGACAAGATTTGAGGAAAATAGAACTCAGTCTAGTTAATTTAAACAGCATTTTGAAAGCTGTAAAAAAACTAAAAAGTTAAGTAAATTTGCTTAAATACGATTTGATTCAATCGTTAAGTGGAAAAACGAAAAACGTGCTTTAGAAAAAATTTTGCTTCACTTTATACTTTTCTGTAACCAAGTATTGCTTTCCGGTTCCAATAGTAACCAAAGAAACTGCTTAACTACCTGCAAGGTAAAACCGCCAAATTTAAAGTTACTATTTCGTGTTTTGTTAAAATAGTTCATAAAGACCGCCATCAATCTATTGGATGTTAGGCTTTTAAATTGAAAAGAAAACAGCTGAAGGATAAATATGATCTTACGGACTCTCGTTACGAAAGTCTTGAATTCTGTAAATCCTAATTTTATTAATGAGAATGCTGTTTAAATTAACTAGAGTTGGTCCCATTTTTACCAAATCATGCCAGCAAAGCCAATATTTCTCAACAAAAGCCTGGCTCATTCATTGTACATCATTTTCATCCAAGTTTTCATGTTCTGCTGGTTCAACTTCAACAATTATTTTTAAAAGATTGAATTCGGTCTGTGCAAGTGCCGTTAAAGAAACAGCGATTTTACCTAACGAAGGAATCAAAGCTGTTAGCAAGCCAGGTAAGATCTTAGCAACTTTGGTATGATTTTAATAATATAATCTTTTCTGTTTCTTTACTGATTTCATGCAACTGCCGATCTCTTTTTCAGTTTCAAGTGTTCCCGCTATTATTGTGAACCATCCACTAACTGTTGAACATGTGGAGCGAGCTATTGCTATTTATCAAGAAGAATTTAAAAGTATAACGTGTAATCTTATCGAGCTCAAAGCGTCTTTTAGCCTTCCGAAGAATCCGGAAGAAATTTATGATGATAGTGACTGGCAGATTAGATGGTACAAAAAAAAGCGATATCGTTTGTCACAAATGCTTGTTGACTACAATTTCAAGCTAAAAACGCGTGATATCATTTCACAACGTTTCGATCCCAGGCGAACTGGTATTTTAGGACCTGATTTAGCTGCCTCTCATTTCATTACTTACCGTGGTGGCAAAGTCAAATTTTATGGATCAGATAAATGGATTGCTTCTGACATTGAGTTACCTAGAAAAATGGATACTGCTTTCAAAGTTGAAAAATTAGACGCTTCTAATTGTAGATTGTATTATGAAGGTTTGGACAATTTTATTAATCTGAAGCAACTGGTCCATTTAGATTTATCAAGTAACCCTGGACTCGATGATTGGGCTTGTGGGCGATTATCTTGTCACTTTCGTAACTCAAAAAAGCTAAAATACCTTAATTTGTCGGACAATACCAATATTTCCGCTATTGGTTTGCAATCACTAGTCAATATACCAAGCCTGGAAACAGTAGTTATCACTGGAACCAAGGCAGCAAGTTATTCTCATTTAGAATTGCTCATGCTTCTTTTTCAAGATGTCAATCCTAGATGCAGATTTGAGATTTAAACCATAATCTGTATTACAAATTCTGTAGATATACTGCTGTGTAAAAAAGATGTTCAAAGGGGGCTTGGAAAGTTTCAAAATTTTACAATGAAGCCTCCCAAGGATAATTGTATTCTAATATTTTATGTTTGCTCTTTAACTTATGATTAAAAATGCTTTTGCAACAAATATTTTTCATTAACATCATCTTTGGTAATAATATCATCATTATGGGGAAGTGTCGCTTACTATAATTTATTCGGATCAATATAGAAATGCTTAGGTAATGGTTATTTAATAATGAAACTATGTTTTTAAAGTTGTATCTATGACAAATTAACTATTGCTCAGAGAGTGAGAGAGAAAGAGAAAGAGAGAGTTTAATTGGAGAAGAAAAATGATGGCGAAAATGAGGGTGGCAATGGAGTTATAATATATAAGGGTAAATAAATAAGATGATAATGATAGTGATTGAATTTAAGGGTAGAGACGGGGAGAGGAGGAATGAGAGTCTTCAAGAGCTGATATTTAAGATGATAAATATGAAGATAAAGCGATTTATTCTCAAGAAAAATGTATCCTGAATTCTATATCTTGTTTGCAGTGCATGAAGAATAAAAACAGCCTGAGTATGGCTGAGTGGCTTATAGATACAATTTACGATATTTATTCATTTAATCATTTTAACTATTTCAGACCCTCACTAAAAGGGTTACATGATGTAATAAAATGGACTTTACTCTAGAAGTATCGAGCGCATATCACTAATTACTTGTGTTTCAAGATCAAAACAAAAATGGTGAAAACTTAAACGAATAATTTTACCATTGGGCAAGCTAAATATTAAATACTGAACTGTAAGATAAAATAAATAAATTACAGTCTAAATACAACAAAATTAAACAGAGAAAAAAATAGATCTGATCTTTATTTGCCAAACCAAACGCTATTACAGCAATAGCATGAAGCCGAGATTGTCTGAAAAGAAAGAGAAAGGCCAATACAAGAGGAAGGAGCAAAGAGGAGGGGAAAAAATGAAGAGTCTCTCTTTCAATCAAGTCTCGGCCCCTCGCGCCATTTTCTTCTCTCTTTCCTTAGAATTGGCTCAATGGCTCTTAAAAAAATCTTTTTAGTTAGTGTTTTCATCTTTTAATTTGAATTTTATTTTGTAATTTTGTCAATTTAAAGCTGTCGACATAATGGAAAAAAAAGGTGAGTGACAAAAATTATTTAATTAATGAAGTGAAATGAGAAATTCTCATAGCTTTCTGAGCTGACTAGATTGGTCTCTCTAGTGGGCAACTGATTTCAACGGAAAAGGAAAACGATCTTTTGAGCGGTCACTCTTTGTGTACAGTTTTATTTCATTTAGCCAACAAAACTGTACCTTGACTGGTTGTGATTCAATTGGTAATTTTGCTCTTTGATATCGCCAAGATTTAGTCAATTCGATTATTCAAGTCATGCTCAAGTTGATCTTTTTATTCATGTTTAATATGTAGCCTTGTTTTGACAGTATACTTGAGTTGGGTACTCATTTATTTCAATCCTTCTCTTGGGTTGTCTATTGCTTCTAACTGTAATTTTTATACTTATTTACCTTTAGCAAAAATGACGGAAAGTGCAAAATCGTTGTGGAAAGGACGCTACGGAGTGTTACGGAAAGCAGAAACAAAGAAAGGTAGTTCAAGCAGCTCCACTGATGAAGAGGAAACTGACGGAGAACCTAGAACAAGTAAGAGGGTTCGATCACAATATCAACCATTCCAATCTCCCGAAGCTTTAGCGGTTTTGGCTCCAGCTCTTTACAAGCCACCAACCAAACCTTGCTCAATTTCTAAAAGCAATGACGATAAAATAGTTGTGTTCAGTAAAGGAGATTTTCTTGCTGTTCGTAATGAGGAAGGTACATTTTTTGTGTGTCGAACTGCTCAAAATGTTTACAAAAGCAGCCGCAAATTCAAAATTCAATGGTTAAATGACGAAAAAGAGCCTGGTATTTACATCCCCGATTTTTATGATACAACTGATTTTGAATGTGTTCTTACCAACCTCAAGATGAACCGAAAAGACAAAACAAAATATCAGTTGCCTGCTGATGAAAGGAAACGAACTATGAACATTCTTGAAAGAGCAATAAATGTTCAAAAAGGTTTAACCGAAGTCCCTGATCCACGCAAAGTAGTCAGCGATGGAGTAGATGTCAGTATAGTCGGCAGAGAAGAAGAAGAAGAACTTATAAAAATAAGTCCAAAACCAACAATTAAAATAGCCAAAGAGAAACCTGCAAAGGTTTGCTCTGCTCGTTCTAAAAGATCCAGTACCAATGGTGAAAGAGATGTCAGTCTAAGAGAGCGGCGCAGATCGACTGAAACTAATCATAAAGCTACGCCATCAACCTCTGTTAAACGTGAACGCAGAGCATCAAATCCTGCTCCTGAAACACCTGTATCAGAGGATCGCAGAAGTACTCGCTCTAGTAGCCGAACTGTAAAAGAAGAGAAAAAGCCTCCACCACCGCCGACTCCATCAACATCAGCTATTAAATCGACACCATCTATTCGAAAAAGACGTATGAGTAATAATGACCAATCTTCAAGCAAAGAAACCGTCAAAAGTGAAGTGCGTAGTTCAAGATCGCACGTCGACAGATCAAACCACTCAGAAAAAGTAAGACAACCAACAAGCATGAGAATAGTCAATATGAACGCTCACGAAGCTAAACGTCCTAAGATTAGAATCTCGCTAACTCCTAACCTCAAAGTCCCTGAGATGGAGCGTGAACTAACATTCGAATCTCGAGATGAAATTCCTGAGGTTTCAAGTCTAGTTGATAGTAAATTGTTGATTAGAGCTGTTAATCGTAAAGATTATGAACTGATTGACAAAATGGTTCTTGAAGGAAAAGTTTGTTCATTCTGTGTGCCAAGAAGTCTCAACATTAGGAGAGATGCTCTATCATATGCCATACAAAAAGAAGATTTGTCTGCCATAAAAATGCTTATGGATAAAAAGTATTTGGCTCGTCTTGTGTCATTCCCTGACGTTCTCATTACTCGGAGTCCGGGTAAAAAACAAAATATCCTGATATTAGGTCAAGCCAATTCTACACCCGAAGCTATGGAAGTGCTTTTGCAAGATTTATCTCATAACTATGATTATCGATGTCTTCGTCAGCGAACATATTTAAACAGCGAAATCATCAAAGAAGCACTTAAGTTCGGTATCTCTGTTGAGACCATAGATAAATTTTGTTCTTTAGAATGCGATAAGTCATCAAATATACTGACACTCTTTCTTAACAATATCTCATCTGCTGTCAAGTATGGTCATCGAGAAATTGCCCATCATCTTGTCCAAATAGCAATCCGAAAAGGTGGATTCGGCTTTCATACTTTACACAAAGAAGCTCTTCAAGAGAAAGAACTTTTCTCGATCGCTAAACCGTCTCTAGTCTCTAGTAGAAGTATCAGCAATTGCAATATAACTCCAATTCATTGCGCAGCTATTAATCCTGATGAATACTATATCTCAACGCTTTTGGAATCTCATAGCGATAGCTACTCAGTGCAAGATACCGAAGGTTGGCATCCAATACACTATGCGGCAGTCTGTGAATCCAGAGGACCACTTAAATACTTAATCTCCAAAGGAATACCGACTTTGGTTAAAGACAAAGAAGGCAATACTCCTCTTCACTTGGCTTGCCTGGCTGGAAGAGTTCACAATGTTGAATTAATTCTGTCTCATGAAGCAAATAACAGTGGAGATAAACATAGTTGTATCGAGAGACAGAATAAGGAAGGTTTGACTCCACTTCATATTGCTTGCGAAAAAGGAAAAGAAGAAAATGTCAAAATTTTACTTGAAAGTGGTGCTGACCCTGAAAAGGTCACTCTTACTGGCAATGATAAATTAACCCCATTAATGATTGCGTCTCAAAATGGTCATCTTGGTGTTGTAAAAATGCTGGTGGAAAAAGGTGTTGATGTTGAGGCGCTCGATAGAAGAGATCGTACTGCTCTATTGCACGCTATTATAAATGGCCATTCACATGTCGTTTCATTCCTCTTAAGACTGGGTGCTAATCCGAATACAAAAGAAAGCTTCGGTAATACAGCTGTTCATTTTGCTGTTGCATACGGATGGTATTTCACTCTGAAACTGCTAATCGATGCAGGCGCCAAAATTAACGAACCAAATGTTTGCAATATCACACCCCTTATGATTGGATATATTAAAGGTCACCTTGGCCTGGTAGAAATGTTAGCCAATGCAGGTGTTACATTGGATTCACAAGTTTTGGATAGTAGTGGTAAGTGTTGCAAAAACATTATCGATAACATTTAATCGTCATCCTACGTGAATTTTCGCAGGTCAAACTCTATTGATGGAGACAATCAAATCAAGACCAGGAAAATCAATGATTGATAGGATTATGTTCCTTGCAAATCATAAAGTTGATTTTACACAATCGGATAGAGAAGGAAATAATGCCGTGAGTATACTTCAGACAATTGATTATTCTTAGCATGAGGTCTTTACTATCAAATTCTTCTTTTAATAGTTCCATTACCTTGCTGACTATGGCGAATACCTTGTTGATGAACCGGATCCTGCAAATAATGATGAGGTAATTATTAACTATTCACAACTCTTTTTTAGTGTGAAATTTTGTTGGCGTAACTCTTTCGTATTCGATGAATACCACAATTAGTATGTCAAATTATTGAAATTCCTAAAAAGCTCAAGATTACTGCTGACAGACCAGACATTTAATGAAAACTAGGTTTGAAAACAAGAAATAAAAATCCAATAGAAAGTAAAGACTCCATCTTGTAAATCTAGCCTCTGGTCACTTAGAATTTGCACTCAATTTATGATGGAGATAGACTCCCCGTGGCTCTCCTCAAGGTTTTTTGGCTATTGACTCTTATCTCATCTCGTAAATGAATGAGACTAATATGTTAGCATGTATTTTTTGCAATTTAGTTTTGTAGTTACTGTTTTTTCAAATATTCAAATTCCGTTTTCTTCACTTAAAGAGTCATTAAAGTCAACAAAAAAAATCAATTTTATTACGAATTATCTTTGGATGTCTTTGGCGATTGATCTGTTGCTAATCGTTTTTCTTTTTCTTTCATTCATTCATTCAGTCGGAAGGAGATGACTTTTGTTCAGAGGATGAAGAAGTTGCCATAAAAAAACAAGAATTCAACCATCGCAAAATCAATCGATTTAAGGTATGTTATATAGATTTCAAGTTTTATTTTTTTAACTCAACCACTTTTTCATGATTTCGTTCACAGAGAAAAGAAAGGCTCTTGAATTATTTAACTCAGACAATTAAATTATTACGGGACAACAAATGTGATTATGCTGCTTGTAATAATCTCAAAGAAACGTGTTTCCATAAAGCGGCTAAATACGGTTATTTTGATTTGATCGAGGCTCTCATCAAAAGTGATTGCAAGCTTAGTGAAAGTATCAATGAAGATGACAATACATTATTGCATCTTATAGTCAGACATACACCCAAAAGGTGCTCACAGTTATTGCCAAGTCTGAAAAACAATGAAGATGCTATTAAACGACTCACAAACATGATGAAAGTTCAGAATCGATCAGGAGAAGTCCCATTAGCATCAGTATTACTGAATTACAAATCACTCGATAAAGATGAACAAGAAGTAAATTTGATTGATTTCATGGTCAACACGCTCCAAGCTGACGTTAGAATAAATGTTCCTCTGGACAATATTAAAACTGAAACTTGTATCAACTTTGTGATCAAATACTGTACTCCTGAGATTGTCTCTATTATCCAAAAAAGACTGGACTTCTTGAATAAAAATTCACCCCTACCACCAACACCAACACCGGTACCTCCACCGCCTCCTTCTTCATCAGCTCCCGTTACTACGAATAGTTCAACTCCATCTACGACAACAAGCACAACTGTTGCTGTTACTTCACCTTCTAAAATTGTAACTACTTCATCTAATGTCACTCAAGTAATTTCAGCAGTTACGCCAGTTTTATCTAACTCAACAACTCCAACTGCTGTAACAAATCTAACTCCTACAACAAATTCAAAACAAATCTCTGCTCCTTCAACTGAAGTTAACATTTCTCCACCTTCTGTGGTGAAAACTTCACCTCCTAAAATTACTGTGGCTACAACTTCTAATGTCACTACAATAACTACTGCAGCTACAACAGTTCTTTCAAACTCTACAGCTTCAACTTCTCCAGTCATTGTATCGACTACAATAAATCCAGCCTCCACGACAAATTCAAAACAAGTTTCTACTCCAACAACTGAGTTGAGTGCTTCTCCACCTTCCAACGCAAAAAATTCTTCTCCTAAAACTACTGTGGCAACAATTACTGTTGTCACCTCGGTAAATTCAACAGCTACAACAGTTATTTCAAACTCGACAGCATCAACTCCTCCGATTACTGCATCGATTGCAACAAATTCACCAACAACTCCAACCTTAACGACAAATTCCAAACAAAATTCTTCTCCAGCAACTGAATTGAGTGTTTCACCTTCTAACGTGAAAACTTCAGCTCCTAAACAAGTTGCACCACCTGTTCCAACAAACTCAGACTCCGTTGCTCAACCTCTATCATCTGACACACCAACTCTTTCAGTACCTGCTGAAAACGGCTCGACAAAGGGATAGATGTCGCATTAAAAGGCGCTGTGGTTTGACCGGTCTACCGAATTAAATCATCTGCCAACTCTTACTTCATCTTTTAGACTGTACCACTTCTATCCTTTAACATCCCCTAAAATCTAATAATTTGTTTAATAGATTTCTCTTACTCGAAATTAACTTATGCGTGAAAAAGAGTGATGGTCAGTTTTTAAATTTTACAACATCGATTTCGCTCCTTTTAATTGTTTTATCTAATTTTATCAATTATTTTGCGTCATCACCTTTTATGCTTAATGAAATGTTCCATTTCTTTTTTTTGATTTTTAATGAAACAAGTATGAAAATAGCTCGTGATCATGAGATCTCAAATCAGCAAATTGTCGAGCTCACTTCAGCTGAAAATTTTTTACACTTGCTTGATTTCAGCAAAAAAAACGAATTGAATCGACGTAAAAATCAAAATCGACCTATCGCTAAAAAATGTGTAATTTCTTATATTCAAACTAAGAAATCACTTGCGACCAAAAAAGTAGAACTTCTTTTTCCTTCAAGCATCTTCATCTCCAATCGCAGTCTCTGTTTATTACTTTTAGCTTTTGTTCCTGAATTCCCTTCCACACATCATTCTGGACCTATTTTCAGCTCTCTTACAAGTCATCTCTCTCATGTATATCCATTCTTAATCCTCGTGACTCGGGTAGCGCCTTTATGCTACTTCTTTAAGACCAATAAAATCATGTTTAAGCTGCTCTACATTAAAATTAACTGTTGTAATTATTTTCACTTCATTCTTCTTCGAAATATGAGAAATTTCAATATTCAAATAGATTTTATTCGTAAATGTTATATTGTCCATTTATGCTCACTTTAAATTAGTTGGTCAATCTGTTTAAGGTTAATTTTTACAGATAATTAGCATTTTTAAGTTATATAATACAATTTCAGATCAAATTGAATGTTATCACAACAATCAATATAAAAAAGTCAGAGTTTGTAAACATTTGTTTACTTAACAAATTGCGAAAATAATTCCAGATATTCAGATTCATAGTGTAAATTATGAAAGAAAATTGGTGACATAATTGAGAAATGTGTTGATGAAAGTTGAATTGAAAACGGAATTAGCTTGAACTTGTAGGTTGGCAATCATGGAAAGTGGAAATCGATTTGATGCTTGTTCAGCTTCCTTTGGATCTGTACGAAATTAAGAAAAGAAAAATTAATGTCATTCTGGACCAACCATGGATAATATGAATAGCATAAATGATTGACAAAAGTCTATACGCTAATCTTTATAACATAAGTCCGTCGAGTATTCGATCATTATCGATTAATTTTATCGTACAACTAATAATCTAGAAAATTGTCTCAAATATTTATTCATTTTTCCGTAATTATAGATGATCATGAAACTAATTCAATATTAAAGATTTCCTTAGCAACCCTTATTCAATCTAAAATTTAATGCCAATCTTATTCATAATAAAAAAATGACAAACAATATTAACCTCAAAATTATGAGTAGTAAAGTAATGAGATAATCAATATATTGACAAGATTTTATTCAAGATTAAATGTAGTAATAGTAAAATAAGTGCATTTCCATTTTTCACCTTTTTACAGATGATTCTGTTTGTAGTCAACTTTCTAAACTATTTTACATAAAATCTAGAGAGATTTTGATTTTGCTTCGATAATTCGATAGAGTCAATCATATTTTATGAGGTAATCTGACGAGATCAAAATGCTTTAAAATAAAACAAATGACATTTTATCATTCTTTGCATCATGATGAGGTAAAAATACTAGCCTAATGGGAAAACTTGGCTTTCACCATGTTTAAGTGTGATGAATTCAGAGCCAGATAGATTGAGTTTTTCCAAGGTAGATTTGAGCTTTAGAGGTGGATCCAAAAAGAACTGTAAGGCATAAAAGAAAAGAGAAAAAAATTAGATGAAATTCAAAATGTTAAGTAACAGGAAACTATTTTTAAGCTAATAATAATTGATAACTTATATCATTAGCATTCATAGCTTTACCTCATTAGCAAGGGCAAATGTACCCCAATGAATAGCAACTGAGGCACGAGCTTTCAAATCTTGATGGATTAAAACAGCCTCTTCAGGATCAACATGTTGAGGTTTCATGAACCATCTCGGTTCATAAGCACCAATTGGTATTGCTGCAACGGTAAAAGGCCCATAAACTGAACCGATTTCTTTAAAAGCTGGGCAATATCCAGTATCACCAGTAAAGAAGAATCTCTGAGTGGGTCCGACAAATGTCCAGGATCCCCAAAGACTGAGAAAATCATCACTGATGCCTCGTTTACTCCAATGTTGAGCTGGAGTGAATGCTATTGTTATAGATCCATTGTAACAAATCTCATCCCACCAATCCATTTCAACTGCATGTTTAATACCAATTGAATTGAACCAACTTTTAAGACCCATCGGAACATACCATGATAACGAGGTTCCATACCTTTCATGTAAACTTGTGACACTGGCAACATCTAAATGATCATAATGATTGTGTGAAATAACTACGGCATTTAATGTTGCAGGCAAATCATTGATTGTACATGGCGGATTGCGATAACGTTTGGGGCCGAAAAACTGGCTTGGACTTGCTCTTGAACTGAAAATTGGGTCGGTGATTACATTGAAATTATCAAATTGAGCCACAACAGTTGAGTGTCCAATCCAAGTTATTCGAACGCCATTATTATTTGAATTCTCGTCTTGAAATACTGGCTTCTCTACTGGCAAAAGTTTATCTAGTTCCTGGGCAGAGTAAAAGCGTTAGAAATCAGCTTTTAAATCATTCAAATGAACTCAGGTCTAGGACTTACTTTTTGATTGGGAACATTACTATTATCTCGACTGAAACCGAATCTCATTAAACTTGTTACCCGAAAAGCATTTTCGTTCCAAGTATCCCATGGATTTTTATATCGTCCATCAACACGAACTGATTTAGTAACTTGTTTTTCAATTGTATTCTTTGTCACTGAATTGGAACATTCATCAGGTATACTTCTAGTTGACTTTCTACTGACAGCCATGTTTCTTATATTTGACGGGATGTTTGAATTTACTTTGTCACTCGGTGAAATCAGATTGACAAAAATGGGGTTAGGGTGACTGGAGGCAAACAAATTTCCTTGTGAGAGGATATTTAAAAGACTAGATCTTTCATCGTAATTGCGTATAGATTCATTTTCACACGAATCACTGTCACTTAGTAATACAATTGCCTTTGGATTTGAGTCTAGATCAGGTTTCAATGGACTAATAACACGCCCAACCAAACCCAATCGATTGGAGAATGAATTCAAATTCGATATAAGACTGTTATCATGTCTACTCCGATCACCAGGTTTTATCAGGCGAAAATGGTCTGCTTGTCCGAAAGCCAAAAAACTCTGAAATAAGATAAATCAAATTCAAATAAAAATCCACAAAATCAAAAGATTTTATCTTGACGGGTTTTTTTGACAAAAATCCAAAGTCTAGATGATGATCAGCTTGTTTATAGCACGAAAATAATCCCAGATCTAGTTGTCAAGAGATATTGATTGCATGATAATGATTGTAGGATAGCAACAATTGACGGCATGATGATGAGATGGCAAAATTTAGTTTAAATCAAAAATGTTAAACTCCATAACCCATACATTTATTGTTTATTTTGTTGCATGGAGCATCATCAAGAATCAGATGATGATCTGTAAGATATGAAGGTGAGCAATCTCATAATGCCTTTTGATCGAAAGGAACATACTCGACCAATCTTCATTGGGGTGGCACTTCTCTTTCATCTATTTCACTTGATTATTTAACTCTACCTTCAAATACGTTGTGAATTGGTTAAATTGTTGATATTTTGCACAGCAATTACACCAAATTGATCGAAACATTTTAAATATGATTTTTTCTCCTTTAAACAAGTTTAACAAGCCATTAATAACATGGACGGTTCCTAATTACATTTGGTGGCGAGACATGCGACGATATTAATAAAAAGTTTAAAAGAGTTAAATCATAAACAATTGATGCATTGAGAGTAATCTAAACATTTCTTGGTTTTCATAAAGCAACTAAATCGCGCCTTGCTCACCTGGCATGAGATAAGATGATTTAATGGCGCTCAAAACAAAAATGTCACATGAAATGTGATACAGAGATCAGTATAAAACTTGCTATTTAAAGGCAATGCAAATTGGTATACCATTAATTAACAATCTTGTCATTGTAAAGCTTGAAAAACAAAGTAATTCTTAGCACATGAAAGATTGATGTGTAACTTAATACAATAGGCTACTTAAACCAGCAAATCTAATTGAATAACTAATTATTATATAATCCAATCCATCAACCAACGGTTTTAATGAATCAAAAGCATACATTGTGTATCAAATGGTCCAATACTTTCCCCTGTAAATGTTATCCTTTTACCTGTCAAACAAGGTTCGGAACAAACCATTAACTCATCAATATACTCGAAGTGAAAACGATTGAAGAAAGCAGCCTTCATGTTAATAATCTTAATCTACAAATTTGCATCAGTTAGCCAAGGAGAATCATCAAATAATTAAAATGTGTTTAGATGAAAATTAGTATAAAAAAATTAGCATTCGATGTTTTAGAAAAGAGGGACAATTTTTGCAAAGAATCTCTGAATTCTTGCAGATGAGACAAATGTTTCATTCAAATTGCCCTTAAGCGTGTCTCTCTTATTGGTCTATGAAGTATTGACTCGGTAATAAGCTTGATCGGAAAGCATTATTAAAATGATAAACTAAATTACAATCTTACCTCAATTGTGATCCAGATCAAAATGACCATCATTTCAGTCAAATTGGCCATCTGTTAACCTGGAATAATCCTTTTTAAAACAAATCAAGTCAGAGATGACAAAATTTCAATTGTATTGGTTGCACAAAAATGGTTAAGATGAAAATCACATCGGTTAATGTTTTTAATATGGAAACCAGTTTTTTAGACAAACGTAGTTTGAATCAATTGATTCCACTGATTAGTTGATTTTCACTGAAAAGGTAATTTCTTCAACTTATCAATGTTGACTATTTGGACAAATGAAATAATTGAATTAGATTCACTTGTTAATGATTGTGAGCATGTAAGAACCTGGATTGACTGAATATATTCAAATTATTATTTAAATTCACTTATAGACACAATTTTTCATGACCAACTGTTAGGTTAATTGTCGTGTTTACTTTCAATTTTTTCAATCAAGGTTAGATTGGTTAAAATTGATAACAATTACATTTTGTCATCATCGACTTCCTAATCAACAATCAAGGTTAAGCCCATATAATCATCGTGATTAAGGTTATAAGTTATCAATATTGAAAAATATCAATCAGCTAATTGGTCAATAGTTTATTGTAATCTCAACTTACTAGCAATAAATAGATATACAAAAATCTCATTTATTGTGGTAAACCGATTGCTGATCCATTTTATTATCAGTTTAATTGTTCTAATCTGCATCGAAATGGATTAGCTCAAATATTTACGACTATTGAATCCGGACAGTTGAAATTTTCAATCAAGTTATCATTTGAAATGGGTAATTAATGATTGCTTCAGTGCACATCATTTTCATTTTCAATGTAATTATCAGTTTATTTCCCACTTTCAATCAACTTGATAAATTGACATTGGCCTTTATCAAAGTTAACATTAATTACTGATAGAAGGTTAATTAAACTCATTAAAAGAGATTAAATCGTATATTTTAGTCGAGTCTGAAATACGACCACTTCTGAGTACATTGAACGGTCTGGAAAACAGAGTCCAAGTTCATTATCAACTCCCGGTGATGCCTAAGTGTCAAAAGATCACAAAAAGGTTAATCATAAAATTATAATTTATAAATTATTTTATGAATTAAGTTGTAGCTAACCTTTTGATTGGATTTGATTAAATCCTTAAAAGTAACTGAATCATTCTTAGATCAAATTCTATCTTCTGTTTTATCTAATGTAAATCTGAAGATCTGAAAATATCAAAACAATCAGGCAATATCAAATGAATGGTTAATTTAATGTCACAAAGTAAGAAGTCTTTTATACACCATTTTTCACATCTTTTCTTGAAAAAAGTTACTCCAGTATTTCACAAAGGTTGACTTATTATACTGATAATTTTTAGAAACCAATTATAGTTTAAACTTGGATTTTCACAGTAAAATTTGAATCACATCAGATTTAAAAAATTACAATTAGCAATTTACGCTTTCAATAAGAATCTAGTCTAACAATTGTCTAGTCTAATTGTAAATAATAATTGTGATAAAACTCGTGGCGAGAACTCTGCCCACTAGATGTAGCTACCTAGCTTATTCATTGAACAGCTTTGGCTCAGACTCTAAGCCTAGGCTAGGCTTTGAAGCTGTTTTTGCAAAATCTTGTGCTCGGAGTATCGATACATCCATTCTGTCTAAAGTATCGATATGTTTTTAGATTTGTGAAAGAATAATAAAATCTGTGTATATTTAGTGAAGACGCTACTTTAGATTTTAACTATTTCCAACTGATTAACCATTCTTTCATGGTTTAGTAGATTGTAATTAATGTAATTTGTCTCAATTTATTCTAGCAATTTTGGTTATTTACCTGTTTTCTTCAAAATGGAAGGAACAATCGAAATTAATCTCCTCAAAGAGTGTATGCAAAACTGTATCAACCGTTTGGACAAGCCCTCATCTTTTAGATGTGAATTGTGCCGTATACGAATACATTCTGGGGTATTAAGTAACCATCTTTTCAATGATCGAAAACATAAAAGCAAGTTTTTTGCTTTTAAAGAAGATATTGTAAGCTTCAGTTTACCGAAGCCAGGTCAGGCTCAGCTAATTGCTATCAATGCTATGGTCGAGAAGTATGCTACTCGTTTATTGACACCACAAGGATTGGCATTGAGATTGAGAGCTGTCAATGAGATTGAAAGAATTATACAAGCTTGGTTTCATCGACTAGAAGTTCATCTTCGACCTTATGGATCCACGGTCTCAGGGTTTGCTTTGGATACATCTGATGTTAACGTCGAATTGATGCTGGATAATGAAGATGAATGTAATCCTTCTCAAGTTCTTCAACAGGTCGCAATGCAAATGGAACTTGAACCTGATACATATTTAGATATCGTCAAAGAATTTGACATATCCAGTCCCAGATTTTCGTTTAAACTCAACTCACCTCAATTTGGCAATGAATCACCAACAATTCATTTTGGTGTTTACTCGAGCTCTTCGTATGAAGTTGCCGAAATTTTAGCGAAATATGCTTCACTTGACTCAAGAGTGACAAAACTTGCTGCCTGCTTTAAAATCTGGGCAAAAAATTGTGGTTTTGACCGACCTGATCATGGTTTTTGGCCATCTCATGCTTTTCACATAATGACTGTCCACTTTTTACAGTCAACATCTCCGCCAGTTTTGCCTAGTTTTTATCCCGCCGATGGCTCAACACCATCTAAAAAAGAAATAGACGATGTTTACAAAGAATTGAAACAAACTTGGGTATCTGAAAATAGGAAAAGTCTTGGTGAACTGTGGATTGAGCTCTTAGCTTATTACGCTAAAGACTTTTGTAGTGAAAACAACGTGGTTAACTTGAGGGGCCTTAAACTAACCTTGTCCTCTAAAGAATGGTCAACTTGTATTTTAGCAGTAGAGGACCCAGTGCATTCCGCTCACAACTTAAGTCGTAGTATTGGACGTAAAGACCTTTATTTCAATTATCATCATAATTTAGTTAGAACTTATAGCTATTTTATGGCTCCACGAAATCACACTAGATGTCTTCTCAATAGTCTAGATGATTTTATTTTGGAGCAAAACTCACCGACCCTCAAGACGCAAATTAATACAGAAGATAGTGATGAAGAAGATAAGGATGATGAAGACAATGACTTTGAAGAACCTCGAGGCTCTACACGAATGGGTAAAAGTGAACTCAACTTTAATTACCATGTTAAATTGAGCAAAAAATTTGGAATTTCTTTCCGCATGCGACCCGATATTCATAAACGTTGGGCTAATTTGAAACCACAAGATTTTTATTATTCTTTGGAAATTAACAGATATCCGTTCTTTAAAGAACCTCCCAGATATTGTATAAAATGTAAGCGTATTGATCATTACAAAAGTGAATGTACATCCGACAAATTGCCGGACTTGTTAGCTGTGCCTAACATGTTAACTCTGGATAGATCAGTTCGCTTGGATGAAGTTTGTCGTCAATTGTACTATTCAAACAGATTGGATGATAAATACAAGGAGCTTCATCAAACTGTGCTCTTGAAATTGACTGAATTGGTTCGTATTTCCTACCCAAATGCGAATTTACAACTTTTCGGTTCTTCCAAAAATGGATTTGGTGCAAAAAAATGTGACCTTGATTTATGCATGACTTTTGAGGATAATGAGACCGGTAAAAACGTTGACCAGACAGCTGTTATTTCGAAGCTTGCAAAAGATCTTCGTAAATTTCGAAAATCTATTTCCAATCTACAGCCGATTCCTCAAGCCAAAGTACCAGTACTTAAACTACGATTTCTTTTGCAAGAATTTGACGAATCTTTTGACTGTGACATCAGTTTGTATAACCTATTGGCGAGTCAAAATACAAGATTACTTCGAACCTATTGCCAAATAGATGAACGAGTTGCAATGCTCGGTTTCGCAGTTAAACAATTTTTTAAGGTTTGTTATCTTTTGCTACTTTGATCCTTCTTTTATAGTACTCTAATTATTTCTCATATTTAAATAGCAATGTGGTATCTGTGATGCTTCAAAAGGAAGCCTTTCTTCTTACGCTTACACTCTCATGACGCTGTATTATCTCCAAAGATGTAGTCCGCCAGTAATACCAATTTTACAGGAACTTTACGATGGTGATCAACCTCCTGAACGGATAGTCGATGGCTATAACACATGGTTTTTCGAAGACTTAGACCGCCTGCAAGAAAAATGGATTCATTTTGGTGCCAATACCTTCAGTGTTGGTAACTTATTTTATGGGTTCACAAAATTTTATGCAGAAATTTTTCCGTTTGATACGCTAGTGGTTTGTATTAGACGCTCACGTGATTTAACTAAAATGGAAAAGAAATGGACTGGAAGGCGCATTGCAATTGAAGGTAATTAAAACAAACAAATTTCTCTCATTAGTCACCAATTACAATGAGTTGAATTTCCATCTTCATTTGATCTTCTTCTTTGTCAGATCCATTTTTACTTTCCCACAATCTCGGACAAGGCATTGAGCCTGAAATGGCTCGTTACATCAAAGCATCGATTGTTTTAGGTAGAAACCGAATCGGTAACCAACCAGAGAATTTAAAAAATTACAATTCATGGTATGATTATTTCTTCGATCCTCGGTGTTTAACTGACGGTGCTTTCCCGAAAGGACGTGGTTGCCATTATTGCAATCGAATTGGTCACCAAAAAAATAATTGCCCTGAACTGCCCCAAAATAGAGGGAAGAATAGAGATGATCGTGATGAATCAAAGAGTAACGTTAAAAATTCACCTAAAGGTAATCGTAACCGTAAAGGAATTGAATCGAATGATCTTGGTAACGACTCGGATCTATATTCTTCTCCTCGATACAATAAAAAGTCACTACTCGGTAACGTGCAAAATCAATATAAACGACTTTCTATCAACCAACAAAACAGAAATTTTTCAAACCCATCCTCACAAGAAGCGCCATCTTCATCTATTAGGTCACATCGAAATGACCGAATTCCTGGGTTACTGAACTCTCACCAACATCCCCAATTATGGCATCCACCTTCCAATAATAATAACAACTATCATTCTCATCAAACCCCGAAACAAAATTCTCCATCTAATTTTAATCACCGTTCATTTGCTCATTCAGGAAACGGCAATCGACAAGCAAATACCCGCTTTGGCAATTCACGAAATACACAGCTGGTTACCGATGATTCATACAAGTACGAGAGCTTAGAGTTTCCAGAACTTGCGCCAACTAAGCGATATACGAATAGACGTCGTTGATTCGATGATGAACCAACTCCAACTTTGTTTATTTAACTAACCATTGACTAGAAAGAAATGTGATTTGTTCAACGAGATAGCTGATGATAAGTGAAAATGTTAATAGACTATAACATTGATTTCCAAAGGCAAATTTCTACAATTAACAAAGCAAAAGCATGCTAAATGAGATTTCCTTCAAAAGTAAACAGCCGAAAAATAATTTCTTCGTCTTCATCATTTTTTATATTGTTTTGGTGAGAGCAGAACAACAATCAAATGATCAAATCTTACACTTCTTAAAGAAAGTTTCTTAAATTATCTTTATCATACTTTCTCTGTTGTTTTCAAATCCTTCAACAATTATCTTCTAACTAATTAGACTTTTCTTCTTTTGTAAACATTGAAAATAGCTATTTTACTTAAGAGAGTTTATTTGAAATTTTCAACAATTGTGTCAACAATATACACACAGTCAACCAAAATGATTTTGACTACCTTTTATAAATTGCATACACAAACGATATAAACTAAATATTCATCTTAATTGTTAAAAAATTAACATTTAATTTGACTTTAATTTGAATGTAAATAGATGTTGATAAAAGTAATTAAAATTAATTCATCTAGCTTTTTTGTGAAAATGTGCAATTACCAAAAATGAATTTAAAAAAAGGTAATCAAACTCATTTTAATTGGCAAGATAAGTTTTACTGTCACAACTTCTCATTTTCATGGATATCGTTTATAATTTTATCCTTATATTTGCCCAAAGTTTTAGCGAAGAAATCTCACTTTCACCGTTTTCAATTTTAATAAAAACTCGAGTTATAGTTAATGTAGCATTCATGTTGAATCAAGGTATTTTTAAATTTATTGATAATAAAAATTTCCCAACTGATTAACAATTTAAATTTATATTTATTAAACATTTTTAATCGTAAGTCATCGATGTACTCGTCAATCTATTAATTTGATCCATTTTTGTCTTGAAAAAACATTAGTCTAGTGTAATATAATATTACATATGTAGTGAGTGAATGTCCGCTAATTTAGAGAAAGGATTATTTATTTCTGGCACTTTCTTTATTTAATTAATAACTGAAAGTCACTTATCATAAAATCTTAAATCTATTAATAAATGATCAAATTTTGACGATAAAGAATCTTCTCAAGTGTAGCGAGTGGAGTCAAATAACGAATTTTATGAGATTTAAAAAGCTAGTTAAACAAATCAAATTGAGCAAGATCCAAACATTAGTCCATGACTTCTGCAGTGAAAAAAAATAATTGATTAAGATATACGCAATATGATAAATGCTTAATTGGAAGTTGAATTGCTGGAAAGATTGGCGTTTTGAAATACAGAATTCACCAAATAATCACCTGAAATTGGGTAAGGTCTGTGAAATCATGTAACAAGCTGCTATAACGTTGATTCAATAAGACAAGCTTTTCCACGTAGACGACTCCAAATGTCAGAATAAATGAAACCTGTCGAGAAAGACAACTTCTCTTCTCTTTCTTTCTTATCTTTAATACAGATTCTCTGATTGACTTGAAGTCAAGAGTCGATAGGAGGATCCAGATAATGAGTAGAGAATGCATAAAATTATAAATTTTTCAACTTTTACTTTTAATCTACAAATGAAATGAAGACAAAACCATGAAAATGAGAACTATGATTTGCAATATTTAAATACAATTGCAAGACTAAATATAATCACCTGTAATAACAAAACGAAGCTGGACACTTGCAATCAACAATAAAATTACCATTGTACAATCAATGACGGGTAATACCTCATATAAACAATGTTGTACACAATAATTACATTGTTTCATTGATGTATGGCTGTTTGTTAACATTTACACCAACGAACTGGTAATCAATTAATCAATTTGGAACAAAAGAAACATCTATTAATTAATTATAAAATAAATCTCTATAAAACCGGCGTAATTTTGTTTTGGATACTAATATCAGGTACGAGTATCAAGTCTTGAGCCAATATCTGTATCACTCAAAAGAAAGATAAAAATTTCTATTACCTGATCACTTTCTGCAACTGTTAGCGTTAATGGATGGGTTGGCATTTTGTTGTTGCGGTTTAATTCCGTTTTTTGTAAAATAATTTTTTTAAATTGTGTTAATTGTGATCTTCTTTTCATTGGTAACTTATTCTGTAAAAACTACTATTTTCACATTGATGATTACTCAGTTACATTCCTTTCAAACTGCTTTCATCTATTCCCGTTGACTATTCATTTGCTTACTGTTTCCTTTTTTTACATATTTATTTAATTTTTTCTCAATCAAATTGATTTAATTATCTCTTCTATTTTTCCCAACTCAATTACTTTACTTTCCGTCAAAGATATTTCTACCTCTCTACACATCGTTACGAATCTTGTTCTCATCTTGATTTCTTTAATTTCTCTACCTCTTTCTATTTCTATTTTTTCATTATTCTATTCTTTCAAAAGTAAATTAACTTCAAATCAAATCGATGGCAACAGTTTCAAATGACAATCTTTTTGAATTATATCTCAATCCAACCTACTTGTTCCCCATAATTGGAGCGCTTATAAGTGGTTTAACAGTTTACCTGTTAGGGTTCACCAAAACCAGCTCTACTCCACCAACAATTCAATTATTTGCCAATGGTAAGGAGAAGAAGACACAAGTAGTTGCTAAAAAAGACAAGAAACGTGATAAAGATGCTAATTCAAGTGCGATCAGCAATACCAGTACAAGCCCTGGTAAATCGAAGCCAATTCAAGCCAATGGTAAGGTGTCCCACGTCAGTAAAGTAACGGCACCTGTTGCATCTACTCCTGTTGCTGCTAAGAAAGTTAAGAGTAAGTGTGCATCAACGAACAATATTTAAAGACTTATAACGAACCATGAAACTGGTTTAACTATTCTATCTAATTGAATGATACAGTTCTGGTTTGGATAATGAGACTCGATCCCCAAACAACCTTTCAACCTTGCAAATACTAGATTGTTTAGTTATCATGCATTGATTGGTTTGAACAAACAATTTAAAAGGTTCCAAAAAAGCTAATTAATTTTTTAAAATATGGTTCTTTTGAACCAAATTTTGAGACATTTGCAGCACTTAGTGCATACTATGTTCACGTAATAACTTTTTAATGAGCAGAGTATATTACAATATTTTTATATTGTAAAATATTCATTAGTCGAATATATTTCGTATGTGGCCAGTTAACAGTATGTATCTCATTTTCTTGAAACATCTGAATACGTGGACTTTCTAGATAAATCATAAGTGATTGTCATTTGAGATAAATTGCTGCAGATTGCTTCGACATCTGTTAGTAGCTCTTGATCTTATAATCAATGCTTTCACCTTAAAAAGTGATATCTAAACGATGAAATTTTTTCAAATAGCTTTATTTCTTTATTCCTTTCATCAATTCTCTATCTTCTTAAAGCAATCTTGATCATTTTTTTCCTCAATTCGTGCTTCTTACAAATGCTTAGTTAGCTGATACATGTAATTTTATGTTGACTAAAAATGTAATGATTATATGATGAGTGTTTGCTTCTAGATGGTCGGTTTGATTCAACATTGTGTCACGCTACTTATTGTTGGTAAATTATCAAGAGAGTTATCATCCTCTAACCAATATCTAGATTAGAATAGGTGACGACGTGGGAATCTTAATTATCATATACCATTCAATTGATTGATTTAGATTCAACTAGTTTAAAATAAATGTTATTTAACCCAAAGATTCCAATTTTTAATCTCTTTTTTCATTTCTTTCTTAGCTGTCAATGCTGAAAGTCCTGTTAGCTCTAAAGCAAATTCGAAAGAAAAATCAAAAGAAACTAAAGAAAAGGCTGCATCAAAGACAGCATCCAAGAAAAGCAAGAAAAGTCCCATTGAAAAACAGAAGGAGAACGATGTTCAAGAAGAAGTTGACCAACAAATGGCTCATGACACTGAGGACGGTGAATGGAGAGTCGTTAATACAGTTGCTCGTAAAAAGCGAAAGGAAAAAGATGAATCCGACAAAAAGAAAGATTCAAACAAAAAGAGCGATTCGAATAAGAAGAGCGATTCGAACAAAAAGAGCGATTCAAGTAAAAAGACTGATTCAAGCAAAAAGATTGAATCAAACAAGAATGCTGAGTCTGGCAAAACAGCTGAGCCTGGTGTAACCAGTGAATCTGTTAAACCCGTTGAATCTAGCAAAAAATCGGAGCTAAAGAAAAACGATTCTAAGAAAAATGATTCAAGCAAGAAGAATGAAATCATCAAGAAGACCGATTCAGGCAAGAAGAACGAATCCAGCAAAAGAAATGGATCGGTCAAGCAGGATACATCCAAAAAAGATACAAAGAAACAATAAAATTGGATATAAAAGCCTAATCGTATCTATTCAGATGATATCTGTTTTAATCTATTAACTCTTTAAAACTCATCTCAGACAAAAAATTTCTCGGGCTTAAGTTGGGCGCAATGGAATACTTGAAAGGACAATAAGGAAGACTAAAAGACACAAAAGCCAATTATTGCCAAATTATTTTCAAAAAAGTTTATTTTCAATCTAATTTTTATAAAATGTTGGTCTAAGAAAAAGTTGATGAAAACAAAAGACACTCTCTCTCCCTAATCATCCATATTCACGCATACCTTTATATTAATATTATTTTAATTGTTGTTAATGTTAACACACACAAAAAAAAGAAATGGATAAAAATATGTGAAAACGAAAAGAAATTCAATATAATATTGATGGAAATTCAACAAACAACAATTCTGATCATTAGCTTATTGATGCTACGTTACCTGCTACGTGTATGTGTGTGTTTAAACGAAGAAAGCTGAATGCTAAAGTTGACTCATTCATCTTCCAGATGTTGGTGTTAACAATGTTTTTGATAAAAAAATTATCATACGTCTTCATTGCAGAAACAAAGCACATTCAGATCTTAACATAATATGGTACCAATATTCGAATATTTTCAAGCTCAGTTTTATTATTGGATTGGCCAAAGAATTTCATGTTTCCTGAAGCTCATTGTGATGTTTTTAATTACACATGCAATTTGTGATGGTTCTAAAAAATATATAATTCTGGAAAAGTGAAATACGGTTCCAATCCTTCTGATTAAGCTGATTTATTTGTAAATATTTTTACTAGCCTTTCGTTTTTCTCTCTTTCTCATCAATCTTTTACTCTTCCCTTTTCTCATTCTCTATTTTTCTCTCTTAAATCTTTTCAAATGAAATTCTATTCTGTATACACAGCCATTTAAACAATTTACCAACCTCTCGTTGTCAGAAGTAAATTAACAAATTTAATTATTCTGAACCAAAGGTTTCTTTTTTATTCTCATTTGAACGATGAAAGACCTGCTTTAAGTTTGATCAGATTCTGTTTATTGTCATTTAAATTTGAACCATTATCTTTGAGTTATCGGGATTATTCAACTGAGAATGATTCAAATGTTGTTACACCATGAAAATGTACCTTCAAAGCTCGCTCTTATTTAATCATTATTCAACATTGAACAGCCTTTGGTATATAAATAAAAGCTTATTAGTTATTAAGCACATGCATAATACAATAGTTAATTAAAACCTTGTGACAATTAAAGTGATAAATATTAATACTGAGATTATAATATGATAACGCTTATTAAAATATCGAGGATATCAATAAAAAGAAAAGCTTATGTTTGAAAAATGAAAAATTAGTTTCTTACAAAGTTTCCTCAACGCTAGATAAAAAGATTGAAAATTAAGCTTGCTATTAGATCTAATTACTTGAATCTGAGCGGACGGTTTTACTTCACACTAAAAATGAACTGATTCAAAGTCTTTGATTAAACGTATTTATAATTTTAGATGTTTCATTACTTATTTTCACTTCATTATTAATAATACTTTGTATAATGATGATTAAATCTTCAAGAATCGATAATTATTTAAGAAGAATTATTCAAGAATATAATTACTTTTATTACCACAGTTGATAACTATTCTAATCGATAATTACACTTGCATTTTTCTGGTGATAGAAACGCGTGTAATGCAAAAACCTGGCCACAATTAATCTAACTTCTAAAGTTCGGCTAAACATTCAAAGTATGAAATTAAGAGCTCGAATACCTGATTCAATAATTACATACTTTAAAAACATTACTTTCTCTTGATCTTGTGATGATAAAGCAAGATGAGTTGAAGTTTCATCGACATAAAAAATGATAAAGCCTTGAAGAATCGGTGTAAATCAATTGTTATTGTTTTCTATTTCTAGATTTAACCATAAAGCTTTATAGCTGGTTCAATTCCATTCCATTTTTGTTTTTTCCATCTCAACTATTTAATTATCACAAATAAATATTCTATTATTTTATAATTTTAATAGATATCGTTCAGCAATTCAGTAATTTTGTCTTAAATGTCAGTGTTTTAAATTTAAAGTTTAAAGTATTGGGGAAAATAATTTGAAAACCTGTTTCTGCCAATCACCTGGAAAACCTTCTTCGAAAGTGTAAACATAAACAAACAGTGTAACTTGAATATTTGTTGATCCTGTTTAATTGTTTTTCTTTATTATTTCGGATGATTAGAGCAATGGGTGACATTCCAATATCATTATCAGCGACTCAAGTTCTATCAAAGATCAAACAAGCTTGTGACAAACGAAAAGAGGTAAATATAATGAATATTTTTGGTGTGAATTCAATCTCTGTTTGATATGTTCAAATGAATTCATACATTTTCGAATCATTTTCATTTTCATTTTTTTCTATTTTTAACATTACAGGCTTTTAAAAACATCAATGTCAGACTGGTCGCTGTGAGCAAAACAAAGCCTAAAAGTGCCATAATTGAGGCTTACAACTGTGGACTTAGATATTTCGGTGAAAACTATGTTAGTTATACCATTTACAGCTGTAGTTTTTCTCTCCCTCTCTCTTTTGAACCAATATTCAACAAACCGACTTTTCTCTTCATTTGAATATTTTATTAGGTTAATGAACTTTCTGAAAAAAGTCATGATCCAGAGGTAAGTCAGTTATAAATTCTCATCAATTCAGCCTGATTACATCCAACTAATATGTTGAAACATTATAGGTTATCGAGAAATGTCCTGATATTAAATGGCATTTTATTGGTCGTGTCCAGAAGAAACAAATTAATAAACTCCTTGGTATATATATACGATTATTCAATTCAAAGCTGCCTTTATATTAATCATATTAATTATCTCCAGCCACAAGGAACTTAAGTATTTGGGAAACAGTTGATAGTCAGGTTGTTGCCGATCTTGCGAATGGATCATTAGAGCGTAACTTCGCAGGCAAAAAGGTTTCGGTAATGGTTCAAGTTAACACTAGTGACGAACCAAGTAAGTCAGCTGTAATGCAATCGCAGATTTCATTTTTATTAACAGCAAACTCAAATAATTAAATTTTTCATTTCAGACAAGGCTGGAATTGAACCAGAAAACGTTAATAATTTAGTGGAGCATATTATCTCTAAATGTCCACATCTCGAATTGGTTGGTCTGATGACTATTGGCTCAATCAATCATAGTCTTGGAGAGGGTTTGAATCCAGATTTTGAGCGATTAGAAAAGTGTAAACAAGAAGTTTGCCGAAAATTTGATTTCGATCCTGATAAATTTGAACTGAGTATGGGAATGTCCAGTGATTTTGAAACTGCGGTGAGTATAACTATAAGAAAAACCATCTAAATTTCTGACCGGAATTTCATTTTACTAATTACAGATTTTGATGGGAAGCAGCAATGTGAGAGTTGGTAGCACAATTTTTGGTCAACGAGAATACAAGAAATGATACTCATCAATGTAGAAAGTAGCAATTAACTTGAAAATTACATGACTGACAATATTTCTCAATTGATAAACGATAAAGTTCGGTAAAGGATAAACCACTCTATGCTTTCGATTGACTTTTGATGACTTAATTCTCTCTAATCGTTACTTATCAACTCTTTAGAAATTCTCATGAATAAAGCAAGAGATCAAACGCTTTGATCAAAGATCAAAATCAAATCTTTGATACTCTTGAATTAATTATCTTTTATTAATTAAGATTATATACACGTAGCAGAAAACTTGGGATCTATTTTTGATTTAAACATGCATTAAATATTTATTTGATTGAAATTCAATAACGATATACAATTTACTTAGCTAATTAATAATTTAAAGCAAATCATATTTGAATAGATTTACAGATTCATTAAAGAAAATAATGAAAGTAAGATCAGAGTTCTGCATGTTTGGAAGACATGATTTTAATAAGTAAATTATGATTAAAATGCGACAAATTTATTTCAAATTCAAACTAACCTCGAGTTTTTTTTATCATAATCTGATAGTTTTATATAATCAATATGATTTGCAATAATTATACTTTGTCCTTTACAATAAAATGAACATTAAGTTAGGTAATGTAGTGATTCAGGCGGTGAAAACGTGTCGAGAGACTGTTAATAAAAAATCATTGGTTGAACATGACGTAGCATAATTATTCCTCAAGGCGCAATTGTTAAGATGATTTATAATGAAAGACATAAGATATGCGGCAAATTTCGTTTCTAAAGAGACTTTTACAATTAGTTGAAGATAGGCCATTCAACACGGATGTAACCTTTATCATCAACTGCATTGTTGAGCTTGTATCTTTGATCACAGAAGATCTCGAAAGACATGAGTTTCATAATCAGAAAAAAACAATCAGCTTTGAATGTGACCATAAAGCTAGTAAGGTGAATTAATGAGATACTTGTTCAGAAAGAGACACAGTAATTTATGACATAACTTTGTTCGGCAAGTAAAATTAATCGATAATCAAACCATTCAATTAGACCTTGATGAACAGCAGATGCTGATAGTCTGTTACCAATGTTACGATTCTTATAATCTACACAGCATGTTGCCGTATTTGAAATGGTGAAAGAGAAATAGATAGTTAAAGCTGATCGCAGAACGGTAAGGCAGATGCGTGCCTTAACAATTGTCGAAATCAAATTTTTCAAGCATCCGATGATTAAGAATTTATATATTCATGACTCTTCAGAGTTGCTTGTCGTCTTTTCAATTCACCATTGGTGAGAGAGGTAAGAATAAGACCAATAAATAGAATCGCACATAGAATGATATTACAAATTAAATGACCAAGCCTGTCAACGAGCAACGTAGATCCAAAAATCATTATAATACCAAAAAACTGGAAAAGAAAGAGGTAGATAAAAATTTTTAGTGAAAAATTGACTTTGAAAATGCTGAAAATAGCTTACCTGCGCTGAGGCATTGAGTAAACTAGCAGAATTTCCCTCTGGTTGAGGATAGGTGATCTCAGCTGCATATTCAAATCCAATAGGTAGGTAACCAGTCATGAAAAAACCAAGAGGAGCTGAAATTATGTAGACATATAAAATATTGAATTTTAACACCACAGTAAATCCAATCAAACCAATGAACGAAAATAAATAGAGGGCTAATATTGTTTCCTTGTATCGATGAGTTTTATCAAGGATGAAACCGCTAATCATGGAGCCAAATGTACCGACAACTGTAATAATAGCACCTATGTTGCCTGCATCAGATTCATGACCAGGAAAGGCTGATGAGATCATTTGTTCAAGAATAGTTGAAATTGCATAAAAAATACCAACATTGATTCCATAGCTGAGAGTTAGCTTTACCATGTTTAAATCTGTGATAAGAGCTTTCAATGATTGCAAATAATACAAATCTTCTTGTAAAAAATTAGCTCGAGCTGCACTGTTGCTGGGTGATTTTTTGGGTTTATCTTCAAAAAACAACACAATGGCTATAAACAATAAACCAGTGAAAACTGCAGTTCCATAGAAGACATAGGCAAGTTGTTTAGAAATTTCATCTATATTAGAAGAGTGAACAATCAAAGGAGGTAGAAAAAAACCAACACAAATTCCAAGTTGATTACCAAAGACTCCAATCGAAGTAGCAGTTGACACTTCACGTTCCCCGAACCAAACAGCAGCTATACGAGGCGGTAAATTTATTACAAACAGATTACAGGTTGCGACAATGGTTTGACCGATCATTGTAACCCAGAATCTGTCTGGTTGGACACTTGCACATTTTACGAGGGCCCCCACAAAAGTAAAGAATGACCCAATCAAAACAGTAAAGCGTAAGCCTTTCCGATCAAGTAACCAGGAAGCAGGAATTGTACCAGGTACAAAAACAAACATGTAGAGCATTGATGTTAGATTAACTGATAGATTATCAACCTTATAAAAGGTAGATATTTTTTGGGTGATGATTGTGTATTGTAACCATTGGAATGCATTGGAAGCAGAATAGAGACAGAATAGGAACAAAATGATGAACCTTTTTTTGTACAACTCAACTTTTGACCTATCTTCTAGACCTCTGATTCCTACGGTAAGACCAGTTCCACTGGTTGGTGAGCTATCTGACGGATGCATCTTGTTAATTACACACGATGTAGAATCTTCATCACTATTGATAGAGTTATATGATGCTATAATAGAGCTATCATCATTCCAACTAGGTAACACCTCCATTCGCTCCATAATTGTCTCCTTTCTTTGATTGTTACAATTTTAGTTGATGATCACCTCATACCTCATATGACCACAGTTATGTTAAGTATATTTTCTAAATTGACCTTTAACTTGGCGGGATGATTGTATTCAATTAGAGATAAATGTTGAATTAATAGATCCGCAATAACCTTGCATCACACGATAAATTACAATCCACATCCTTTATTTAATTGATGGTAGTTGTTAACAATGATCCTTGAAGACTAGATTGGTGCCCAATGGTGATTATCTGTGTGTAGAAATATAAATTGAAACATTGAGACTAGAAAAAGGGTTAAGTTGAATTTGGGTTCAACTTGATCTCTCACAAGAGTTATTGTAATAGACTATTGATAGAACCAAAAGTGAACGCAGAAGATCCGTTCACAAAACATGTTGTAACCATTAAATTATCGGATAAAACATACCTCGAAAGCTAAAATCATAATTTATAAATAAACGTTAAAAAAATAATCACAGATAAAATCACTATTTTGATAATTGAGAACCTTCGCTTCGACACGAACTCCAAAATAAAGGTAAACAACAGTTAGGGCGCGAAAAATTATTGCATTTGAATATTTTGCTGCTGATTTCAACCTTTATTATTTACTGGCATTTGATAACATTTATTGATTGATTATGGTTATTAAATTGCAAATAAAAATTAGATATTGTTGTTAGATTAATTGCCAATTTTAATTAGCATCACAAACACCGCACATCGAACATAATTCAACCTAAACTCATTTACAAGCCTGAACCTAGCATAAAATGACCAAATAAATTAAGCCTTACAATTGTTAGTTAAACTAAACTTGATTATTGACTGCGAGAACGAGACTTCAACACTAATCAGTTTTACCTTCATATATTGATACAATAAATGACAATAAATGACTCGTCAGATACGCAATTTTGAATAACAATTGGATAAGGAATTATCTCTGTTTTTTTTTGCGGAAACGGAAAGCTGCGTCATCTATGAAATCTTTGTACATATTTTGGAGAGTGGATCACCCACACCTTGGGAGTAATGTTAATGTAAAATTTTCACACCTTAATTAATTGAAAAAATACCAACTCTGGTTGAATGTAATCTCAAAGCTTACAAGCTTGTTAGTGTTGGATGCAATGTGGATGTAGTAAGGCTGATTTTGCAGCAAATTTTAAATCCGTATCCTTACGAAGTTAGCTGTCATCAATAGCTCACGGGCGCATTATTTAATCACTGAAAGGTATTACTTTGAAAATATTACCCGATGATTTTTGATATTTTATCTATCTTTGTACCAAAAATACATGAATATTAAAAAGTTATAAAATAAACACATAAAACCAAGATTCTTAAATTAAACTGGACCTATCCATTAGCAGGATTGAAGTCATGAAATTATGCTTTCAGACTTTAGTGTAAATGATGTATTTCCAGTTTGGTGCATCTCAATGATAATATAAGAGGAAAATTTATTTCATTATTATCAGCTAAGCTGATATTCACATTCATTCATTTAGCTATTCATTTTGTTATCTGAAGAAACTAACAATTGAGATTTCTTAATAAAATTATGGATTCTTATGAAGTCTTGGATCTTGCATTTATATGCTTGAAAAGATACAGAATCAAATTAACAATGTTGCATGATAATGAATAGTATATAAGAATATAATTCAAGTGAATTGAAAATTTAGCTATTAAGGATACTCACGCTACAGAGTTTCATAATGTGACAGAAGTGAATTTTGCAGTGAATCTTACTATTTCAATCACTATTCATAAAAATACTATTCATTGTCACAAAAGTTGCCACTATTGTTAACCTGAAAATACTTTCATTTCTTTGAGCAAAATAAATGCAAAATCTAAATTTTATTCAACTCATAGTCTGATGAACACATCTCAATTTTTTAATAAGTTCCTATCCTAATCAGGCCACCCTAATCTACCCTTCCTTATAAGTTTAATAAACTAAATGAGTAGTGACCTCTAAACTCAAATTTCCGTTTCAACCAGTAACCAGATTGATCAGTAGAGAACGGCCATCTTCGTGTATAGCATAAAAACTATTAAGCCATTGAGAAAGATATTTTGACTCAGCTCTAAAAAGATCAACGGATAATCCGGAATGGTTGGTTAGCTGCAGACTCTAATTTCAGCGCATTAAGCGTTTTTCCCTTTAATCACAATTTGCTTGAGTCCTCAGATTTCAATCATTGTGGTTTTTACGCTATATACACATTTATCCAGAGACCTGACTTCCTCTTTGCCATTAAAAACCAATAAAGTTTGGCAATCAGTTAGTTAATTGGATCAACTGTACAGAGTACCGTAGAGTGAATAGAAATGTGCTAACAGTAGGCGGTTATTTCAAAAGTAATCTCCACATCTAGATGAAGTGTTTCACCATTAAAGAGGAAAATGAGTTTAGTGCGCAAGGGGAAAGCCTTTCCCCACACTAGGAACTTTTTCACCACCCTGTACTACACCTCTAATCAGAAGGGATATCCCCTACGTCACTATTATGACGTCGGGATTATCCCTCAACCTTGAGATGTTTTGAAATTACAAGAAAACAACAACTCTCACTGTTTGCTCACTTGTCGTCATGGCCTCTTTTGTTTACTCATTTCCTTCTCTCTTCCCTGGAATCATCAAATCAGAAAATCAGTTGAGTGTATTAAATTAATTTTTCATTTCTCAAGTTACCTGGCTTCAATTAACACGCTACGTTGTTTGCTACAAGGTTTTTGCTCTTTCCTTTCTTTCACTCTTTCACTCTTTCATTCTCTCCCTTTTCTATCTTTTCGTTTTGCTTTGCTTATTAACACGTGCTGATCACGCGTTCATCATTCACTGAAAGATAAATTCAAACAACTGAAAAAGTACGTTGTTTACGCTAAAGTTTTTTCTTTCTCTCTTGCAACTGAATAAAGAAAAACATTCTAAAAATGAGAAGAAATGGATTAAGAATGTCGGTTTGTAGGTGTGTTTAGTATCGATAAACAGTTTTTTCACTCAGGATTAGGTTTGTTTTAAAACGCTTGAAGTATTTTGTTTGTCATTTTGTTTTTTTAATGAAGCTCAGCTTTAGAGAGCAATGGTGCTCCACAATCAAGAAAACTAAGTTCATCCAATGAATGAACCAATCGGTTAAGGCAAGATTTGGATAAAAGATGACCATGTCGGAGGATTAAGGATCGTAGGTTACGAAGTGAATTATTTTTGATCAATTCAATCAATTGTTCATCGGTGAGATCGGGGCAGGAGTAAAGTTCTATAGATTCAATGTTGATTGCATTGGTTAAAATATAGCCGATTGCTTTAACACCTATATTACGTTGACTACGAGGACGAAGTCGGAGGGATTGAAGGTGCGAAAATGGTCTCCTTAAATTTGCTTCTTCTTTCTTGGATATGATCAAACCTGGAGTAGATTGAGTACAGGATAAGATGGTGAACCATTGGCCCGAAAAATGTCTCAAATTGGGACAATATCGGGCACAAGTTGAAAGGTCAACAACATCAAACCCTTCTAAATCCAATGCCTCCAGGTTATCGCCAATTTGTTGCAAAATAGGTAGAACTTGTTGAAGGAATGAGGCAGGTGAACTCTGTGAATTGTGTAAAGCCAATCGTTTAAGGTACTTTAAATTTGCAATGGAATGTAGAACCATATGAGCGTCAACTTCTAAAACTAACTCTTGAAGATTATGTGATAAAGCGACCAATGAGGTGACCGCATTTCGACCCATTGGATGCGTAACAGTAATTCCATGTAATTTTGCCAATATGCTTTTTGTTTTTCTCAATTCATTTACATTGAAATCATTGTATTCACCATCATCAATGTAATTAACATCCATTTCCATCATCCCGTTTTCAATAGCTTCCAAAACATCCTCATAGTGGCAGCAATTGAGATAGGCTAAATTTGGAAATAAGGCAACCATTTTGATTATTCCAGCTCTATGAACAGAGGAAGGTAAACAAAGAGCTCGCAAGGAGTAACGAATCTTGGAGTAAGCTGTTTGCTGTAATTCTTTAGCAACAATGTTAATTTGTTTATCAGTCAGTGATGGTTGGCATATTTCTAATTTAACAAGATTTGGACATGCTGAAAAGATAGTGATCAGCTCCTCAGGTGAAGAGGTTTGTTGCAATTTAAGGCTTCGCAATTTAATTAAAGTGTTTTCTCTAAAAATACTTCTCATTGGTCCCTGAACAACTCTAGATTTGTAAATCCAAGTATGTCCACCCAGAGTCAATCTACGAAGATTATAACAGTTTTTAGCCAAAGTGGAAAGTATCTTTATAATATCGGCTTCTTTAAACTGATTGTAGAAGCACAGTTTCCATAGATCGATTGAATAGCAGCCTCCCCCAGAGAGCAAACTACAAAGATATTGACCACTAATTGGAATTCTCTCTTGAGCTGCATGATCAATAATGTATTGAACAACATCTATTGGAAAATGTTCATAACTTTCTGATTTGGGTGCAGATGATATGTTTGATGCAAATGAGGGTGGAGATGTTGTGGTGGTAGAGATTGGTGGTGATGATGGTGATGTCGATAATGACGAGTTTGTTGTTGTTTTTGTTGATGATGATGCTGTAGATGCTGTTGAAGTAGTAGCAGAACTAGTAATATTAGTTGCAGCAGTAGTAGTATTAGTAGTTGTTGCTGTTGCTGTTGTTGTTGTTGTTGCTGCTGAAGCAGCAGCTGCTAATGCAGCTAAGCACTTGTATGTTAAACTGTTCATTGACACAGAGGCAATATTGTACTGGAGCATTGTTGGGCTGAAAGTTTACCTGCGAGACCTCGCAGTGTTTTTAACTTTTCTAAAACTTTAAATGTTTGCAACTTTTCATCAAACAAGCTTTTCTTGGTTTCTCTCTATTCATCTCTCAATCTTTATCACTCTCTCACTCTCTCACTCTCTCAGTCTCCCCTCTCTTCATGTTTCTCCCTTCTGATTATATTCGTGTGAATAGCATATCCAGTAAAATTACTGTTAAATAGTCAGGAAATATTTTATTTTTCACTCATTTTAAGTTTGCAGTTTTTACCTTGTAAAGCACTTGACTTGCTCAGGGAATATTCCTCTATTTTAAGGACATTTTTCGGTAAAATTGATTAAAAATTTAACTGTCAATTGTTGAGGTGTGAGAATAGACGTAATAAATATGACATCATTATTACGTCTATTCTCACAATGTCATTTACAGGGTGTTGAAAAAGTTCGTGATGTGGGTTGGACATCGAGATGCGCTTACAAATTGCGGGTTTTTCAAACTCAACTATCTGTATTAATGAAAACATTCAACTTGAACAATAACAATCAATTTATTACGCAATGTCAAAAATCATTTTCCATAATTATTGACTTTCTTAAACCCTTGTATCTTAGTCCATGATCTTCATAAGCTGAATAATGTTTTTGAACTTGGTTTCAAATCTTTCTTGTGCATAACAAGAAAAACAAACAAGTTAAATTTTTACGATCATGAGCAAAAACAAGATGATCAGGGTTTGGATTCATGATGGTTTAAAATGAGATATAAATCGTTGAGATAGATGCGTTAATATTCAACCCATAAAAATAAGCAAAAATTAATCTAAAACTCAATCTTTAGTTTCAAATTTTTTATTCGTTGCATTAATTTGAAATGTCTTAATAAAAAGCTCATTCCTTTGAAAAATACAGTAGTGTATAATAAATAATGTAGTCTTTGCTTTTATTTTTTACTGTTAAGAATTGTTTCGATTTCATGATTGGTCAGGTGATACACATACCTGAAAAATCATACTACTATGTACATTTATTGATTTGATTGAAAATTTATTTCATAACTTGACGATACAACTAATAGACAGGATTGGAAGTGAAAAGGCTGGTCAGTAAGCTAACTAAGCTTTAAAGACTTTAGGCCTCATCCCAGCATCCAAGTTGATAGTTGTCATGTTGATAAATGAATTCGTTATGATTTGTTCCACCATGGTAGCATAATGCTCAGGTTTTCCAAGTATTTTAGGTGATGCTGTGTAATTGATTAAATATTGTTTGGCCCAGTCTGGAAGTGTCGCTAGAACTGGAGTATCAAAGTAACCTACTGAAATTGTAACACATCTTATTCGTTTTGGTGCGATTTCTCGAGCCAAAGGATTAGTTAAACTATCAATGGCTCCAGCTGATGCAGCATATGTGGTTTGACCGATTTGGCCATCTTGTCCAGCTATTCCTGAGGTGTTAATGATGATTCCTCGCGTTCCTGTTACTGGGTCAAGCGGGTTTATAGAAAGGTGTGATAAAGCCAATCGACAAACATTATATGTTCCAATCACGTTAATATCCAATGTTGTTTGGAAATCAATCAGCTTCTGAGGAACACCAGTTTTGTAATTGAACAATCTAAAAGCAACAGAAACAGCGGCACAGTTGATTACAGCATCTATCTTGCCAAATTTTTTTTTACAATCCGCCAGAGCTGAAGTAACCGAGTCAGAATCACGAATATCACCTCGCTTAAAACCAATTTTATTTTCAAAATTTTGTTTATCGGCCTCAGGAAAAGCTTGAAGATCATAAGAGTAACAACCAGCAGCTCCTTTAGATAAAAGATGAAGCATTGTAGCCTTTCCTAAGCCAGATGATGCTCCTGTGATGAAGGCAACCATACCTTTCAAAGAAGATGCCATTTCAATGTATTTAACAATCACGAAAACATCAAATTAAATTAATAATTCCAATCTAACATGTTGACAAAACTTGAAAATGATACGAGAACACATGAGAGTCACGTGGTGACATGAGCATAAACTCATGATTGACTATGTTTAGCTAACTTTTCAACAGACTTTCATTTGTTATGGTATGTTCAATTAATGTGATGAGCGATAGCACGATGTGATTAATTGGACGTTACCCTCAGTTTTTAGCAATGCTATTAGCTACAATTTAATTAGTTTTAACGTAAGACATTAAAAGCTCAAATATTTCATCAACATATTAGACCTGCATATTAGATACAATTTTTGCTTGTGAAATAACCTGGATAACAATTTGGATGAGATTTTAAAGGTGAGATTTACTTTTGTAATGATCATATATATAGATGGATTAACTGAGAATAAAATAACAATTTTCACAAATAGAATGGTAGCTTTTGTTCAATACAAAAAAAAGAAGTTTACATTATTACAAAGAGAGTTCCGATCACATTAAACTCCACAGTCAATTTTATTTTGCATCCTTTCTGTCATACGTTTTTCCAAATACTTAATTCTCGATTTAACGCTTAAGGCACCCAATAGCGACATGGAAAGCATAATTAATAGGAAAATCCAAAATTTCTTGGCGGTACTTGGTGCACAGCTGATGTAAACTTTGCCTGTTTTACTACAATTAACCAACTTTTTAAAGCCTGTTGCTACACAAATAGGTAAATGTTTAGCTGCCTTTTCAAAGTCAGTACACGGTCCACAATCCTCTACCACAGAGTAATCTTCAAATAACCAACAATATTCTGTAGAATTGCCAATTAAACTGGCAAAAGATGAATCACCTTTGGAAACAGGTAATCTTTGGGGTAATGGTTTCAGTTCACTTTCTGTTAAAATACCTTCCAAAATCACAATCAGGATACACATAATAATTAAAATGATGACCCCAACGATCATTTTTCGTGAACTCAATAATTCGATCATTTTCTTAGAAGATGTAAACTGTCAAAATATATAAACAGAAATCAATTTTGACTCATCTTTTAAAAAAAACAACACATCATGTACATCATTATTCTTTTTTCTGGGGGAGTGGTTACCAAGGGTTAGGGAAAAATGATACCAAATTCAAATTGACTAATCTTTTAAACTAATCATATTTTTTCAATTGTTTAATATTATGTCCTTCACAATACCAAAATCTTACGAAAATGTCATGGCGAAGATCGCAAAGCACTATCAATCAATGATTGAGTTCCTTAACATCAAGCCAATCTAATCCGTTTTTTAACACACGTAGAGACTGAGAGTTTATCTGGTCAACAATTCTTTACACACAAGATCAGACTGTCTTGGTTTTTGGGCTCTTCATTGGTTGAGTCTACATACTGAAGTCAGTTTCACCACTTTCATGAGCCATGTAGATCTTTTTTTGTCGCTGTAATAAATTTACCCCAATCTTTCGACAAGTAGCGATGTAGAGGCCAACTTTGATACAAAATATTCTGTTGTTTTGCATTTTAAATCTTGAAATTTTGAATTGTTTTTAATAGCTTGTTCATAACACTGAGTGGGTGTTAGTTAAATCTTGACCTCTGTCGAAATGCATTTGCATTTTCTACTGCAGGACATGAAAGTTGGAATCAAAATCAATGTTGACAAGAGAAGAGGTTAAAGATGATTAGAATGCCCTTGAAAGGATTTTTTGAGACGCATAAATAAATATATTAATAATAAAAAGGATTTGTAATTTACAGTTAACAAAATTGATCGCGATTTAATTTTAAGATATAAAGCAAAAACATGTCACGCCATTATATTCAAAGTAAGTCATTTAAGAAAACTTAAATCAATACTGGTAGATAATTACAAAATTGCTAAAAAATTACAAATTTAACAACGGGTATTGTTATTAGATATTTCGTGAAACGTAACAAAAATCCAGGAATACAAATAAATTAGACTTTAGTATTTCCAAGACTGGTCTTTTTAAAATCGTTTCCCTGTTCTTGACCAACAGGTAAATCCATACCTTCTTTCTTATGGGCATACCAAATTAAACCAACGACAATAATTAACATGATAAAAATTCCAAGAACAATGAAAAAAATCTCATGAGCTTCTAATGCTAGAAAGAAAGATAAATAATGATGTTAATTACTATTGATCGACTCATCGTGAAAAGAAGACTTACCACAATCATGTTCATCAAATCCATCAGCACAATTAGAGATTCCATCACAGTGAAGGGATTGCCTTATACATTTTCCAGATCCACAATCAAAATAAAATGCATCTGGACAGTGGCCGAGTTGAGGAACATCTAGATAATGAAAGTAAAAATTATAATCTTGTCAGGTACAAAAAAGCAATAATAGTAGGATATCAAATTATTTTAAAACTCAGGCCGAATACTTACGAATGAAAGAAGTTACCAAAAATTTAAAGAGCAATCTATTCCAATCTGATTGATTTGAGTTGAGTTGAAATTCAAATAACACAACAGTTTTTTCATCTCCGGGTAAACTATTCAAAGTCACTGATTTAACTCGATGATTATCATAAGAGTCAAAGTGGACGGAATCATCTAAATCGTAAATAATATTGGAATCGGTGACAGATGGATGCAATTGATAGATTACAATCTTTCCAGCAAATCGGGTCAAATCTAGTGCAACTGGATGAATGATAAGTCCCTGGCCAGGTGGTGATTGGACAACTATCACACATGTTTGTGTTGGTTTAATTAAAGATTCATTTTTGCTAGGCCATTCAAGATAAGCAGCTGACCCACCATCAGTATTTGTTAACTCTATCGGTTGTGGGTTAGTTGGTGGAGTACACTTTTCCAAAATGTAATCTATATGAAAATATGTAAAACCAAAAACAAATTTAAAGTCACTATTTTAAAAGCATTGATTAACTGGGTATTTTTTAATGAACTCAAACGGTAATCTATGTAAACTGATTATGACTAAGGGATACTTTTTGATTAGTCATTTGAGCTTGTTGACACGATCAAGGAAGATAATTAATTGTTAAATTACTTACATTCGGGATAATAAAGTCTTGATGAGACAAACTGGTTGACTGAGATGAGAGAGAATATAAAATAATAAACAGGCATCAGGTTAATGGTTAACATTTCGTACACTATGTTGGACATAAACTAATGGATAGACAACCAGCAAACTGTAAAATTGTAGACAATTTTGTGATAATACATTTGATCTTCTCTCTAATGATGATATATTATTGCAGATGATGTGGTAACTGTTCCAGTTTATTTATGGGTTAGATTGTTACTTGATTGTCCTTAAACCAGAGTAATCATTTCAGAACATCGGACACTATTGATAATGACAATCATCAGTGTCAGTCAACTATTAAAATTAGAGACTAGATGAAATGTAGAGTAAACTTGGAATGTGATTACCTTGATTCAAGGATTTATACTTCATAATTTATTTCAAGCACTCATTCTTATTATGCACAATAAAATTCATTTGTGAAATAATTGAATAAATCATTATGCGAATATTTAATTTTGATAAACAAATCAAAAATTTATTATCTAAAACTGCATGCCAAAACGATAGTGTTAATAGACTTAATCATTTGATAATGATAGCGCTCAATGGGTATTATTTGATACAAATAATTTCAATAGCTATTTATTAATCATCATTCAATCAACCGTTGGGAATATTTACATCTTTAATCAACTTTCAGTTTTCATAATTACCAATGTTATACTTAATTAGAGATGGTGCAAATGAAAATTGACAGATTTTAAAAGTTAAACTCATTTTTCAAAGCAGTCACAGAAACCTGCCTGCAACTGTTATTTAAAAATAAATTAGTTCGATATAATTGCGACTGTTAAATATGCACAGAGTTAATAAAATGAATAATAATTTATGAGAAATAAATTACAGAAAACTGACAGCAATTTAGACTAAATTTTGAGACAGTCCCTAACTCGTCTTGTTTACACTTTTACGTGCGATTTAAACTTTTAATGAAAAAATAGACTAATTTTTATATGCGATTTCGTTTAATTTCGAGCTTAAAATGTAAAAATAATTAAAATAAGTCATTTCAAGTTAGTCTGAATTGTTGGCTTGTTTCTGGATCTTTATAAGGGCGGATAGAATTTACCCATATTTTCAGTAACAAGTTTCAATCAAAATAAATCCTCATGTTACTCGCAACTTTAGTTCCCAAGTTGATTGGTTTCCGTGCTTGTATACCCCGCACATTATCTGCGACTCTATCTTCATCCTCTTCTGATTCTACAACATCGCTCAATGAGACATCACTTCGATCTCTAACATTAGATGAAGCCTTAAAATTAACTGACCCATCGCGTAATGTTCATGCTGCCCACTGCCTACTTTACTATAAAACAGTTGATGATGATGTGGAAGGCATGTTTGGTTTGTGTCAGATTCGTTTTGATGGTCAACTAGGCTTTCCTGGGGGGATTCTTGAACCAGAAGAATTGAATTCTGTTAGTGCTATTGTCGCTGGATTACAAAGAGAACTGAAGGAAGAGATAAATTTTGCAGTCGAAGCATGTGAATCCGACCCAGATGGTAGCAATGGATTCTCACACATCTCAACATACATTGATGACTCTTTGAACCAACCCGGCACATCATCCCTTCGTGTCAATATCTATCATTTTTTTATGAAACAAATAAGTGAAAAAGAATTTAAACAATGTGAAGCAGTGCATTCTCAATCAATCCATTTTCCATCTGAATCGTTGGGTATTTTTCGTATACCCTTGATTGATCCATCTAATTGCCTAGATAAGACAATTTTCAGATATTACAAGAAAAGAGGAAGTTTTCTTGTTAATTTTTTTAAGCATTATTTTGCAGGTAAATCTATCAAATTATTTATTAAAAACCCAAAACACTTAATTAATTTATCCATTTATTTTCATGCATCTAGGAATCGGCAAAAATCAACTTTATGATTCACTGGTTTATCTTGATTGTTTAACACCAGATTATTTGACACAATTGGAGCCATATATCCGAAAGTGCATCTAATGACGAGCTTACTGATTTTGGTTGTTTATTCATATCAAAATTTAAGCCTACCATTTTTCAATTCTCATGAAAATGGTCAATATTACAATATCAAAGAATCGTCCTTAAACATTGTCCATGTGTCAACCCTTATGTTTCCTGTTGACTATTTCATTATTTAACCACGAACTCGTTACCATACATGTAACCATACGTAATTTATTTTCCATAAATTATTATTCACATTATTAATTCTATCCTCCTTCAACAGTCTTGATCATAACCAAAATAATTTTATTTTTAAACAACTATATCAGCTCATCTATTCTGGTATACATTCTGTAATACAAAGACTACATTTCAAGTGAAGTGATATACGGATGCTACTATCGAGTTTGTTGCTCTTCTTAATTTCAATCGATGCATTTAATCTTATATTGATTGAATAAAACGATAACAGTAACTTACAAAGAGTAGGATAATTATAATTACTTTACTCTTTGGTAACTTATCTAACTTGGCTTGCATTATTGATACAATTTTGTTCGAATTTAAATATTTTTGTTCAACTTTTCATCACTTTCATGTTGATTTGCCTTTGTCACTGCAAACTTTTTTAGATCTGATAAGAATTTTGAAGTAGAATTGAAATCGCTGTCACTATCAAAAAGGTCCTTTTTCAATGTGCCCACAAATGTTTCTATTATATTAAATTCTGCTGAATAAGGCGGTACAGTAGAATGAATCCATTTAAGGGAATTAGATGCTTAAGCCCCATTGCTACGGTCACAAACTCGGCGGAAACATCTGTATTTTTATAGACGAAGATGATCAAAATTAAAAGTTCAGATATAGAGAAAAATCCGCGAACTAAATCGATACACAAATCCATGTACATGATTTATAAGAAATCAGATAGTTTTCGAAACTGATGAAATATATTTACTTTTTTATTCACAAAATTATTTTAATTAGAGAAAAGTTAGAAAATTTGGAACCATGGAATCAGCTTATGCTGTTCCTTTCAAATATTTACAGTTCAATGACAAATTTTAAAGTTAGTAACCTTAGGATTGAAAGTTTTATAGTAGATTGAGTCTAATTGTTGAAGATACACCATAACAACACAATTGACTTTTTGATTGTGGAGTTAATTAATGTTCTTTCAATTCAATAGAGACATGACAAGCCGTATAAGCTATCAATAATACTGGAAGGGCTGGATATGGAAACGAAAACAACACTTTTTGAAACAGGTAAACTCCAACGTCGCTATTGGCGAGGAAAAAAGTGTTTGTAATAATCATAATTATATAAAATGGAGCTGCCATGAATGCTTTCCATCTTTTGATGGCTCGATCAGAAAATTGAGTCTAAAACAAGAATAATTGAATTAAAAATGTGGTTAGAATTCATCATAATTCATATATTTAGAGCCAGCTTACCTCAAAGTTGGGAAAAAATAAACGTCGAATATGTAAACCTGTTAATTCAACAGCAACCGCGCAGAAATTCAACATGCACCAAGCGATAACATCGGAACTGTATGAGTGCCAAATAGCAACGATTGCAAAGCATATGGATGTGGCAAAAATTTTGACCATAACATTATTTCCTATAGTTAACAGAGGTTTGTAATAATACCTAAATTAAGAGAAAAAAAAGTTGTAATACAATGGAAATAAATTCAAAACCGAAATAAAACTTCATCTCTATACATACTTGACAAGCCAAAGGTGAAGTCCGCGATCAAAATGCCGCCAAAGGTCTGAAGAAAGATGGATAGTTGAAACACATTTCGGAGGAGGCGGCAGTTTGATACCATCTGAGTTACCCATAGCTTCAGAGTATCCATACAATATTAAATATTTTAAGTAGAACATAATCACTAAACAATAAGCGAATCCACAAAGTGTATATGAATCTAGTTTTTCTAGAAGATCGGTTCTATAAATCAAAGCTGATGAGAAGAGGTAATGTTTGAGGATATCGTATACAACAGCATAAAAAAGAACTTGACTTAATCTTGTCAGCGAACAAATAAATTTACGTAAGCTCCAGTCATCTCTGAATACCATATTCTGAAAAATAAGGGGAAAATTGTCAATTTTTGAGCTACAATTCATACAGATTACTTACATTCAGAAAAGATGAATACTGATGCATAGGACCGAAAACCAGAGTTGGTAAGTAGAGACAATATGCGAAAATCATAGTTAAGTTGTCATCTGGATATGGGTTTTCCCAACGTCGAAATGTCTCAATTCGATCAAGAGAAAAACTCAAACATTTTGCATTTAGCCATCCAAAAAGTATGTCAAAGATAAACAGTTTACGGAGATCATGTCCAAATAATAATTTAGTTTTGTCTCTAAAATAAGACGACTGGGCCGTGATGAAAACGGTGATGAAAAATAAATGACAAAGAAGAGGACTTCGTTTCAAGTGAATGAGATACGCAAAAAGAATATTTAACCAAATAATAGGAACGACAAAAGGTCCGAGAAGAATCCAGAGACTTATAGTTCCGTATAAGACCATAACAGATAAAGTAAGCTGCAAATAAAATAAATAATAGATGTGTTAAAATAGAATATGGTAAGATATGGTTAAAAAATACTTGTTTCCCGCTTGAAATTTGAATAACTCAACTTGATTCATTTTTTGAGGGAAATCAAAATTTAAGTTGAATAAAACGTACCTGAGGTATGAAAACCCAGATTAATTGTGACACAATGATATGACCAATAAATGTCAAGTAAAAATTAAAAATAATATACTTGACAATGTACCATTCAATGTCGGTAACATCGCGTTGTCGAGATGCAAACCATCCTTTTTCAAAATCTCTTGAGTCGAGTTCATCTTTGATCACTATCAGTAAAAATGAAGTTATTATTGATTAGATTTTAATAAGATTAGATTTTAAAATAGGGTGTTAACATGATATAACAGCACAATATAAATACTCACCATCAATTCCATCACCAAAAAGATATAAAGAGTAGAAAGCACTAAATGACCAGGCTGTAAAACAGAGGATTGATTCAACATTTTTAGCAATCATGACTGAGCTTAGATGAAAGTGACAGTCAACGATTTCACATGATTAAGGTTGGTCAGAACAGACGGATAAGTTTAATGGTAGTAGCATTTATCATATTGAATTTTTCAACAAGAAGAAGCACGTTAGAAAATAAAAATAAACAAAGGTAAGAAAGACAGAAACGTAAATAAAGAAACTATAGTCAAGTTTCCATTTGACTAACAAGAGGCCGCTCTACGTTTGAAGAGAAAAGGGATAACTCTGAATTAAACCTTGAATACGTTTGACCAGTTCAATCATGCAACTTGAAATTTAAAAGCAATTTATTTAGGTTCTAAAGAAATCGTATCAGCTACGAAATCACAATTGCCTTCGTAAAGACACAACTCACGAAGTAAAGTAATTAAATGAAAAAATGACTCATTATTCATAGGCATCAACTTAATAACAAAGAAAAAAGACCCACATTAATTAGTTCAACAATCAGGTTTATTAACAGCTAAACAATCCTCTTAATTTTCCATTCTTACACAACGTTATGCAATATTTTAAAAGTGATAATTTATAGCTGATAAATTGGCGTTACACTTAACATTAGTGTGATAAAGATGATTTCAGGATCTTATTTATGATTATAGATAGAAAGCCTCTTGTTAAATCAGTTAGCAAAAGATTATTGAGCTAAAATTAACTAAACATAAGAAGGAATAGATAGATCTTTATAATAAATAATCGAAGCTTAGAATTAGATCCGAACATCCGTCAATTTATGTTCAACAGAAGTCACAACAGAAGTCACAAAAAGTAGTCAGCAGACAAACGAAATTTAAAATCAGGAGCAAAATTAAGAATTGATGTTAGAATTGTCAGACCATTGATCTAACATAGTAAGTAATTAGAATTGGCAGTATTTAGGTTGATAGTGGACAGATAAGAGATTAAATTTAGTATCCCAAAAGTTAATCAATCTATTTACATGAAATAGAAAAGTTTGAAGTCAAGTAAAGACAATTTCTCTAGGTTGCTTCAATGTAACCAAATGTGAGTTAGATACATATAAAAGAGAGCAATCAAACAGAGCTTCATTAATCATTCCAATCTGGTTAATCAAAAAAGAGAAAATCCAACATGTGGAATCAATTCAACAGTTTGATTTGACTGTGACTGCATGGGAAGTTGATAAGTGACATCGATCGACATCTTTTCAATTGGAATCATTTATTATTTTATTATTTGGTTTGACAGGATTTTTTGTTGATGATGAGTAGCCAAATTCAGATAATATAATATGTTATTATTATAATAGTTATCAATTTGTTGCTCGTAAAATCACGTTTCGCTGTTGATTTGTTTTCATTTTACTAAATGTAGAATATGATGAGATGACAGTTTTATTTTTCTATTCTTTAACAGGTTCTTTAACTTGAGTTACAAAAGGTATAAACTCCTTATATTTGGCAGGCATATAAGGTCTAAGAGGTTCTGGTACTTTTATACCTTCAGCAGTTTGATGAACCTCAAGTATAGCACAAATAGTTCTTGTAATGGCACACAATGTACCATTTAACATATGAACATATTCAACTTGGCCAGTCATTTTTTTGGTTTGACCATACCTAAAGTAGAAACAGAAGACAGAGCAAGAAATTATAGTTAAAGTTGCATAAAACTTGTAGAGGTGGCAAAAATAATGAGACAATATTTGCTTAACACACCTGATTTGAAGACGACGTGACTGATAATCAGTACAATTAGAAACAGAAACAAGTTCTCTGAATGCACCAGAACCAGGAAACCAAGCTTCTAAATCATATTTCATGGCGGCTGCATTGTTAAGGGCACCTGAAACAATGCTGACCACTCTGTAAGGAATGCCGAGTGATTGATAAAATTGTTCAGCATTAGAGATCATTTCATGGAAACAGGTCCATGATTTAGATGGTGCCGAGATGACAAATTGTTCGATCTTTTCAAATTGATGGACACGGAAAATTCCTCTAGTATCTCTACCATGGGAGCCTACTTCTTGTCTGAAACAAGTAGATAAACCAGCATATTGAAGAGGAAGTACAGATGGGTTGAGCCATTCGCCTCTATGAAGGGCAGCTATGGGCTGTTCTGCTGTAGCAATCAGATATTTATCTTCACTATCTTCAACTGCTGCTCCCTTTGATGAAATAACTTTGTAAAGTTCTTCGTCAAATTGGCTCAATTGAGCAACCTGTCCCATGAGTGATTTCTTCATCCAAAATGGAGTGTAGATAGGTTCGTAATTTCTCTCGGAAATGAAATGCAACGAATAGTCTATTAAAGCACGTTGTAACCAGAAGGCAGGTCCAATTAGGAAATAACTACGAGATCCAGCGATCGCTGAGCCCCTCTCAGAATCCATACCTTTGATCATACCAATCAAATCAACATGGTTAAGAAATTGGAAGCTTGGAGAGTCACCTTCCCCGCCACTTCCTTCCGTTGGTTTTTTGCCAAGTTCAACATTGCCCCAAGTTCTGATTATTTGATTTTCATCCTCATTGTCAGAAATAGGAACTTCAGGGTGAAGAAGGTTACCAATCTCACGAAGAACTTCATTTCTTTCATTTTCAAAGCGTTCCAGGTCTTCATTCACCTTGATAATCTGTTTTTCAACCTCAGACCGGTAAAATTTCAATTTAGCTAAAGATTCCTCTTTACCACCGCCAAGCTCATTTATCCTGTCCAACAAGATAGATAAATCAAGAGAGTCTTCGTCTACTTTCTCATCATTTTCATTGACTGGACTTCCAGCTGCTTTTAATTTTTTAATCACATTACCATATTCTTTAGAGATAGAGTTTTTCGCTTTATTTAGCCGGTCCAGGGTGTGCCGAGCTTTTCTCCATTGACTATCTATAAAGTGAATTTTAAAGCGATGAACAGTGAACATAAAGCATTGAAATTAATATAATAGGAAATGGTATAGCCGGTGATGCAATCAATACAGCACAATGTTTAAAAACAACTAACCTATGGAAATGACTGTGTCAATTGTGGACACGTCTACAAATCTTGCACGAGCATTTGCACGGACTCGCTCAGGGTCACCACCTTTATCTTCTCGAAACAGATCCAAATCAAGAACCATTTTAACTATTAAAAATTAAAAACTACTACGTTAATTAACTAAAGAACTATTAAACAGAATAATAAATAAATATATTCGCAGAAGAGACAGTCAACCAAAAAGTGAAGCAGAACTCGGTGAATTTATTCCCTGTTGCATGTTAATATTGAAAGAGGGCTCCACTAGAAAGTATTTGAAACCGGCAATTTTAAGCCTCATCTACTGTATTTCATAATGAAATTAAATTGTAATACAAGTTTATCATTTTATTCAGAATGTGAGGTCGAAAATCCTGTTTCTTATAGACACAACACCCAATAACACAAATATTTCCGAAACTTATCTTTTTACGAAACTAAGTTGTAAAGAGTTGACAAAGTCCGATTAAACACGATAATTTTATTAAAAACGAGAGCATGAACGTGATGGAAATTATTTTTTATTGCATATTTATATTTCCAGTTCGAATAAGCACCACACAATTTGAGTTTAACAGAGTCCAATTAAGATAAAATAAAGCAAGTATATAGCATAGTATTCAGATGATCAGCAATAATTAAAATCTGTGTGGAAGGAAAATTTTTGGACTTCACAGTCGAGGGTTTTAAATTGTACGTCTAATGTTTCAGGCCCCGAATTAGATAACTAATTTCCATTCAATTACACAAAGAAATTGTCAATCAACGCTATTTTTTAAATCTTTATTTTGAAAGGGTTCGAAGTAGTATGTAGTTTGAACTCGAAAGTGTAGTTTGGATTCAATCAAGAATATCAAAAATTAACTTCAAAATCGATTAATATTTCATTTTGAGAAGATATGCCTCCATGACATCGATCAAATTTAAGAAATTGATTTGGAAACTAGTTTACAGATTTGTTTTGATTTTATCAGGCAAATCGATAGAGTAACAAAAATTTTCTTTTACATGTTCAAGGCAAATTGCTCTACTGCTTTGGTTTTACTGCTTTTGTTCAAAGATCAGTAATTGTATTGAGGTTTAAAATAAGTGATTGACAAATAATGTTGTTAATAAAATGAAAATAGTTATAAACGACCGATGATTAGAGGAAACACTACTTTGAGATTACAGAATTTCATGTGGTGACAATCAGATAAATAGAATACTGTTTTTATTGATTCAATCGGTTGGATTTGGGCAAAGGAAACAGTAAGATTCATAACGATTGAGATGATGAATATTTAGCTCTCCTGATTATATCATTACGAAAATAAATTGTATTTCTTGCAATTTACTCCTCTTTCGCTCCAGATCTTGTCTATTTTAATGAAAGCTTATCATTCTCTACTTTTTTCATAAATGACTTTCTGTCTTTAGATTACAATAGATGGCTCTTACAAGGGACTTTACAGGAAACAGATGATTACTATTCGATGGTAATTACGTTTAGTTTGCTCTTATTTACTTATTTCTTATAATTCCAACAATTTTTTATTTTATAGAGTCTAATTAACATCAACAGTTATCATTTAAAATGTTCCCGTATGTACTGTAGCAATTTGTTTCTTTTTTTCTCTTTGTTCATTGTGCATTGAAAGACCAGTTAAACACTTCTTTTACGAATGTGTAATGACAAGGTTTGCCATCTTATGAAACCGGATTTCAATAAACATTACTTTAATTGAATAAATTGAACCGGTGACATCGTACTTAACTGTATGTAATCAAGTAGACGGATTGAGTCATTGCGCCATGGAGAGAAAAAGCAACTAATAAAAAGTGAATGAATCTGTAGCAATCTTACTCGCTTCTTGATTACTTATTGGCTCACTTATTTCCTTGTATTGAAACGTCTACTTTGCTGCTTTGTTGACAACAAAGCAATTTATTCATGTCTCTTGCCTGACTATCTTACAATTACATGTTACATTTCCAGTCTCTGCAATAAAAATTGATTAATTTTACATTTCTTCGGTATCGATTCATCAATCAGTTACTTTACCAAATTGATAAATTGAATTGTTTATATACAGATTGACCCTCATGTGAGTATATTTAAAATACAATAACTTTTATTTCCTATTATTTTTTCAAGTTTATGCTTAACCCTAATGTCCTTAACCTTTCAAATTATTACTTTCTGGCATACAGTGCATCGTCATCATAACTTAAATAAAAAGCTACTCCAGTTATAAATTTTTGCTTCTTGAATTACGTCTAATCATTTTTTGGACTTCAAGCCGAAAAGGGTCTCTTTCGACGCCAAACCACCAACTTGTTATATTTATCATTTTCATCGGCTAGCAATTTTATTGAGAATTAAGCTGAGAAAACAATTTTTCTCATTCTCAGAGATTTTAACCGATTCATCAATATGTCTAATCAGTCAGGAGTAAGTTCTCACATTATCGATCTCGATTCTGTCAATCAAAATGTCAAGAAAATGGAATACGCTGTTCGTGGACCATTAGTGATACGAGCTGGAGAGATCGAGAAAGAATTGAAAGCTGGGAAAAACGATAAGCCTTTTAATGGCGTCATTCGAGCAAACATTGGTGACTGTCATGCCACTGGACAAAAACCACTGACATATATTCGTCAGGTTATTGCTTGTTGCACAGACACAACTCTATTAGACGATCCAAAGTACCCGAAAGATGTTAAAGAAAAGGTTAGACTATTGCTTTCCTATTGTGGTGGCAATTCAGTTGGCAGTTACTCTGATTCAGCTGGTATAGAGATTATCCGACGACATTGTGCGGAGTACATTGCTGAACGAGATGGAATACCTAGTAATTGGCAGGATATTGTATTGACTAATGGAGCCTCTGAAGCAGTTAAATTTGTATTGGCTTTGATCAATTCTTCTTCAACTGATGATAAACCAACTGGTGTTTTAATTCCAATTCCTCAATATCCACTATATACTGCAACTCTTGCTGAGTATGCAATGCATCCTATTAAATACTATTTGGGTAAGTTTGATTTTTTATCCACTCTACATTATCTTTAATGAAATACTGTGTTGATTCACTAACTGAAATGTTGCCAAGTAAATTAGAAAATATATGATTCAAAATTATTTAATATTAGATTCGCTATATTAATCAAGCAGCGTCCCATAAACTACGATCCAACGAGATGATAAAATTCATAATACTTTACAATTTGTGACTGTTGATGATATTTTGTTTTGACAATTTTGCTTAAGCTCTCTTGGAAATCTCATGTGGATTACTAATTAATACTTATTAAAAACTAAAGCTCGTAACACTTGTAACTTTTTATAAACTTTTACTGTTAATTATCTTTCAGTTTGCAATTTGATCGATACTTAGTCTCTCCAGAATTTCTTTATTTGAACCCTCTAATACTGAGCTAATGCTAAGCTGTATATTAACTCTTATTTTTTTATTTTCTTACTATAGACGAAGAAAACGAATGGAAATTAAACATTGCTGAGCTCAAACGGGCGTTGGACAATGATAGATCATTATGTAGACCGAAAGCCATCGTCATAATTAACCCAGGTAACCCTACCGGATCGGTTTTAAATAAAGAAAACATCAAAGAGATAATCAATTTCGCCAAAGAAGAGAAACTAATAATCATTGCTGATGAAGTTTATCAACATAATGTTTACAAAGAAGGTGCTGCTTTTCACTCTTTCAAAAAAGTTATGCACGAGTTGGGAATCAATCTTGAATTAGCCTCATTGATGTCATCTTCCAAGGGATTTATGGGTGAATGTGGACTTCGAGGTGGTTACTGTGAATTCATCAATCTTAAGCCTGAAATCAAAGCCCTTTTCTTAAAAATGTTGTCCGCTCGTTTATGTTGTTCAATTCTTGGACAGATTACTATGGATTGTGTCGTAGCTCCACCTAAACCGGGTGATCCATCATACGATTTGTTCACCAGTGAGAAAAACTCGACCCTAGAATCTTTGAAAGTTAAAGCAAGACTTGCTGCTGAAACATTCAACTCGATTCCAGGAATGAAATCTAATCCTGTTGCTGGAGCAATGTATGCTTTTCCACAGATTATGTTACCTGAAAAAGCAATAAAAGAAGCTCGTGATGCTGGTATGGAGCCAGACTTCTTTTATGCTAAAAACCTTTTAGAAACAACTGGAATATGCATTGTTCCAGGCTCAGGGTTTGGTCAAATACCTGGTACATACCACTTTCGAACAACGATTCTACCTCAGTTCGAGGAGTTGAAAAAAATGATGGATCGTCTCAAAACTTTTCATCTACAATTTCTTGAAAAGTACAAGTAATTTTGTCATCTCCATTTTATGTTAGCAATCATGTGAAAGAAACCCCATCTACCTGATGATTAAGAATCGATTAAAAAAATTATTAAATTATTAGACTGATCAAAATAATCCTAGTTTCACCTGCTATGCCTTCTAATTATGTCCATTAATGTATTGAGCTTTCGTTTTCTTCACTCCATTGGACCCATTCTTGGTGGCTTTGAGAAATTTTAGTTCATAAATTGAGTTAATTTTTCTCTTTTAGCTGACCTTAAGTGTGATATACCAAAAGAAGCTTCTTAATTCACTCGAAACCAACCATAATACTGGAGATTAGCTAAAACTAGTTAATATAACGAGATAGTTGCTGCGAGATTATGCTTGATCAATTTGTGTTTTATGGTGTTAAGTTGAAAAAAATTTTAGTTTATTAATGGTTACATTTGTTGACTTCATTCTGAATGAATTATATATTGTTTAATTGATGTTTTTTATATACATCTTTGTTATTAATATTTAAGTGAGCATATATTGTAATTAAGATATTGCATTGTTATTATCAAAGAGTTGTTATCTATGTAACAAAAATTAAAGTTAATTTGGTAAATAGATGCTACAAAATTACTCCGAAATTATTTTTATTTATTGAAATCATAAAAAAATCTTCATGGAGATATTTTCACTCAATAAAAACTTGCAAAGCCACATATTGAGTCTAGATCATACATATTTAGATATAAAATTGTGTGAAATTTATTTACAGACAGATCTAATGCTAATAGATCACGGATTGGACAACAAATCTTCTTATAAAATTTATTTAAAATACTCTATCGTGATATTGTCCGTCTTGATTAGTATGAGGTTTGGGGTGGTTACCAGGTGCTGGATGATTAGCTTGTCTCCGTCTTGGTGGTGCGAGATATTCAAACATTGATGTGGAATGTTGTGATAACATTTTGCCCAAATCACCAGGCATAGGGTCTGACCAGAAGAAATCATGGCTTAAAGCAGAATCTGCATCGATTCGCTTATTTGGATCCAAACATAACAATCGATCAAGCAGATCTAATGCATATGAGTCTCTCACATAAACTGACAATCGTTCTTTAACTCTTCTTTTTTGTCCTTTGATTAGCTCCAATTTGTTAAACAGTTCTAGTTTTTCCACTCCAGGCCAGACTTCTGGACAAATCGATCCACATAATTGACTAATTAGTGTCAATTGAGTTTGATCAGTTGCACCTTGCAAAATTGGGCTACGTGTCCACATTTCGGCCATAATACAGCCAGCACCCCAAAGATCGACTGAAGGACCGTAATTTCGTTCACCTAATAACAATTCTGGAGGACGATACCAAAGAGTAACAACACGATTTGTATATTTGTTGCTTTTACTGCTAGAACTGAAAGCACGGGCAAGTCCAAAATCAGCTAGCTTCAATTTTCCATCCTTGGTAATTAGAATATTTGACGCTTTCATATCGCGATGTAATATTTTGTTGCTGTGAATATAAAAAAGTCCATCAAAAAGTTGTTTCAGAGCACTTTTGATTTCAGCTAAACTAAATTTGACGTTTATATTGCTGAGAAGGCCTGCTAAATCATGTTCGCAAAAATCGAAAACAAGGTAAAAAATAGCTGGGGCTCCTTTGGTTCCTTCAGTTTTGGTTTTAGTCCTGCAAAATGAAAGAAACATTAGTTAAAAAACTTTAATTATGATCAATTGTATCACGAGAAAATTAGGTAAGAATGATTAATTTTAAAATACAAGTGCTATTGAAAATTTTTCTTTTCTCCTTTCTCTCTCTCTCTCTTTCTGTATTTCCATACAGCCAAAATCTCTCAAAGCAGGATTTACTTTCATTCGAATAGAAACTAAATATTTGTTATAATATAAAATAATATTGATCTAAAATAAAATATTGCAATTAATTTCATCAAACTTGTCATAGTATTAGACTGGAGGTAATAGATAATATCATATGGCAGGTTTATATAGTCAATAACAAATAAATGTTTATCAAATACTTACTTGCAGATCTCTATTAAATTCACGACATTATCATTCTTAAGAAGTTGTAAGATTTTGATTTCTCTCAGAGCAGTGATTGGGAATCCTTCCTTCTCATTGTCCATGAGAACTTTTTTCAGTGCCACCAATTTTTTAGTTTGGCGATGTCTTGCTTTAAACACTTCACCGAAAGTACCTTGGCCAATCTTGGCCAATCTTTCATACTTGCTGACATCGTCACAGTAAGGAAACTTGAAATCATCATCTGTAGCCATTATGAACACTTTGCAAATAAAGTTGTCAACTATTTCTATTAATAACATATAATTTGATAACTAAGCTTCCAAATATAAAAATTTTGAATGAAGAAGCTTGAAGACTCAATACAAATAAGAGCAGCTTACGATTCAATATCTTCAATTTAATGTATAAGGTTTTGGAGGAGTCTTGTTCGCTTGCGCACGAACTACAAATGTGTATTATGATGATTTACATCAATATCAAACATTGGCTGCGCATGTGTTGCGAATTTGGCATAAACCTACATGTAAGTGGTTTAACTATCACCTAAACTCTTTACCTGAGGCTGTGACTCTTTGGTAATGAACTTAAGGGTTCACTGTCAATTTGACACAAAAGCTTTTAAGCTAAATCTTTTTAACCACTTGAAATCTCTCTAACTCGAACAAAGGGGAATTTTAGCAAAATTATTTGATTTTTGCTTTGTCAATCTTATCTCAGTTTCACTTAAAATTTGACATTACATCCGATGTAATGTTAAGATGCAGCACAAATTGTCTAAATGTTTTTTGTTTATGAATAATTAGAAACTAAGCGTAAATTATTTTCGCACAAGTGACTTTTGTTCAGTTAAAAATTGCTCAAACGCTTTTCGCTGTAATGACCATAGACCAATGAATGCAGAAATGGACTTGAGAAATAAAAATAAGATCTTTAGGATCAAAAACAATGTTTCATTTATGAAGTAATTAACTTTCCATTTCTGATGAAAAAAACTGAAAATCATCGCTATTGATGTTGCTGAGTTTAAATTGAATCTATTCAAATATAGTCTACTATAGTTTAAATCAAGCAATGTATAGTTTATACTGAATTTTGATTTAAATTTTTGCAAAAATTTATCGATTTTTAAATTTAATATCATTGATTAGAATCTTTTCAATAATAAGGACTAATGTACTGAGTGGTGAAGAGTGACGTTTTTATGAAAAAAGAGTTGATTGAAATCAAAAACTATCAATGAATTCAATTTACGATACTTTATATTTTAAATTATCTGATAGTCAGACGCAAAATTTACAAAAAAAAAATCATTTTATAACAGAAAATAGAAAAACTGAAAAATTGGTATAAATAGCACTATTTTGCTTCTCCGTGTTTATCAAATTTTAATTACGATCTTCGATAGCTCGAAAACCCGTTGTAGTATATTACATGCGATATAAAATAAGCTCATGAACGTCAACGTCACTTTCAACCATGTTGATGATTGTGATTGCCAGGGCTTGAAAATTCCTTCTTTTCCAAGCAATGTTTAGCAATTGAAGAAGATATTTAGGTAAACCTTTTTCATATATTAATAAATTTTTAAGTTATATTTAGATTATTCACAGAATTGATATGAGGAGATTGTAGGATTACAGCTAACACTGCTCTTCTTGGCATTCAATTGGTGTAGACAAAATCGGAGGAGATAACACAATTTTAAGTTTCATCACGTTAAGGTTGATGTGTAAACCTTAATTTTAGAGTGAATGTGTAAGGATGTCGAGAATATTGATGAAAATATTGATTATATCCTGGTAAATTATGATGGAGGCGAGAATGTAATCTTCTGGTGAGAATTGATAAACGCTGTTACGCCCAAGAATCATTTGAATATCAATAACAAGCCAGAAAGAGAAAAGAAGTGCTCCCAATGAGGCATAAATTAGAAGCGTTACTTTGTTCGGAAAAATGATACATGCCAGGCCAAAGATTAGAAGGCAAATTGTACACAAGTAAACAATGCCGGTAGCAGCAGTGAAATCTATCCGGGTTTGGCAAGCAAAAGCTATCAGAGCCACAACCAGGACGGTTGTAAGCAAAACTGCAGCAAAGAGTACATCACCATGTGCAAATGAGCTGTAAAAGCCAATTGTAACTGCTTGAGCTAAGGTGAATAATGTTAAACAGATTAAATTTCCAGGATAAGAGCGAGAAATGTTACAACAGGTTAAGCTGATAAGTGACGCAAAAGAGACGATTAAGGCTAACCAGATCATCCATGAATTATCATATGTAAATTCACGAACATCATCTGATAGAAAGAATGCGGTTCCGATCAAAATTGTGATAATTAATTGGATTGTTACGATGCCGAGTACTTTACGAATGAATCCAAGGCGAACTGCTTTGTCAGAGAAGGCAGAGTAAGATCCTAATTCAACATCGGCAAGTCGAGCTGATTCAATTGAATCACTTGTTGCTCCGTAATTACTATACATAACTTTATGTTTCAATGATGGCAGGAGAAAAAATGAGCCAGAAAATCGTTGATCACAATGTTGATAAAGGGTTACTAATCACTTCCAATAGTTAGTTAAGGTTTTATTTCTCAACTTGCGAGTCAACATTAAGGACAGATATCTACCAATAAATGATAACTTGGTCACAGAAAATCAAAAACACAAAATGATTAATTACTAAATTCACTGGATGATGTTGAAGAGGAGTGATTTTTCACAAGAGCGACAACGATTTTATTGAATTGTGTATAAATTTAATTATCTGAGTTTTGTATCAAAGAACAAGGAAACACAAACAATAGAGACATCACTTTAGGATAAATTTATTATATCAATACTATTTAAGCTTGAGGACAAAAAGCTTTTATAAATATCAATTTTCTGAGTAATTTCAAATTATCTCATCAGTCAAGTGAGTTGAGTCAATCAAATCAAGTACATTACAGCAACAAAAAATATTTCAATATTTAATGAAACGGTAATAAACCAAAATTACACCTGCTGAAATTGATTGAGTTCATTTCACAGTTAATGTGAGAACAGATTGAAAGTGAACTTCATCAAGATAACTAGGATTAATTCATGAATAAACTTAGGTTCAGGAAAACTATTAATAATAAGAACAAAACACACGAAAGAGTAACTTGAAACTCCAATTAACTGTCTATTAACTGTCTCAAGTTAGATCTCATGCCCAGAGACACTATGTGTTGTCCAGACAACGTAGTGCGGGACAATTAAATTTATAAATTTCTGATATTAATTGCAAGAAATGAAAGGAAATATTTACCAGCAATTAGCCTCTGATTTTCGTTTAAGGACTGTGGCTAAAAATTTTGACTTTCAAGCTAAGAGAAAGGCGTCTGCGGACACAAAAAAATGAGTCTACTAGTAACTATAAATAAATAAATGCAAAAAATGAAGTCTGAAATTATTTTTACTGTATTTATTGAAATCATAAAAAATCTTCATTTACATATTTTCAATTGACTGAAATTTGCAATGTCGAATGTTGAATACAGTTCATGCATGAGAAAATACAAAATTACTTGAAATTAATTTACAGACGATCTAGTGCTAGTAGATCACGGATTGGACAACAAATCTTCTTATAAAATTTATTTAAAATACTCTATCGTGATATTGTCCGTCTTGATTAGTATGAGGTTTGGGGTGGTTACCAGGTGCTGGATGATTAGCTTGTCTCCGTCTTGGTGGTGCGAGATATTCAAACATTGATGTGGAATGTTGTGATAACATTTTGCCCAAATCACCAGGCATAGGCTCGGACCAGAAAAAGTCGTGATTCAAAGCAGAATCTGTATCGATTCGCTTATTTGGATCCAAACATAACAATCGATCAAGCAGATCTAATGCATATGAGTCTCTCACATAAACTGACAATCGTTCTTTAACTCTTCTTTTTTGTCCTTTGATTAGCTCCAATTTGTTAAACAGTTCTAGTTTTTCCACACCAGGCCAGACTTCTGGACAAATCGATCCACATAATTGACTAATTAGTGTCAATTGAGTTTGATCAGTTGCACCTTGCAAAATTGGGCTACGTGTCCACATTTCGGCCATAATACAGCCAGCACCCCAAAGATCGACTGAAGGACCGTAATTTCGTTCACCTAATAACAATTCTGGAGGACGATACCAAAGAGTAACAACACGATTTGTATATTTGTTGCTTTTACTGCTAGAACTGAAAGCACGGGCAAGTCCAAAATCAGCTAGCTTCAATTTTCCATCCTTGGTAATTAGAATATTTGACGCTTTCATATCGCGATGTAATATTTTGTTGCTGTGAATATAAAAAAGTCCCTCAAAAAGCTGTTTTAGCGCTTTTTTGATTTCAGCTAAACTGAATTTGACGTTGATATTGCTAAGTAGACCGGCTAAATCATGTTCGCAAAAATCGAAAACAAGGTAAAATGTAGCTGGGGCTCCTTTGGATCCTTCAGTTTTGGTTTTGGTCCTGTAAAATAAATGAGATATAGATGTATTAGTTAAATAAAAAGCATTGAAACTGTGTCATGAGAAAATTAATGGTTAATGTTCGTTCTAATATGATCGTAATAAGAAAAATATAATTTTTCCATTTTTTTCTATCGGGCTTTAACAAACAAAATTTTCTCATCGACCCCTAATCAGGAATCACTTGCATTGAAATAAAATGTAAATTGAAACTGGAAACATAGCGGATTTACAAAATAATTTTAACTTCCATAAAACATTGCGAGTCAAGTTGACAAAATTTGTCAGTATGTTAGACTATTTGTAGTGGTTAGAATAATACTGGAGGTTTTGATTGTTGATGAAAAATACTTACTTGCATATCTCTATTAAGTTGATAACATTCTCATGCTTGAGAAGTTGTAAGATTTTAATTTCTCTCAGAGCTGTGATTGGGAACCCTTCCTTCTCATTGTCCATGAGAATCTTTTTCAACGCCACCAATTTTTTGGTTTGGCGATGTCTTGCTTTAAACACTTCACCGAAAGTACCTTGGCCAATTTTGGCCAATCTTTCATACTTGCCGACATCGTCACAGTAAGGAAACAAGAAATCATCATCTGTAGCCATGATGAACACTTTTCAAATAAATTTATCAAGTATGTCTATCAATAACATATAACTTACTAAATGACTTCCTATTGTGAAAATTTCACTTAAATAGCCAGACGAATTGAAAACAAATTTATAAACAGCTTATAATTTTTAATTTTAAATGTGGTTCAGGTTTCCCCTTGCCTGCCCAGGCGCAGACTACAATAAGAGTATCTATTATTCATCATAGTGTGTATTTCTTGTACATTCACAATAAACATAACCTAAACAGTTTAACTTTACTCAAGTCTTTGGTGAAAACTCAAAAAAAAAGATCTTTTAAACGACTTAAAATTAATCTGTATGTATTTTCAACAACACGATTCACAACAATTTACAATTATCCGTACTAAAATTTGTAAATCAAACTTGAATATGAATGCAATTGATAAGGGTTAGCTTCGGGGCTTTTTGACTTTCCGCATCAGTTAATTGTGTTTCTTTCGTCTCGTTTGAAAAGTTAAATCTTCCATTCGGGTTCAGGATTAGACTAATTGATAAAATACCAAAATTAACAAACTTAAGTTAACGAAACATCGTATTCGGTGTTAACTTAACTTTTTTTACAAAATAATTTGTATTTGAAATATTATTGTAATTGTCTTAGATTGAAAATTATGAAGCATGAATTTTCAACTTTGAATTAATATGCACACTAACCGATTCAACATTGGTAATGTTGACTTAAGATAATTTCTAGCTTATAGTAACAACATTTAATTTGTTTGATTTAAAATATGATGATTCAATCAATTAATATTGTCAACATCGATTTTTTCGATCTATCATATTTAGTCTTTTGTTTTTACAATAGAGGGCAGAATTAAGCATGTGTTTTTTGCCGTGGCTTTGGTTTATTAGGTGAATCCTATTGTTTTTTCCTGTTCTGATGTTGTTTAATTAATTAAATCCTCTTAAATTTAGTTGTTAATCATTTATTTTTATGTGCTTATTGTTCAATTTGTAAGTGACGATGCCTCCCAAAAAGCAACCACCAGCGGCAAGCAAGAAAACTGAACAAAAGAAGAAGGAAAAAATTGTTGAAGATAAAACATTTGGCCTGAAAAATAAGAAAGGTGCTAAAACTCAAAAGTATATTCAGCAGGTTGCCAAATGTTACAATGCAAATCAAGGCAAAGACCAACCTAAAACGTCTAAAAAGGAAGAAAAGAAAAAAGAATTGGAAGAATTCAATAAAATTTTTAAGCCTGTCGTTACTCAAAAAGTGGAAAAAGGAGTTGACCCTAAGTCAGTAATTTGTGTCTTTTTCAAGCAAGGCCAGTGTAGTAAAGGTGATAAATGTAAATTCAGTCATAATCTGGCAGTTGAAAAGAAGGGAGAGAAACGTAACATTTATGAAGATACTCGGGAAGAAGACAAAATGGAAGATTGGGACGAGGATAAGTTGAAAGACGTGGTGGAAAAGAAACACGGAGAGAAGGAAAGAACTAAGCCCAAAACCGAAATCATTTGTAAATTTTTCTTAGAAGCACTTGAAGCTAATAAATATGGATGGTTCTGGGAATGTCCTAACGGAGGTGATAAATGTCATTATCGACATGCTCTTCCACCTGGATTCGTATTGAAAAGAGACCTTAAAAAAGCTGACAAAAAAGATGAGATTTCAATCGAAGATTTAGTGGAAAAAGAAAGAGCCAAACTAGACTATAATCTTCCAAAGATTACCTTACAAACCTTTATGGAATGGAAAAAGAGAAAAATCAACGATAAAAGAGAGAAAAGCCGAAAAGAAACGGAAAGGAAAAAAGCAGAATATAAAGCTGGTCGTAATATTGGTCTCAGTGGTCGGGAGATGTTCACTTTTAACCCTGATCTTGTCAATGATGGAGCGTTGGATGATGATGAAGCCACCTTTGACAATCTCAGGAGAGAAGATCAGGATGATAATGAAAGTAGCGATCAACAAATTAAAGAGATTGATTTCAATGCTTTGCAAAATGATCTTAGGGATGTTGATGGTAGTGGTACACAAATATTAGGAAAACGACAATTCGATACACGGGACGACGATGATACAGGCGATGCTACCCCATCTGCTGAAGCAACAGCAACTACCTCGTCAGTTTCTGAAGTCAAGATTGACGACATTCCTATTGATGAAAATTTATTTGATGACGATGAAGATCTCGATGACTTGGATGAAGAGCTTGCTGATTTAAAAGTGGATGCGTCTTAATATGATGTTTATATCCTATTAATCTAGTGATTTGTTCACTAGTTGATTTAAAAAAGATGGAGAGAGTCCAAGTGCATCTATATCAGTTATCTACAAACTTTGATTTATTTCTATATTCTTTTCTTTTCTCTATTTCTTCGCCCCTTTTCCTGTTTCTTTCGCACCTTTTTAACTGACCAAGATCAAGTTAATTAACATCTTTGAGATATTGGCAATTTTCCCTTGAAATCAATTGACTCTGTGTTTCACTTGAAAAGTGCCCACTAATGTCATATCTGTTTATTATGAAAAGTCTACATGGAGCTAACAAAATTAATCAAATAGTATTTGATGATTGTTAATAAATATTTCGTTTATTGAAGAGGGGTATACATTCAGTTAATCTTAATATGATTGATCAATTGACAATGTAAATACCTTGTGATTATACGATTTTCATACGATTTTGATGAAGATCCAAATCAAAGTCCAATCGTTTAATGTTGAAACAATTTATTCAGCTTAGACTGTTTTCATGATCAAAAGTATAACATTATCATTTAACCTTCTGTCCGTGTGTCGAATGACTCATCGCGCAAACAATTAATGATTTGCAATTCAATCATGAAATTTTTAGTGAAAATGAAAGTTCAATTAGAATGATGGCAACGCATATCCAATCAACTGTCGAACTAACAATATCTTTCCCATTCATTGAGAAAACTAAATGAGTGATTGAGCCGCTCATTTGTAATCAAAAGACTTTAAAATCAATTATAACGAAAATAAAAAGTGTTTGACATTTGACAATCAGCGTGGTTTGAATCAACTAATGAAATCGATTTCACAAATTGCACATGAGGAAATATATTATCTCACTCTGAACAGCAATGTTACATTATTCTCGGTGCAAAGTCAACTATCGGAAAATTTGATTCATTGTTTAACGGTCAACTTGGTGAAGAAAAATACCTTCATTATTCCTTCTTAACTAACCTATTAGATTAACCAACCGTTAATCATGTCAAGGGAGTTTCAGTTTTTTTTAAATGTTACTTTTGCCAATGAAACATAAACAATCCATTATCAGGTAAACCCAAAGCGATGCTGCAAATTTACACAATGTGACACAAAAGCAACAATGCGACATTCAAAAGAAACTCTGTATTCAACATTGATAAAATAGATTCCAATTTAATTGTTGATCCTTCCAGTTTTCAACATGTTTACCTAATGATTTACTGATTGACCAGAATCAATTAAATTAATGTTGCTCAGAGCAAAAGTTTATGTTATAACTCGATTCTTTCCTTGACATGGTTACCGGTTTTGTTGGTCTAGACCATTAAACCTATTCAACTCTTTTCCAAACAAAAAAGTCTCTTTTGCTTTCAACAATTAGAAAGTAAATCAATTTCATTTCCTTTTCTTTCTGTTCAGGGAGTATTTCTATTAACTTAATTCATTATAATCAACTACATTGGCTCTCCTGTTGAACTCCTTTAACCACTTTTACTTTCCCTTTTTAATATATTCCCAAAGTATTTCGCCTCTATGCTCATTTCATTTTGGACTTCATTGATAACCTGTTTGCGCTTAGAAAAGTTTACCTCAACACACAAATATATTGTTGTTTTTACATTGTTTTACATTGTATATATTTACGTGTGACTCTTTGCTTATCATTACAGATTTAATTTGACTTGGAGACTTTCAAAATAACCACAAAGTTCAATATGAAAAATTTACAATCAATAACGATTTTGTGTTTTATATTTGGCTTTATTGTTTCCACTGTGTATTCTCAACCTCAGCGACTTGGTTCCCCTGGCAGTAATCCTGATACTCAAGATACTAAAGAAGCTTCTACTAGTGTTAACGATAAATCAAGTGATCAAGAGGGCTCATCGGAAAGTGATGAAGACGCTCCTACTCCAGTCGCAGGTCCACATCGTCCACCCACTATCAACTGGGGAAAATGCCCGCAGCTAGAGCCTAAAGAAGCTGAGAAGAAACAAAAGGCTGATATTATAAGAACTTGTCTTAAATCAATAGTTCTTCCAGAAAATATTACCCAAGAAAGTGTTGAAAAACACCGAACTGAAGTAGCTAAGTGTGCTCTTAACGCTGAAAATTGGTTCGCTGAAGATGGAAGTTATCGTTATGATAAAGCAGAAAGTGAAATCAAAAATAAGAAACTTCAACCGGAAATTGAGGTAAGTTAATAAAGCTAATAGCGGAAGAAATATATTAGCATTGTAGCCCTTTCTTTAGGCTTAGAATTTTTTCACTATTTTAGATTGTAATTTTTGTGTTTTTGTAATTCAACAATCGCAACTGATGCGTAAATTTGCATTCTGTAATTTATGTTAATCTATTTTCTCTTTTCCCTATCCTATTATTTACAGCCACAAATCGTTAACCAGCATTCAGAATGTCGAAAGGAGGCTGAAGAACAATTTCCTTCTGGAATTGCCCAGATCCAATTATATCAGGCTTGCATGGATTACCATATCTCAATGATTTGTGGAATACAAATTGTTGGTTCAGGATATTCACAATAAACTCATAGTTAACCATTCTGATGGTAATCGAAAACAAGACTAATTGTAAATGAATTCAATAGGATCATATCAATACTTTGCAACAATTTTTTTATACATATTTGTCTTTACTTCTATCTCCATCATAATTGCCAAGGAAATCTCAAACAAATTTATTATATCACTAAACTATTGATCAATTTATTTTAGCATAGTGCTAAAATTAACAATCATGTGCATTTCAATTTTACCTCGACTTTTGTAAAAAAATATAATCTAATTTAGCAATAAAACACTTTCCTGTAATGTTTGTTTTCTTTAAATTTTTCTAATAATATCGTTCGCAGTATTAATAAAGCCTACTATTAATAAACTTTATTATTTTCAAAATTGCGCTCAGCTTGCCAATTCATGTAAATAATTTCATTTGATATATTTTTCATAGTAACTTCATGAAGATTAAGGATGTTATGATATTGTTCTCATAAGAAACTAAAGTTAAATCAAAGTTAAGGTTACCTTAACAATAGTAAATGCTCAACTGAATGAGTATGGTTGATTGATCAACTGACAAATTTGTCAATTTTAATTAGCCCGTAATATTTTCAAGTTCACATCTATTTAAATGAAAACAATCAACTATTGTATTGGACTATTTTTCCTAATCGAAGCTCACCCTTTTCATTTATATATTTTCCATCCTCTGATTATCATATGACAGTTGGGAACATTTCAGAAAACATGATACAGTCCGTTTTTAAACACAAAACTGTAGTTTATTTGAACGAACTAGATAGAATAATATTGAGACTTTGTTTATTTAAAAATTAAAATTATAATTTGATTGAACCTAATTTTTGTATTACAATGGTTCAAGGAGGAGAATATATTGTTTTTTTCAATCAAAACAAAGATTTTGAGGGACAGGAGAATGAAGTGGGCAAAGAAAGGAGAAAAACAGAATTGAATAGGTGACTGGAAAAAGAGAGGTTTAATGACGTTTATTTGAATTCAACTGTCCATGTTTTAATATTTGAGTCTTGCCCAGTGGTAACAATCCTGTTTGCGTCTAACCATATTATCCGGGTGATTTGACTTTGTGGATGAGCCTCTGAAATTATTAAAAAATAAAAAAAAGTTATAAAATCAGATAAACATGATAGATCAATTAGATAATTTGAAAACATACTTTTGAGAGCGATGTGATTATGAGGCTTGGAAACATCCCAAACAATCAAACCAGTGTCAAGTGATCCAGAAGCTAAATGGATAGAATCAGGTGACCAGGCCAAACAATTAACTCTTGCTGTATGGAAACCCCATTCAACATTATGAGCAAGTTCGTAATTTAGAGTCTTGTAAAGTACAACTTTTCTATTAGCATCAGCAACAGCCAGGTATTGTCCATCAGGCGAGTAAACTACATCGGCGATACAATCACGGTGATCTAATTCAATTTTAGGCGTGATTGAATCACACCCTTCTGAATAAGTGTAAACATGAACTTTATGGTCTTTATGACCACCAACAGCTAGATGGTTTTCACTAGGATGGACTGAAACTGAGGTTGGTTCGAATGAAACAGGGAAATTTTGTTCAACCTTGTTTTGTTTCAAGTTAACTACTGTAATGCTTGAATAAGCAGCAATCACAGCTTTATCCTGATTTTTGGCTAAAAATGATATTGATTTTGGCTGACAAGGAAGTTTTATATGCACATCTTCTTTGAAACTTTGATCATTAACGTCGATAGCCCGAACAGTGTCATCAAGACCGATTGTAATAATTTCACCAGTTGATTCACGATATTTCATATCTTGTATTTGATTAGCATGACCTTTACCCTTAACCCGATCATTTTCACCGTTAACAGAGTTCCAATGATTTATAAATCCATCGTGACTTCCTGTATAGATGCTTGGTGGTTCTGAGTTATAATTAACAGCGAGACTTGTAATTGATTTATTGTGACCCTTAATAACTCTTATTGGTTTAGAAGGATCCGACTCATCCAAGTAATTTATGAAACCAGATAGTGAAACAGTTAAAATGTTTTTGCCTTGCCAGAGACAACTAACTTGTTGATCAAGTAAATCATCACCCATATTATAAGTATGTATACAAGTCATATTTCCAACATCCCACATTTTGGCCGTGCGATCACCAGAAACTGAGAGTAATTTAGATCCATCAGGCGACCAAGCGACGCCATAGCAACCCCCTGAATGAGCTGGTGATCCTAATTCACCGATTAATGTATAGTCTTTACTCTTGAAGAGATAGATTCGTCCATCGAATCCACCAGAGGCAAACGTTTCACCATCAGGTGAATATCGAACTGATTGGACATATTTTGTATGGTTTTCCAATTGCTGCTTAAATTTGAATGGAGGTCCTTCAAAAATTCCAATTAAATTATCTTCCCCTCCAGTTACGATTCGAAAAGGACGAGATGGTTTAAAATCACAGCTGTTGATAACTTTTGAATGACCTGATATTTCTCCCACTGAAGTTCCAGTCTCCATCGTGAAAACATGACCAAATTTTTCACGACCCTCTCCAACAGCAACAATCCTCTGACTATCAGGAGACCAAGCTAAATCCTTGACTATTCCAGCAAATGGTTGGTATTCAGCCTTCAGAATATGCTCCTTTTGAGTTGTATCCCATATTCGTACTTTACCACTTTGATCAGCGGATGCAATGTAAAAACCGGATGGAGAATACTTAGCTACTGTTGTTTGAGCTGAATGCTCCGTGTAAATTTCAGCAATCTCGGGATGTTCAATATCACGGATAATAATGAAATTACCATTTGGGTAGAGGAAATGTTTACCCTTTGGATCACCTCCTAAAACTAGTGGCAACCCTCTAGATGTTCGTGGAAGACTGGCAAATATACTTTCTGATAAGAAATCAAAAAAAATTCAATGAAGATAGATGAAATAACAGATACTGTTTTAAAATAAGTGACTGATATATAGAGTTAAATTGGTTAGGTTTGTGAATTATGAAAGCCGGTTATGCATGAGAAAAAAAACATTGTAGGCACAATAAATGCAAACAAAATTATGTGAAAGCATAACATAACAAGTGATCAACAACTAACTTCAACTTACGATTATGAATCATGATGATTCCAAAGACAGATTTATAGTTGAACTTTAAAAATGATTAAGAATCTCAATTGAATTAACCAGTTAATATGAGAAAAAGAGAAAGATTGAGAAAGCAAACTGTAAATTTAAACTTTACAAATCACCAATAGACAACAAAAGCAAACAGATTGACAAATGGTTAAAAACAAGACTTGAAGAAGCTGATGCTGAAGAGAAGATGAGAAACAAAAAGCAAGGTGATGATGATGTTGCTAGGTGATGGTTAAGGCCCAGTTTTTTCGTTGGTAAGAGTTGGTATTTTTAGACACTAATCGGCCTAAATTTTGTTTGTCACAAAATAAAAAACACAACTCAATTTGGATTAACGGAGGTGAAATAGGAGTAAATGGCAAGTGAAACGCATACACAGAAAGAGTAATAGTGAGATGATAGGATAGAAAGAGAAAAGGGCGGAAAAGAAAGAGATGATTCAACGATTAAATGGTATAATTTTCTCTTCTTGACTCCCTCTCTTTCATATATCAGGTAATAATTGCAGCTGTGAATCAGCGTTCATCATCCTCATCATCATCTAATTATTTGACAAGCTACTAATATTTCGCACGAAAAGTTATCCTTAGAAGCAGCAAATCTGCCAAAGATTTAAAGACAACTTTGCCTAACTAACAAAAACAGTTGACTCCGTTATTTTTGTTGAATTACTTGATCCGATTGAAGTTTATATCCCTTTGAAAACTTAATTAATTATCTAGAAATGGGTTAAGATAATTTGATCAATTGCGCAAATCAGATGATTTGTTTAGATTTTAACGTTTGTTAAGTCGCTCGCTGATGACATGAAGTTAAATTGATTGATTGAATGCGTCCAACCTCATCAATGCATTTCACATTAACAGATAAACTATCAAACGCTTTAACTTATACAGGGCGTTGAAGTCAAATAGCTTCTAACTTTTATGTCCTTTACTCGAATTTGAAATTTTTTTCGATTCCATTTAAGTCAATTATTACAATTTTTACCTTTGGTGACCTAGGAAGAAAGAAAACGAGGCTACAGGGCGCAATACTGTCTTGAGTCAAAAGGCTTGAATTTTAAGAAAAAATGCTTCAAAGGTTTCATCCATGAATTTCTTATCAATTTTTTGAGTCAGATGATTTGCTATAAGATGTTCTGTGTCATTTTGTTCATGAGATATGACACATAGTTGATGTGTTTCACATTGATTATAAAATCAGATCAATTTTATTGTTAAATAACCAAATAGAATAAAAATAGGATAAGAATCGTTAAATTTTTTAAATTCGCAACTAAATGTTAATGCCATGAAGGTGGTAACTAAATCAGTATAAATAACTAACTTAAGATGAAATCGTGTATTGTTAATTTTTTAAATACAATTGAAATGTATGCATGAATTAAATTAATTGTTGAAGCATAACGGAAATCCTGAACAAGAAAGAAACAACTTAACAACAATTACCTTCAATCCTTTCATTAACGACAGGCTTGAACTGAACAGCACAAATGTTTGAAGATGAACTTTTAACATTGAAATTTAATTTATACTGACAAAAGATAATCAGCTTTGATAAATTGAAGTGATCTGATCTAATTAATATTATTAAATATTATTAATATCCGAGCTTGAGCTTTGATAATGTGAAAATTAACTTTGTTATCACTATTTGTAAAATGATAAATTAAACTTCACATAAAACCATTTTAGGTTAACAATTGCTAAACCAGATGCTGATCTTGTTTGATAATTACTGATCCGACTAAATCTATTGTGCTATTCATTTTTTCATGGTTAAAAAAAGCGAGTATTTGAACTTTAATCAAACTAGATATTGAAATGTAATAATACCTTAAAAGATGGTTCACCTGTTTTGGACAAAGTGTAGTTGAAAATGTGTAAAATTGAAGGAATTGAGAAAAGTTGAACAAAACGGTTAAAAGCGAAGTTTTCAGGTTAAATTGGGAAACAAAATAGATTCTGATGACAAGTTTTGATATTTTAAGAGTTTGGCTGTTTATCAGCAAATTTTGTTAACAAAATTTAAGTTTACTTGTAAGAGGCAAAACAGAAGCTTCACGAAACTTTCAAAATGAGTAATTTCAGTGTCTTGAGGTGAATGAATTTTCAAAATAAGCTTTAACTGTTTGAATGAAGACGAAAAGTGACCAAAACATAGCACAATAGACGGAATTATCGATATCCTTCATATTTTGTCTAATAATTGATTGAGCTCCCGAACTCAATGAAAGCAGGATAAAAGATTTCATCAGTTTAAATTATTTCATAAACGAAATAAAACAAAGGAAATTAAATTAAATCATATCCTTCAACATAGCACTATTTAAGATTGAGCTCTCTTGGAGATCTTCATATTTATGCGAAAATGAATCATACCATTGATTAAACCAACAAAATGCGAGTAACATCATAATAACGATCTTTGGGTCTATCTTTGGTTTGTAAATTATCTCTGATACTCTTTATTTTACCATTTTAAAGTAGTATGTTTGATTTATGTTGATTCAAAACCAAATGCATAATCCAAAATAGAGTTGAAGTTCGAAGATGGTGTGTAAAATAGGATTATGTAAAATGAAAGGAAGATCTTGATTGAAATATCTTTTACTTTTTTAGTTTTCGATTAACAATCTTTCAAGTAACCTAACCTTAAACTCATGTGTTTTGAAAGCTTCGAAAATGTTAACTTTTTTAGTTAGATAGGAAATTAAATTCTTAGAGAGGAAAGGGAAAATGGGTTAAGAAAAATCTTAGGTTGATAAATCTTATTTTGTATTAGATTAAGACAGTTTCTTGGCTTTTTGATATAAAGCATCCACTACTTTGCTCATATTTTGAATAGTCTCTAAACATGCTTCGTATGTCTTATCGGTTTGAACGTCTTCGAAGATTATCAATACTCCTTCTCCTTGATCGAGAATTCCATTAAAACTTTTATCAAGAACCATTTGGGAAAGCTTCTTTTCAACGGTATCCTTACTCAGATTTATAATTTTAGCAATATGGTCAACCTGTGTAGTCGAGACAAAAACAATAAGCGTAATAAAATAATTGGAGATTTCAACAATAGACAAAATTCGATATGAATATAAATGACAAACCTGAACACGTGAATAAGGTTCAATAATTCTGCATAAATTTTGTTCCAACATGTTATCATAAAGAGTATCAAAATGAGCTCGTATAATCGGATCATCATGTAGCTCAGAGCCATATTGCTTCAATGCTTCTTTAAATTCCGATAGAGATCTGTTTGCACTTGCTTTAGCAATAGCTTTCATCGCTTCAATATTAGGACCAGCGTACTTTAAGGCTAATTTTCCAACTGTAAGAGATTGGACATCCTCAGGCCTACGTATAAAAAATAAAATAAATTAATCTTATTGATACAGCAAAGAAAAATTGAAAAACTCACTGTTTGAGCATTATTTTGGATAGCAACATGTATTTCAAAGCAGTCACTGCTTTTGGATTATCTATGGAATCATAGCCCTCAAAAGCTTCATAGAAGTATGAAAAGGCGGTCTTGAAGTCTCGTTCATCAGCAGCATGCAGGACACCGGACTGCAAATCAAGAGCTGCTTGCATTTTAGGAGGACAGTAGATTGCGTTGGCTGTTGTCCTAGCAGATGTCAAAGCAGCCCGAGCTTTTTGCAGATTACTTAAAGCATGATAGATTTTACTTTCTAAAAGCTGAACTTCGACCAGGAGATTTTTGTCGTCCAGTTTTTTAAGTTCTTTAAGCAATGAAGAAACCAAAATAAGAGCTTCATCATATCTTTTGTTTTCATAATAAAGTGCAATTAACCGTGCTTCAAGAGACTGCCTTAAGAAAGTTCGTTTATCCTCTTTAGCCCATGTAATAACTTCTTTGCAGAGATCAACTTCGAGCCCAGTACCAGCTTCCATGTCCAAAAACAGGTCAACTAATTGACGAACCAATTTAGCTGCCTTAGCCTTTGATATGCAATTAAGGAATGGCCTGACTTTCTGAATCAAGGAGGCCAATTCTATAGATGAAAGAAAAAGGTGAATATTGAAGTTAGCAAAATTAATAAATCAAAGTGAGGTAATCCAATTTACCTTGAGCTTTCCCAGATTTACATAAATGCTGACCAAGATCAAGAATGGCTTGCTCTCGAGCTCTAATAGATTCTTCATCTTTAGGAGGTTCAATCGAATCAACTGGCGAGTCATTTGCAACGGGTTTGGTAGGACGACGATAAAAGACAAAAAAGATTATAAAAAAAGAAAAAAGCAAAAATAATATAATCAATGTCATTATAAAGAGAATTAAAACAACTGACATAATATACTTACCAATGCTCTTGAGAACCTCATCGCTGGGATACTTGTCAGTAGGTAGAATCTTTCTTGAATGAACAGCAATAGCTCCCCCGGTCATGATTATCAAGTTATTAGCTATTCAAAAGTCTCCAAAAAAATAATTATTAAAACAATTAGAATAAAGTGAAGGAGAATAAAGAGAAATTTCAATTTCAATTAATAACACAAAACAAGAATGATTAATCAGCTTTTCAGATGTAGTTTCCAACCGGTGACATCTATCGGGTACTGAACTAAAAGGTGATTCATAATTGTCAGTGGGCTTTTATTTCATTGCTTATTACAGTTCAACTAAAGCAAATAAATTTATGAGAAAATATTCAAATTGCTATCTTTGCAATTTTAAAATAAATAGAGAAAATGATCAAAATTATAAATGAAAAATTTAAAAATCTTTATGTTGTAAAGTTTATGGGCAATCGAAACGCTAATAAAATCATATATTTAACAGCCTCCTGAAGCTGAAGAATGATGTTAGTTTCTCGCTCAGTTATTTTTCAGATAATTCAAAGCTAAAGCTAGGATCAAAAACGCGATTTAACTATAAAGCTAATAATTTTACAGTAAATTGCCGATCATTAGAGCTGTATCTAGGAGGAAAGAAAGTAAGCGGAGTTTCACTGAAACAAAGCATGATAAGAAAATTCAAATAAAAATATTCTGGGTCAATCTATTGTTTTTAAATTATGGCATCTTAATAAATTGAATTAAAAAAGTTAGGACCAGCTGTTTTTTTATTAAATTTTGTTTTGTACGATATCTAAATGCTTTTGAATTCAGTTAACTTGGGTCATTATTTCATCGAATGGCTTGGAACACGGCGCAAGCTTGTTATAAATGGCTAACTGCTCTTGCATTTAGAAATATTATTGTTTATCGAATAATCAAATCGATTTGAAATGAATTTACAGTTTAATATTTAATTTGTGCGTCAACTGTAATACCAATTGGTTAGTGCATCATCTTATTTTGATTTTATTATAATTTGAAGTGACTCTGTGAAAATCCCAGGACATTGATCTCATTTATTGAAACCTTTGGTTTGGTTGAGAAATGCACTTAATTATTACTCTAACAATTTTGATTAATGCAAAGATTTGCAGTACCCAAGAAGGCTCTATCCATGTTAACGAACAATCCTCAAACACGAAATCTCCTGGTTTATACACTATTGAAGGAAAGATTTTTCCACCTCCAAATGTATCTATAACTCCGTCTTGGTTCACATCTACAAGGATAATTGTAAACTATGGCCAATTCCTTGCTTTCATGAGGTAATTAATTATATTACATTCTCTAAATGATTGTAAATGTGTTTTTCGATTCTATTTTTCAGAAAGGATGGCAGTTTTGAGATTGGACAAGTACCTTCTGGATCTTATTTGGTAGAAGTCACTAATCCAGACTTTTTCTACAAGCCAACAAGGGTTGATATCAATTCAAAAGGTAAAATACGAGCTCGAAAAGTAAATTACATTCAAAGCTCAGCTGTTCAGCAAATCAGCTATCCATTAAGATATCGACCTCAATCTCCATTCAAATATTTTCAAACAAGAGAAACTTGGAGAATCACAGACTTCCTATTCAATCCAATGGTATTGATGATGGTTCTACCTTTGATTTTGATAATGGTTTTACCCAAAATGATGAATGTAGCTGATGTTGAAACACAGCGTGTAAGTATTCAAATTTTTTATAGTCAACACGGAGTAATCTAATAATTCACATTTTATTTTCAGGAGATACAAAATAGACAGATTCCCAAATATGATGTCCCCGAGTTATCTGAAATGATGACAAACTGGTTCAACAGTGGAGCTTCAAGTCTCAATAAGCCTGATTTGGCCGGCATGAAGACCAATAAATTGACACGAAAAAGATAGTTCATTGAATGACGACATTTGGTTGATTAATAATTTAGTTTTTACAACTAAGTTTATTCATAATCTTTAATTATATCTTTCATAACTCAATATTTTTTGCCATTCCTGAAGCCAATAATTTATCCCAATCAATTTGCATGTATTATATAATCCTTCAAGATGTCTGTAAAATTAAAGAACCAAAAATATGTAAAAAGACTAGACAATTAAAAACAATCGCTATATTACTCATCAAATTGTATATCTGAAATGGTTTACTAGATGAATCAAATCTGTCTAAATATTAGATCTTGTTACATTTTTGTGCATATCTCTCAGAACTTAAATGATCCTTTGCTGGAAGGATTATTTAAGTTCATCTCAAAGCATTAATATTATATTTTGTAATCATTTGTATTCAAATTGTTACTCATGTCTCAAGATGAGATTAATCAGGCTGAGGCTAAACTATCTAAACAAACTCAACCCTGTAAATTGATTAGTATTTTGTTGCTGATAATTTTGTTCACTTTTGGTGTAAATTTACAACTTACAAATCACAACATCTATCATAGTTATTACATGTAAGTTATTTAGCGTTAACCTCTGTTCTTAATTGAAATTCCGTCTCTTTTTCAGAGCTACTTTGTCTTTTATTGGCTTAAGCTGGATAATTATAATTTGGATAGACATAAAAATAGTCTCATGTAGACTTCATCTTTCCACTGAAGATGCATCAAGTGTCACTCACGTTGAATGGACTTATTACACATACCTTAAAGCTCCCCATTTGTATTGTTTTTACCTTAAACTTGGCCTTGCAGGTGAGGTGATCGACATTCCCATAATACAATGTAATACTCAAACAAAGACAATCTTTCATTTAAACTCTTTTTGCTCCATAGTTTTTTGCTGTATTGATCTGGCTTTAACATTAGCCACAATGATTCAGGAATTATACTTCTTGTCCAAGTTACCAGCCTGTTTCAATAGCCTACGATTGGTATCAAGTACCTTGGACTTTCTGTTTGCATCCATTCAACTAATTTTTATTGAAACTCACATGAATATCGCTATTAATCGATTAAAAAATCTCTCTCGTATTGGCTGTATGATGTGCATTACTGTTGCTCTACTCAAGTGGTTTGCAACTATTGTTTCTGAAGCTTTTCCTCAAGTTTCAATCGACATGGACCAAGATTGCAGCTCATTTTTGAAATCCAATGTTCGCGATTTTGTACCTTATATTGACCCATTTACCGTTGAATTCAATTTTCTTCTTGCTATTCAATGGTTAACAATATGGCTTAATATTGGATCTTACAAGCGCACTCGGGCTCCATCTTTTTGGTTAATTACAGAATCTCATGGAGCTCCCAATCAATTTGAAGCAATGACCGAATCAATGGCATTTCATCGTAGCAAGAAAGGTTTAATTGCTGGAATAATTTTCTTTATTGGAAGCATCAGTTCTCTTTTGTATTATTTTTCAATTATCGGACAATCTAATGTATCAGAATCGACTATATTTTTTGTCAAGTGGGAAGATTTGATTTACCTAGTTTCCTCACTAGTAGCTTTGCTGATTGGAACTTGGCAGTTGTCTTTTCTCGGTGAATCAGATAAAAGCTGTATTGGATCGGCTGATTTAATGTTACTCTTCTTTCCTCTCATAGCCTTTTTTATACGTGGCTATATCAGAATATCTTTCATCTATTCTGAAAAATTCTCATGGCTTGAAGGATGGTTAGAAGCTCTCTCCATTTTGCAGCCCATTTATCAAGCTTTTTTCATCTTTTATGGACGGCTCAAAGTTTGTAATACTCCATATCTGGTACAACGTAAGCCTGGCAGACAAATTATTATTTTATTGATTTTTATGAACTTAATTCTATGGGTTTCTGGAGCTTTCCGAGACAAAGCTAAAGTTAATGAACATGATTTTCATCATTTTGTTCATTTGATTGTTCTCAATCTTTGCCATCCATTTATTTTATTCTTTCGGTATCATTCATCAGTCTGTTTAGCTAATATTTGGAAAGTTACTTATGAACATGGAATGATAAATTAATATCACTGCTAATACTTTTACATTTTAATTATTCTTCTGTCGATAAAAACTAGAAGCATTTCAAGAATTATAATCAAATGCTGGGCTTCTCAAGTTATTTACTAGGTTATTCATAGTCCCGTAAGTTAAATCGCTCGATTCATTTGATAAACTACTGTATTACGATGTCTACCATCGATTATTAATTAATTGATATTGAATTCTATTACATCAGATTCACGAAGAAATGTTTTGTAGTTGGCTTTCTAGAGAAAAGCTGGTTGAGAAGCAACTTCCACTTGTATCAAGTCACATCAAAATTTAGAAAAGCTCGACCGAAAGGTGGAATTCAATGTTTGGAATGTTTGTCAATGTCAATCTATCAGCTTTGAATGCGAATATCTCGAGATCAATGATATTACAGCATCAAAAAGAGCACAATTGGACGTTTAAGATGAGTAAAAAAAGTTTCTATTTAATCTACTTTTCGTTTAGTAGCTAGTGAGTATTGCGCTTAAAATTTTAGTTGAAATTTCTGTTCAATTGTATCAAAGAGGTGATTACGGAGATTGGTCTTAAATGAAGCGTACCAATCGATCAATCGAAGTCTTCTTGCAATTTTTCGTTCCAATGATAAACTGATTTCTTTTTCAATCAGCATTGGCAGTTCATGAGTCCAGTTGGCAATGTATATCACAGGAGCATTATATTTTTTGAGCAAACGATAAGCTGAGGTAGGATCACAGTTTGATTTATGGCCTTTAACATGGTTTAAATTTTCTTCTACTACCGGTAGAGATCCGTAAGATAAAGCTTCATAAATGCGATAACATTCATGATTCATTCCAATCGGACTCAGAGTAAGATCAGATAAACGCAATGCTTGTAAATATAGCTCAAGAGTTTCACTGGTTTCATTTGGTTCCCATTCTGATCGACTTTTTGTGAAGCAAACTCCATCATCGAAAGTTTCAATGACATTCATAACCTCAACTCGCGATGAATTTGGATATATTGTCCCAATAAAATTGCAAGTATATGGCCTTTCTAGCTTCAAGTTAAGTTTGTTTGGGTCATGGTTAGGAAAATTTCGATAAGTTGCCACACCTAAAGGCCATTGATAAATGTCCTCTTCATTTATTCCTTTCCAATCGTAAACAACAAACAAAAATTTTAAGGGTTGACCATTTGAGTTGAGATACTTTTTCACCCAATGATTAAAACAAAATTCGTGTCCAAGTAAAATTGCAGCAGCATTAAAAGGTTGAATATCTTTTCTAGAAGTCAATTCTTGAATTTTGTCCAACCATTGCTTCGCAAATTCAATTTTCTCTTTGGAGCGACCATTTAAAACGAAAATCAAGTTTTTTGGTTCCCTTTGTTTGTTATAAGCTGAAAGGAAATTTTCCAATGATTGAGGGGTTAAAGATGGTCCGCTCCGAAATTTAACTTTAAATCGATCAATATTCCTAAATCCATATTGATAAAACTGATTCTTTTTGCTGAGTTTACCTTTCAGTATATGTTCCCAAAGGTAAACTCCCATTGCCGCTTTAGACCAAATTTCGATAACATCCAATGGTTCATTGGATTTTTTGTTTAACTGTTTAGATTTCTCGTTATTTCTCATTGATTTAACATGGACATTATCCAATGGACCCCAATAGCGATAATCGATGTTGTTTGAATCATTATAATGGATGAGGTCAATCAAACGTTGACCATCTTCTCGATTGAAGTTCGGTTCCTCAGGCACTTTAAATATGAATATAAAAGCGGTGTAGGTCATCAAAACAAAATTTACTCCAAAAACAGCAATAGTTAACTTTTTTAAGGCGATCATCGAGAAGGATTATTTGCAGATTATTGTTACAGATCGTTGTACAGAAGAAAATAATCCCACAAATATGCCAACTAACCAGATTTTATTGCTTATTTATATTGTTACACCCTAGTACAGTGAATTCACACGGTTTTTTTCTTGAGTTTACATCTTGAAGATTTCGTACTGTCAGTCAAGTCTGATTCCAGCATCTCAAGTGATAATTTATAAACTGACAATTGTCATAATTGTCTTTTTCATTAATTAACAGAGGTGAAAAGATGAATAAGTTATAAAGTTTCAAGCGATATCATTTTCACAATTGATAAAAGACAAGTTTCAAACAAATAGACATGTTCAACTCAAAATGAAATCAAGTTTGTAATTTGAAATAACATTTTAATCAAAACAAATAAGAAAAATGGAAATCAGCTGCCTGTCATTGCTCGAAGCGCACGCGTCGAGAATAGCACTAAAGACTGCTTCGGCAGGTTTACTGTTTACTGAAAACTAGCCGTGATAAAATTTTTATCATTGCCTACGACAATCCTCATATGTAGTTTTCATTGAATTTCTTAATTTACTTACAAGTTTGACTGTTATTATTCAACCATTGTTTGTGTTTGTTGTTTTGTATGTTAAGTCATATGTTTTCAGCCATTACTAACGCATATCTAGTCCATTCCTAGGTTGAATTCAAGAATTAAATTGTCTGATAGAATCTCATTTGGTGATGATTTGTAAGTATTTTATTTCCCATTTTAACCTAATTTCAACTCAATCATAAAATCTTATTTGCTCTTTCGTTTCAGATGGTTGTGTTGGTGCCTTGTAAGAAAAGAGAATCATTAGATGTTTCTACTTAAACAAAGTAAATTAATTTTCAATAGAAAAATCGGTTGCATTAGAATTATATTCGTCATCAAACTTCTACCTGTCAGCAGAGATGGTTTTTCGAAGTCATTTAAAGAGAATTCTTAATTTAGCGTTCTCACCTCGTTATCTGATGTTCACAAATACGACTATTGGTACTGGTGCTTTAGTTGGAGCTGATCTTATACAACAACTTGCTACTCATTATGTTTATCCTAAAAAAGATGATTTTTTTAAAAAAGATGACTGTGATTCTTATAAACACGATACTAGGAGGTCGATTGGTATGGCAGCTGGAGGCTTATACTTTGGTTTTGCTGGCCATTACTGGTACGAATTTTTAGATAGAAAGTTCCCTGGTAGATCAATAGCCATTGTATCAAAAAAGTTGCTATGTGAAGCCATTATCGGACCACCTTTTGTCACTGTTTGTTATTTTATTGTTGCTAAAACCGAAGGTAAAACGACGCAGGAGTGGTACAAGTCTTTTAAAGAAACTATCCTCTATATTATATTTTCGGAATGGTTTGGTTTTTTACCTCTACAAGCATTCAATTTCTACTTGCTGCCACCTAAATATCGTTATCTTTGTGTTGCTGGTTTGACGTTTTTCTATGATAATTTTCTATCATTCATTTTCCATAAATGACTGCCGTCAGGTCATTACAGTAAACAAGATGGATGGTGAATCCATGATGGCCCTATCATTGTATACAAGTTTCGAGCAAGTTGATCCAAACAAAAAGCAATTGGTTATGATAATCGTAGTGTCTTGTTATAACATTTATCAATTCGTCCTAAATGATCACAAAGAGACTTAAAATTTTAAAAATTAAATGGAGTTAGTTGGCTATTGAAAATTTATCCATTAACCTCAAAATGATAACTCGTTGATTATGTATCTAAAATGCAAGTAATCAGGGTGAAATATTGGTCAGTAACTTATTAATATTGTATTAACTAAACATCTACTCAGGAGCTGTTTAAATATTACAATATATCAAATAAAGCGCGTGTCAAGTTATAACAGCTGACTTACTGAATTATTTTTTTTTGTTTAACCGGTATTTCATATTACGTTATTCATGTTTATGGTTTTCGATCTGAAATTATGAAGTTGAGATCATTTTTCAAATGGAGTTTTTCTCAAAAACGATTTTTACATTTGCCTACAGCATTAAATTCGTCGGAACCACATCGGATGACCCGAGTTTTGTTATTGACCGAGAAACCTCATGATGGTACTGCTTCTAAAAGTTTAACTGTGAGTTTTTGCTCAATTAACTTGACTCATTAATCATAATGGATGACTAAATTTTTAATTTTGTTTCTTCGATTTAGTTGATGATTAATAATAGTTTAATTAGTACTATTACCTCTGGTCTTCATTATGTATTGCCATTAGCAACTCGATCTCTCGCCAAGCTAACAGCTATCATTGACCAAGAAATGGAAACTATTGGTTGCCAGAAAGTAATTCTTCCAACTTTAGGTCATCTTGATTTATTGAAAGTTTCGGGTAATTATTCGATTTATTAGATCATTTTTTTATTACAAACCGTTAACTAATATCTTTGCAGGTAAATGGTCGCAACACAAGGAAGATATCTTTACTTTGAAAGACCGTCAAAATCAGCCTTTATTCATGGCTCCTGTAAGTTTAATCGCTTGATTCATTTGATGGAAACTATTATGATGTCTATGCATCAATTATTAATTGATTGATATTGAATTCCATTATATCAGACTCACGAAGAAATGTTTTGTAGTTGGCTTTCTAGAGAAAAGCTGGTTGAAAAGCAACTTCCACTTTACTTGTATCAAGTAACATCAAAATTTAGAGATGAAGCTCGACCTCGTGGTGGACTTCTTAGAGGGCGCGAATTTATCATGAAAGGTAAATCTTTATAACTACTAATTTTTATCAGCTCATATCTTATTAAAAATAGTTCTCGAAATTCCGTCAACTCAAAAGGAAAACGTAAATGAAATGCTAATAACTTTTGGAATTGTTCTTTTAGATCTATACAGTTTTGATGCCACAGAGTCTGACGCTCATAAATCTTACGATCTTGTTTGCCAAAGCTATCAAAATATCTTCGATCGACTTAAATTAAAAGTAATTAAAAGTAAGTTTTAAATGTATGTCTAATTTTTACATCATTTTAATAACGAACTCTTTTCAATAGCGAAAGCTGATCCAGGTACAATTGGAGGGAAACACTCCCACGAATACCATTTAATATCAGATGCCGGTGAAGATACAATTTACATTTGCTCACAATGTAATAAGAGTTTTAGTGAAGAGTACATGGAAAGAAATGCTGCTAGAAGTAACCATTGTGCTAATTGTAAATGGGATTTACTACCTAAACAATCACTGGAAGTAGGTCATGCATTTTATTTATCAACAAGATACACTGAGCCATTCAAATGTTTTTATCGGTCAAGACAGAATGATTATAGGTAAGAAAATTTACAAAACACTTGAATTTAATGCTAAAGAATGACCTATCTCATTAATTATCACCAATGTCTATCTAGTTTATTGGAAATGGGAAGTTATGGATTAGGAGTTACTCGTATCCTTGCTTCTTGTGTCGAAATTTTATCGACCAATCGCGTAATAGGCTGGCCTGCTCTAATTGCTCCTTATCAAATTTGTATTATTCCACCCAAGGTAATAGAAAATCTAAAATATTTCATCAAGATAATTTAATTTATATCATCTTGTTTTCTAGAATGGAAGTAAGGAGGATAATCTTGGTGTCGCTCATTTAGCTGAGGATTTATCACGCCATTTAACTAAATATACCAAAGCTGATGTCGTCATTGATGATAGAACCGAATTAACCATTGGTCATCGTGTGGTAGATGCAAAGTGTTTAGGTATTCCAATCATCATTATTGCTGGAAGAAAATGTCTGGAAAGTATCCCATTATTTGAATTCAGTTATCTAAATGGCTCTGAAAGAAATATGAAGGATTTGAGCTTTTTAGATATTATGAAAGAGGTAGAATCGTTTTTTCCTAATTAATAAGATTTTTTAACTTATGTGTTGTATTTGTATATTTTGTAATTTACGAAATGCACAGACCTTAAATTAAAATCAATTCTCACAACTCGTTTACATTAAAATTGATGAAATAAAATTTGAAAAGATTAGCTTAACGTTTTGTTGAAATAAAATTGGATGAAATATCCTTTTTTAATTTTACTGGAAAATTCAATTTATATTCATTATTAAATATTTTCATTATAATATGGCTGTCAGAATTCTATTTGCGGGTTTTAACAGTTAAATCAATAGTCATTAGAAAGTTGAGTACAAAAAAATCTTTATTACATAAGTTGATTTGAACGAGAGATCATAGCATAACCCTCAAACCAACGATTAACTATTTTGATTTAAGCTTAACACTTTTACGAACAAGAAAATCAAAGTTCTCATGTTTCAATTTATTAAATTTGAAACAAGATCTGAGGGTATTTATTGCCCTTTACTAGGAGTGTATCCTCACCCTCCTATATCTGGTCAAAAATAGGATATAATCTAACGTCATTAACATGCACTAAACTTGTAAACTTGTGATGGAATCTTGTTCTGCGTGAAAAACTTGTCAAAGTATCCTTAACAATTCACATAATATGAATATAAATATTCAAGTGGATTCAATTGTTTTGAGTTTTTTTTGACAGAGACAAATCAAAATCTACAAATAGAAATTAATGGGATTTAGTTATGTGTTGAAATGAAAGGTGAGTTCGTGAATTTTGTACTTATGACCTTTTGACGCAGCGAAAATAGAAGTTATAGAGAAAGGGATGCGAAATAAACTAATTAAGATAGTGTTAGGGTTTGGGAAACTTATAAGATGGGATGAGTTTGGCTAAATAATAAGTGAAGTAAATGTGATAAGCTGTATAAACTTTCTGGTGATGAATTGGATGAAATTTAAAAATATGAGAACCATCCCTTTACTGGGATAATTTTGGTTACATAACAGAACAGAACCACCAAGAGTCATTTTTACCAACTTCATTTTCACCATCTCTAGAGGATTTGTGTGAATTTGAGTCCAGTTCGTCTCCTCTAAAAGATACTCTCTTCCTTACGGTTGAAGAACGTTTCTTGGGCGTTTTCGTGTCAGCGTCAGTCTCTCGTTTCCTCTTCTTGCTTCCTGTGTCATTTTCTCCTTCATAATCATTTTCATGAATAATATCGTCATCATCGTCGCTTTTTCGCTTTTTTGTTGGCATCTTACTTTTTGGAGTGGATGTCGAGGGTGCATGTTTGGTGGCAGATTTTGGCGTTTTGAAAGTTTTCATAGAATCATTTCTGGCATTGTTGGATTTAGAGATTGGAGTGGACGTATTCTTCTTTTTTATCGTACGTGGCCTGGGTGAAGTTGCCCTTCTGGGTGAAACTGCTCTCCTAGGTGAGGTGGCTCTTCTGGGTGAAGTTGCTCTTGATGGACTTTTAACACTACGAGCCTTTTTCTTTTCCGAAGTTATAGATTTGTTCTTAGCTGGAGTCTTTTTCCCTCTAGGAGACTCAAAATCATAAATATCAGAGTATCTGCCACTTTGACGTTCACCTCCACTCCGTAATCTGTTTTGAACACCATCTGCAAAGCGGGATTTAAGTGAGTCAATCTCACTTCGAGACATGTTTACACTATGTTGAATGTGTTATAAAAAGAAAGAGAAAGAAAGGGAAAAAGATTGGGTAAACTTGATTAATTTTAAATACAAGAAAACTATTTTCTTTATCGTTACACTGGTAGATTGGGGGATATAATAAATAAGATGAGACACCAAACAAGTCGAAAAACTAAAATAAATAAAAATATAAATAAAAATACAATTAAATTAATCCAATTTGATCAACTAATCTATAATAATAAGGTAAAGTTGTAAGATAGCAAAAATGTTGTCTATAGCAAACAAAATGGCGCGTAAATCAAAGCCCGCCCCGGGACTCAAAAAACGTCAACTGGATCCTTGATGGTTCCACCTAACGGGTAGTATTCAAAATAAAGTATTATTAGTAACAATTATTCATTCATTTGCATAAAGATAAAGAGATAATTATTTTAATTGGTTTCATCTATAAAACTGTTGAATAAATGAAATAATAAAGTTTATAACTTAGTGCTCTAATATTAAATGTTAAAGTGAAAAGTATTTGCTTGTTAGCTTGCATCGAAGATCTCACCAAAAATCTGGTTAAAGCTTAAGATTGACACTATTCTTTGTGCTTTAAAAGTTTAAGAATGATTGTTTTCACCTTTTTTAAACACGACTGTCCAATTACCTTGCTGAGTTTACATTGCAAACGTTGCAAAAGGTGAAAAGCGTATCATTTCTCATTACATCCGTTGATTTGTAGTTACAGAGATTTCGATAGTATTGGAAAGAACATCGATATAACAGTTGAGGAACATAACATTTAGAAATAAATGCATCCAGTAAAAACCTTTGATGTGTTTGTATGTTATCATTTCAGGTCATCTCTTTAAAGTTTCTTGTTTTACCCTAATTTCACTTACACACCAGTTTAAATGACGATGCTCCATGAAAATGAATTGATTAACATCGAGGAGGATATGATCCTCCAGCCAGGTTTTATGTTGCGAAGATTTACCTTGAACAATCGGATTAACGGTCTCAAAGTGTCCATTGTGAACACTGGTGCTGCTGTCCGTAACATACAATTAGGTGAAAAAAATGAAATTGTGAGACTTTTCGGAAATAATAATTTGATTGACTGGAATCCTCATGTATTGGGCTTAGATACTCTTTTGCTTAACTCTAATTCCAATTCGCTAATGTATCAACTCACCACTGAAAATGAATTGATTACTATTGGTAAATTTCGAACCGCTCAACAGCAGGCAGACATTGTGGCTCCATTTTATTTTAATCTTGTGAGTTGTCTTTGTTTTTCACCTTTCTCTATAAAATGACTCAAATTAATTAATAACTGTTTTTATTTGACAGAACTCTGACTCTGACTGTATTGATGGACATCTCCTGCATGTAAAAGCTGTTTCAGCTGATCCAGAATCTGAACAAACACCTTGGTTAAGCCCTGTCACTGAACAGTTTATTGATATAATGGGACCCGAACCAAGAAGTTTAGAAGGTTGTGCTGATCTTCAAAGCAATAATTATGAAAGTATTTACGCAGCAACCGGTGATAAATTTACACAGCTTATCGTAAGGCTGTCTTACGGAACGAAATCAGTTGAAGTGATGATTAAAAGTAACTCCCAGGCAAATGTAATGATGGACAATAACACTAACTCTATCACCTGTCGAACAAGATTAAGGATAAGACGAAGTGGCATCAGCATAATGCCTTATATGATGTCAGAATATCATTGTGTGTACAAGTTTTCATGGTGAAAGGTTCTTTTGACCTTTTGACCTAACGAAGAAACCTTTTTTTTAATTATATTGACAAATACCAAATCATAGAGCCAATATTCCATAATTTCAATCAGACAAACCATAATCAATTATATCAAGTATGTTGACTGAAACTACAGATTAAAGATTTTCTTTTTGAGTGGCCTAACAATCTTTATTTACTGAAGTTTTATTCCTTATTAGCTTTGATATTAATGAATCAGCAATCAACTCACTTTGAAGGATAAAGTGATAAATGCACTTATTCAATTAAATTTTCTCTATTCCTGAATTCATTAAAGTTTTTTTTTAATTGATGTCAATGTTGTTTTATTTGACTTACCATATAACTATTTTACCGACACAATTCTTATAAATATATTCTAAATTCAGAATATGATCATTTTTATAATGGATCAAACTTAAAGAATCAGATGGATTAAATAATAAGTTTGAAATCAATTTAAGTGTTTCATGTAAGAATGTAAATCGTCTAGTTTATTAAAAGGTTGAAAGGGCTTACAAAAATTGATGCGTTTGAGGTAACAACCGAAGAGGAAAAAAAATAATTAGTTTTGTACAAAAAAGTTTAGTCAAAATACGACAGTTTAAAGGTATAAAAAAATGCAATTGTAAAAAAATTTGTTTGTTTAAATCTCACAATTAACTGGCGAGTATGGAAGCTCGTAGTCGTTTAAATTTAAGTTAGTGATGAACATTATAGAAAGAGTAAAATTTAGGTAATCACATGAATTTCAACATTGATAAGGAACACTTTGAAACAAATGAGCCTAAATTGAGTGGATGAGGTAAGTTACTTGTTAATTAATATTTAGAGTTGAGGTAAAAATTACATTTAAATAAAAAGATGGCCCTAAACGCTTTTCATCAAAATACTTTAGTACGATTCTGCTTGAGGATCTTTGGTCTAGGATTTCTTCGTCGACGAGAGTTTTTGTAATATTCAAACATTGATTGGTTAAATTGAGATAATACTCGACTCAAATCTCCGGGCAGTGGCTCTGACCAAAGAAAATCATGATGCAAGGCATCGGCCGCATTGATCCTTTGTGAAGGATCCAAGGTAAGTAGACGGTCTAGAAGATCATGAGCATTTGAATCCATCATATAGGTACTAAGACGATCCTTTACACGTCTTTTTTGACCTTGCATCAATTGCAATTTATTGAATAATTCTAAGTGCTTAACACTAGGCCACACTTCTGGTGTGATTGAGCCACACAATTTACTAATTAAATCCAACTGTTCTGACTCAGAATTTCCTGGCAATAAAGCGGATCGTGTCCACATTTCAGCCATAATACACCCAGCACCCCAAAGGTCAACTGATGGCCCATATTTACGAGCACCTAATAGCAATTCAGGTGGTCTATACCAAAGAGTAACTACTCTATTGGTGAAACCATCTTCAGAATCACCTACCATTCGACCGAGGCCAAAGTCGGCCAGTTTTAAAACACCGAGACGAGTGATGAGAACATTTGCGGATTTCATGTCTCGATGGAGTATCTTCTTACTATGAATATAAGACAGCCCATTGAAAAGCTGACTGATGACACTTTTGATCTCAGCAAGGTTAAACTGGACATTATCATTAGCCAGTAAACCAGCCAAATCATGATCACAGAAATCAAGAACCAAATAAAAAGATGTTGGTCCTGCAATTCTCCTGGAATGATTGGGTTCTGTTTCACCTCTAAAGAGTTAAAGAAAGGCATAAGCGTTAGTAAAGAAAAATTTCAAATTATACAGAGGTATAGAGAGAAAGAACAGAGAAAAGGGGAAAACAAAGGAACCAGAACAACCAAAATGTTAGAACAAAAGAATCGCAATACAACAAAGAACTTTATGAAATTAATTAAGGTGTTGGATGTAGCAAGTTAATATGACACGGGAAAATATGACATCAATAAAATTAATAGAGATTTAATAAGGAAAATGAATGGTAAAAGTGAAAGATTAGGATAAATAAAAGTTATACTTTACTTGCAAATCTCAATTAAATTAACAATATTTATATTCTTTAAAAGCTGAAGAATTTTAATCTCTCTTATAGCTGTGAGCGGGAAACCTTCCTTCTCTTTCTCCAGTAAAATCCTTTTTATAGCAACATATTGATTGTTATGACGGTGTTTGACTTTAAACACTTCACCATAAGTTCCTTGACCAATTTTAACTCGACTCTCATATTTATATTTATGTACATCTTCACATATTGGAAATCTTGAAGCAGTTTGATTGAATGTTGGCATATTATTAACACCACAGGTTATAAATGAGGTTGATGTTGATTCCGTTCTTTGCAGATCCTCTAATGGTACTTTATTTGACATGACAATTTCATTTACACTTTAAGTTATAAGTTGTAAAACCACAAGCAAGTAAAAAAACCTTTTCCTTTTTACACCGAAGATGATATTTTGTTTTCTTTTTGTACTAAAGAGACATGAATTTCAAGAGGCCTTGAACCACTTTCTAAATAAATTGTCCATTCGATTGAACATGGCTTTATTTATAGCCATAGAGTGAATGTGATGATCATCAAATCATCTAAAAAGCCGGTTACAAGCCATTTTAGAAGGCAAGAAAAACAAAAGGCATTTTTGAGTGAGTCAAAAAACGTGTAAATAGGTAGCTCCTTTGAGTTGCCATATGATTTCAGCTCTTTTCTTTGTTCTCCATTTTTATCATTCAATTTTAATCATTTTCTTAACACAATCAGTATTTTTGATTAAATTTTTAACCTTCACTAATCCTCAAATTATAAACCTCTGCTATAGGTAGGGACAAGTCAATTTAATGGAGAGTTAGTGGTTTTACATACAATTGAACCTTAAAAATGCCAACAACAAAGTAAATATGGCGCTCTTCACTATTCATTCCGGGCTCCATCTTTTGCTGATGAGTTAGAAGATCTAATCTAGTTCAATGATTTCAAAACATTTAGATCAATTGATCAAGTCATTTACCTTAATCTTTACTAATTTTCCCATTTTTTGATATCATGATTACCTTGAAACTTAGCATTCTAACAATTTCATTTCTTTATGAAATTTCAATTTTGGCGCTTTTCAACTCAAATTCAACTGTAGATGGATACAACTTCCTGTCTATTTAAAGACAAAACTCAACTACAGACTAGAAAATATGTCTTTCTTTTGATGTAGCATGTTGCTAAGTTAAAAGTTATTCTCAAGTATATTTATCAATTAATTTTATACGATTTGGCTGTGTTTATCAGTCTTAACAAATTACCTGTTGAAATGACTCTGTGTCTGGTGAATAGATATTCAACATAGGAATCTCTTAACTAACGTTAAAAGTAAGTTTAACTCTTTCTTTATATTTGTACTCAGCGTGTTTCCCCTTTTAACAATCTCAATGTTAAATGCTCCTTTCTATCTGTTTATTTTAAAAATAATGTAAATATTTAACTATAGATATAATTTGGTAATGGTTATAAGGTAAAATGTTTGACCTTGGTTATTTTTGAATGTTAATTGGTGGAAGCATGCAATTTGTCTCCTTAAAACTCCCTTTGATTAAAAATTGTATTCTTTTGGGTACCTGAAGGAGACAAGAGTAATGTCAGTAAAAAAAAGTGTATGGGTTAATAACGTTCATATAGCGCCGCAATTCTGAAACAACTCTTTCCTATTTTAATTAACAGATTTTGTTGTCCCGTTCTCATTTCCGATATGGCTTGTTATCTTGAATCTCCATAAAAGGTAAGCTGATAAAGACTTCCAATTTGAGTTTGCTACCAAACTCAATGATTTAAAGTTTAAATTCCATTAGTTAGTGGATAGATGTAATTAATTACTCATCTTCCAAGTTATCAAAGTCATCAAAACTTTGAAGCTTAATTAAGCTATCACTTTTAATTTTGGGTAGAATAATCATAAACTCAAAAATGTAATCTATCCTGTGACTATTGACGACATAACTGTTTAAATACAAGATTTCAACCGTATTGTGATAGCACTAGTTTAATTTAACGACCTTGTTTATTTTTCAGTATGCTCAGTCGGTGAATTAACCATTACTCTAAAATGGATGACGAAGTGTTGATTGAGACGATTGCCTCAACTTCGACGAATGTACAATTGAACAACTCCAATGGCGATTATGTTGATTATGCTGGTAAAGTTTTCAAAAAAGCTGATGAAATTGAAGGAAGGCCTATAAAGAGTGACTGCGATATGAATGAAATAAATTCATTCAGAAGACAATTGAAATATAATTTCATGAACCCTATAGACAAGTGGAAAAGCAAAAGAAAGTTTCCTTGGAAGTTATTGCTTCAAATCATTAAGCTTTTGATTGTAACGCTTCAAATATATTCCTTCGGTCTTGAAATTTCTCGTTACAAAACACATCAATCAAACGTCGATATAACACTCAAAGAGTTATTACTTGCTGATTGGGACCCAGTCCGAGAGGTGCTGGTCTATCCACCAGGAACGGGTCCTTATGCTTGTTACACCAGAGACGATCTTGATAGAAACATAAACAATTTTGTTAAAGCTTTTGCCAACGTCACCAATTCTAGTCTGAAAACCTTTGCATATGATTCTTCGGCTCCAGACGTTGTTTCACCGATTTATTTTGAAATTATTGAATTTGCCAAGGGCGAAGAAAGCGCATTTAACTTTACGTATAATTTTAATAACGAAATTCATACAACAAATTTTACCATTAAAAGTGATTACCCTGCCGGTGATATTCGATGGGATTCTTTTTCTATCCAAAATTTTCTTTCAACCCAACAATACGAATTTAATTTTGATAGCTTGATCAAGATAAAAATGATTACGCATTTGAAAATCATCTACCGTAACTCACTGGATTTTTACAATTTTCCAGAATGTTACATTATTCAAATATCATTTGTTTTAGACAACTCATTACATGCCGGACAAGTATTGATGAACTTGAATACTAAAAGTATTCAAAAACAATGCTTTGGTAACTTGGAAGGAAAATCAGTATCGAAATACTCCACCATGGAAGTTTCCACAGTGATTGTAATGTTTCTTACTTCCTTATCTGCATTATTGTGCCTGCGATCAATGGGTAAAGGATTGGCTTTGCAGCGAAAAGCCATTGTGTTCTTTGCTAAACATTATAACATAGAATTAAAATTTCATGACAAAATGGAATTCATTGATCCCTGGATATATTTGATTTTCATCAACGATATACTTCTGCTAACTGGCTCGAGTATCAAACTTTGCGGAGGCCCAATTGATCACAGTCAATCTTTGGCAAATATTTACTCGATTCTCTTTGGTATTGGTATACTTTTAACTTGGTTTGGTGTACTCCGTTACATCAGTTTCTTTGACAAATTCAATATTGTCATATTGACAATGAAAAAAGCATTCCCGGATATTAGCAAATTTGCTTTTTGTGCCATTTTACTTTACATGTAAGCCTATTTATCTTTCTCTTGAGTTAATTGAATTTAGTTTTACTAATTCTTTGTCATCTCTTTTCATCCCTTCTATCTATACTATCTTCAGTGGATATTGTCTCTGTGGGTGGATTGTCCTTGGACCTCATCATCTGAAATTTCGAACTTTGAGTTCAACCTCTGAATGTCTTTTTGCATTACTCAACGGTGATGATCTATATGCAACTTTTGCCACTCTTGATTCTGCAGATCCAGCCATTTGGTGGTTTAGTAGAATCTTCATATACTCTTTCATTTCTCTATTTACCTATGTTGTCCTCAATCTCTTCATATCAATCGTTATGGATGCTTGGGATATCATAAAAAACTATAATTCGCAAATACAGACTGAAATGCAGGTAAATAAGCTTGAATTGTTTTTTCAACCAATGGATGACTTACTAATCAATCTCTTTTGTTTTATTTTCACAGCATTTCATTAGTGAGTGTAACGAAGATGTTTTTGCGGAAATTTATCAAGAACAATCAAGAAATTCATTTATGCAGAAAGTTGGCTCATTTTTTCGATTCAACTCACAAGATTCTAATCCGTCATTTTTTTAAAAGATAATCAAAATACCAAGATGATCATATTCATATCACCTATTTTTAAAGATTTGCATAGTTTTTGATTGGAATGACTAATCGAAATCGATAGACTATTTTATCATACTGGAAAGCGTGAAAATACCGATCTAATAAATAATTATTAATGATGAAACTTATCATAATCGGTTTATCTATATTAATACTATTCATTTACCTCATCATTTAATTTTATATTCGCTGATGAGAATAATTTTAATGATCCATCTATATTAGACCTTTTTATATCATTATCATTTATCATGTATCATTTATATCATACATCTTTTTATTTTATATTGTACCATTGTATTATTTAGTAGTAATGTAACATTGATCATATTTATAAGGACTGCATGAAATGTTAAAACATGCAAATATATTAAAATATTTATTTTATTACTCCCTTCTCTTTGATTTATTTGTATTCAAATTAAATAAAATTGCACAAAACTAGCTATTCAGCTATTATAGATTGAGGTAACGCGTCAGACTTAATGAGAAAGCTCAAAATTTGGTAAAAAATGCTTTGAATGTTCGTATGAAAACAAATCAATGAGACACAACTATGAATTTATGAATGTCCGCATTTCACCTCTTGTAGCCGAAAGTGACCTCTTCGCACCTTCAACTGTCTCTTCAAATCGGAAACTTATCTGGTATAAATAATGAATCCAAAACTTTTAAATTGGCATTTAACTCACACAAAATATTACCCTTGATATTGCAACCAAATTGTGAAAAATAACATGAGACACATAAAATGTTATCTCCATTCAATATCGTTAATATTTATATTAATTGATTCAGTTATATTTCCTTCCAATTTGACTGAAAATGTCTTTTTCAAACACCATCGCTATGTTCCATGCCAAACAAGCTAGAACGTTTGATAAAGTCCCTGTAAATATCTCTTCATTGTCTGATAAATCGATAGAATTCTCTTATTGAAATCAAGATTGTGTCATGAAACATTTAAGATCGAAAGAGAAGGTAATTCCCATGTTAAATTGAAGTTAACAACTGGAAAACAATATTTCTCGGAATGTTTAAAGTACCATCCAGAGAAAATCAATTTTTTAAATTAATATAAGGATAAAGCTCCAAGCTATCATCTTAATATCAGTTTAATCAGTTATTTTAGATATAATCACTTTTTCACTTCTGCTAATTATGTAAGACTTTGTACTTTATTATTGAATCTAATAAATTAAATTATCTTAGTTAACTTTCTATTGTCAGAAAATTTTGTTATTAAATAAATCATGATTAGCTTGGAAGTCAATATTTCAAGTAAGTTGTGCCTGTACTAAAAGATGGCACTATTAACGAGTTGCAAAGTTTCGTTTGTGAAGATTTTCACTTTTTTTGCACCATTTTACTGTACTTCAGCAATGATCATGCTCGTGTTGGTGTTGAAACTTTTTTGTTAGTCTTATTCAATTAATTCAATTGAATTAGCAGTAGTTATTCAGTTATCTACTCTCATTTGCTTCAATAGCAGCAAATATTAACCGATCTCAGTCTCCATTTGAGTGAAATTGTTGATTCACTTGATGTCCTAACTTGTTCGGTATGCCTTCAAAGCGTAAACATCCAACTGAACCACATTGGTTCATTGATTACAATCAATCAAATCAACAGCGTGATAAAAGTGTTTCCAGAAAATACGATCTTCTAGATTCCGATGAAGACACGTGGTCCAGAGACGATCTTCTCTACAAGGTAAGTTTTCCCTTCCTTGTGCACCTGTTGCCTAGCAAATCTTTTGACTCCCGCCACTTTACCTTCTCAGGACAATCTTCACGAGGTTTTGAGCAAATGGAAGAATCTGGACTGTGGCATTTGGGGTAAGATTATTTGTCTCGAACGCAATCGGCGTGTTGCTAAAGCCTATGCCCGATTTGGCAAATTAAATATCAATGGATCTGATGTTTGTTTTGATGGTTACACTATTGGATTAAACGGTTTTGATAATCCATATCGAGCTGAATGTACAGAGAATGTTCTGAAAACTATTGGAAATGAGGGTTTGGACATTCAAATTGATAGTAAAGGCAACATTTGGGTTGAACGACACTGTGATTGTTCAGTTTATACCCCAGAATGTCATCAACAATCACTCTCACGGAATAACCATTTAACTGCCATTGGAAGAGAGTTAGAGACTCGAAGAGGTCACCTTTCAAAAGGAAAGCCATTCAAATTATTTGACATGGCTCGGTTTCGTGAAAATGTCACAAAAGAAATGTCATCGACTTATCCCGATATGGCCTCCCTGCAACTCCAGTGTATCTCTGTTATTTCATTTGGATCTAATTATTTAAATATATTAGAATCACCATTATCCATTTTGGTCATCAACATCTATGCCCTTGACATTCTTAGAAGTAGACTGTGTCCAGTTAATAAACCAATCAAGGAAAGTTTCAAAACGGTTGCTGGGTCAGTCTGGCAATCTGTACGAAGATTAGGTGAGTTGACTTTTCTAATCTATTTCATACTCTGAACATTTATATAGTGGCTCTCTTTCGCAAACTGCTCTCAATACTTTTAACTATTCCGGTCGTAAACCAGAATTTATCGCAAAAATATCAGACTTGCACTTTTATTTCAAGCATAAAGAGGCTAACATACAAAGATTTGTATACAGCTTATTCTTGATAACTTATTGCTAAACATATTTGTTATTTTGTATGAACTTGAAGATCCTTGAATATGGGAAATGACCTTATCTGGACAATGAAAAATTGATCCCAAAATAATTGATATTTTCAACATTTCAAGTCATTTTTCATATTTAAAATTAATTTATAATCTCGAACAGTTTTGTTGAAAAATTTACCATTGCAAAGGATAATTAGAAAGTAAAAAATCCTTGATTCAAAAAATTTGATTTTTGGTTTTTCTAACTTTTCGCAACCATCACTACCAATTATAATGATTATCCACCCATCACAACTTGATTTAGTTAATAGTTAGCCAGTTAACTCCATGGGCGTTGGTAAATAACCAGGATAATAATCAAACCTTCCAAATTAAATCATTGATAACTCGTTTGCTTGTGTCCCGTCCAAACAGATTCAATGTGAACTTAGAACATGTAATTTTTGCTTTCTCCTTGCAATCCATTTGTAAAAAAACAAGTAGCAAGAAGAAAAAAAACAGGGATAATTGAATTCAGGATAGCTTCCATCACAGGTATATGCATTTTAAATTTGCCCAAGGGTAAGTGATTAAAGTTAATCTGTACAGTAACTGAGATGTTCATAGTAACTCTTGAAATGTTTACTGAGCCTTAAAGAGTCTTGTTGCTACGTTAGGTCACCAGGAACGATTTAAAGGAAGTTCTTATTTCAACTGAGAAAATCTCCTTGAAACAAGTTGGTCCCTCCCTTCATCTTTATCCCCACTTCACTTTCATCTTGAAGATACCCTGAGATTCACTAATTGGGTCGACATCAATTCAAGTTCAATCCATTCCCTTAAGGCAAATTGCTCTCACTTTCAGAACTCAGTCTCTCTGATGAGCATCATTATGATGATAATGTTTGTATAAGATTCCTTCAGTGATGAAGAACAGATAATCTTAATTTTCTTCTGTATTTTCCAAATATCTTTGCTAATTAAACTACTATTATCCAAACAAATTATGAAACAGAAACAACCTGTTGATTCTGTTTACCTTTTTTGCCTTTCACAGCTTTTATACGCTCTTTGCTTTAACATTTAACATAATCATACTTGAATCAGGCAATCATTATTCAATTGTTATTCAGACAATTTCAGTTTGTTGCATCAAAATATTGCCTTAATGTTGCCTTAATCCATTACTTTCACGTTATTTATAATAAAATTAACATCATTATCATTACGTCAACTTTTCTCGACTTTTAATGTAAATTGTGTTTGCAATAATTTAACATCATTTGACATCTTAATCAAAATAATGTGAACTGTTGATTAATATTTCAATTAAATACTGCAGTTGGTACTTTCATCTTCAGGTTAAATCAATTGTGAATTAAATTATTTGCATTTTCAGATGTAGTTTGAATGAACTCATTCACCTTACCAATCAATCATTGTTAACTTTCTTTCCTCGAATCAATTATCCAAATATTTTCTTACATAATCAAATCATTCCAAATCAACCCGACTTTTAAAGATAACCTTCCATGCTCATCTAATTGTAATCCATCTGAATTGATACAATCATTCAATATCTTTATCATTAAAATAACTGAAAATACTCTTAACTGTCTCAATAGCTGTTCATTGTGGCTAGTGTTCACCCGGCTCAATTAAATTTGCAAACTTAATCATGAAAGTCTGAAGAACAGTTTACTTCAATTTCAAGCTCAAGTCATAATAAAAAAGTACACTCATTGCTTAAGATTTTCACTTTTCTCGATGATTACATGATGATTTAATTGTGAAATTGACTCTTCTTAAGAGCGTAAACAATTAGATTCAATTATTTCATTATTAACTTCGTGACATGAATTGTGTTGCAAAATGTAAACCTTTCACGAGTTTGCACGAGTTGATTTATTCACAAATTTAGTAATCAAATCAACTCTTTTGATAGCTTTACGGCCAACTCATTTCCATTCAAAACGTTATTCAAAACTTGTAATTAGTTTAATCAATGCGTTTGCCTTGAATTGAGATTCGCAAATGTCTGATCCATCGATGATCAGTTTTAACTAACAACGCAAAAGGACAATAACATTTCATCGACTCAATGTTTTTGTTGCTTAAATATTTTTATTTTCAACTTTGTAGTCCATCAATTTCAATTATGATCATTCGGTAACAGAATTTGATTTAATGCTATTCACCAGATAATTTATTAATCACCTTAAGCAATGTACTTTACAGGGATTTTTATCTTAATCAACTTTTTTCCAGCAAGACTTGTAAGACTCGTTCATCATCGATTATATCCCTTTGCACTTTTCTATTGCAAAACAACTGAATTTAGATTGAGATTTTGATTGCCATTAATTGTTTGGAAATAATTTAGATTATCCTTTTTCCTTAAACAATTAATATGTCCATTCGATTGTAACGTGAAGGGCTGAAGGTCAAGTTAACCCTAAGAAGCGAGTAAAGAGATTTCATTTCAGAAAAGATCATTTTGCCAACAAGAAAAAGCTGTTAAAAAACCTTAAAGCAAGAATGGATTTCACACTTTTTTGTCTCTATGGTTTTAACGGATCAATTTTCATACCTTTTGACCAGCTTGAACAGTTTTCTTGACCAAGTTTTCTTCGTGAGTTTGAGTTTCCATTTTTACCATTCCTCAGTGTTTAGTTAGCTTATCCATCATAAACGTGGTAAAGGCAAGATTAGAAATGAGAAGCAAGAGTTCAAAAAAGGTGTTCGAGCAATGAAAGCATAAATGTTTTGGAGTTGAAAAGGACATTTTAATCTATTGTTTCAATGAAAGAAGGTTGTTTTTGTATAAAAATCTTGGAGGTGAACCAGAATTAAGTTTGAATAAGAAACAAATGCAAATCATGGCTGGGTGCAGGTAATTTGATTACTTGTAACGAAAAAGTCTCAATGATGTGTGTTTTTCAGTCAGCCAACGGGTCATTTCAGCATTCAATCAATCTTGCATTGTAACAATCGTCTATCAAATATAATTAACCTTTTTCATCGTAAAGTGCAAATCGACTGATAGTAAATCATAATTGTTAATTAAGACCTCTAATATGCTTTTTGTTTGTTTATTACTTTGTAACAACTTCGATCAAATTTACCAGATTCACTTCATTAACAATTGTTCTCAAAGAATTGCATCTTTATGATTATTGTATTACCTGAAAGCTAACAGAAGCATGTAACTTTTAACGCTAATTTACAATTAACATGATCATATATTTGCAAATCAACTCTTAATTACTCTAATCTTGAGCTAAAATCGCACATTTCTGGCCCAAGAAATTGAAATAATAATAAAGCTTCAATAATGATATTCATCCGAATTTGTTTTCCATTTTCACATTTCAATTAAAAGATCTTTGGCAATGATTGAAGACAAGAAGATTTTAGCAAAATATAAATAATATTGTTAGTTATATCTAGTTAGCGATCGGCAAATTGTAAATTGAGTTGTATTAGCAAATTGCATTACCTAGTTGCTTGCTCAAAAAAGTCAAGTTTGTTTTTGTCGAAACGTCTTATTTACTCTTCAAGGTTAAGGTCAAGCTTGTTGCCATGTTGAGTGGACCATCGGTCAGTTGGTCAGTTGAAAATGAGAAAACTGTACCATCTTCAATCACGTTTGTTAACACTTTAATTATCGTTAATAATATGTCTGCTAATCTAATGGGTAACAAATGTCTATCAACACTCTCAGCAATTGAGTTGTAGTTAAAATAATAATAGGTTAACCCAGCAAACTCTGGTTATTATTAGGTGTTCAAAAACTACCAGAAAGTCAGAAAAACCCTTTCTTTGTTCCGAAAGGGCTAAAAATGAATTTACCTATTCGATTGGAAAATTTTTTACTTACTTTATCTTGTTCAAGTTAATTATTTTGTGCTATTGTACATAGCTAGCCTTAAGCTAAAAAAAAGATGAAAAATGTATGCCAAAAAGATGGTACAAAAGATACCAAAAAAACATTCATGCAACAATAGGCAAACCCAAAATCTTGGCTAAATACCTTTTAACGGTTTTCGCAATTTACTTGATTTATGACCTTAGAGAATCCCTTCTCTTTACTTTGATTAATTCATCTTAATCAAGATTTTTGGCAATCAAAATTGTCAATTACCAGTGAACATAATGTTCAATTTTGTCAACCTTATTCAAACATTTACTATTTACTAGCATTGTTTCCGAAGGCATCTTTTGTTTCCTTTTTCCGGCTCTCACTGTTGTCCATTTACTGGTCAGTTTCATCAGGTATTCAAACCCTTCAGGCAGATTGTAAATATTTTTGTTAAATTTTGCCTCCACCTTAAGGGGATTTGAGAGAAACTCAAAAACGCGTTTGACTCTGAAAATGTCTTCCAATTCGCATCATTTCTTTTTTAGCATTTTTGTTTCTCCTTTTGTTGGTTTCTTAGCCTTGAAAGGAACAAAAATTAAGGTAATGACCATAGGAAACACTGATTTCTTTGTGTCAACAAAAAAAAACAGACAATTGTTTACTAATAAAATTAACGATCACCTATTTGAAGAAACGAACTGGTCAGCTTAAGGACCTCAAATTGCCATCTTGTCCTCATTTTTTGGACAGTAAAAGTCTTCTTATCTCTTTTACCATCAAAAACAATCAATTCTGAGTTCAAACTGAATTTTCTGAAAGTAAAAGCAAATCATTAAAACTTGAAACATTTAGATCAATAATGCGTTCTGGTAGATGTGAAGGTAAAAAATGAAAATTGAAATCAATTGAATTCTTGTTCAACTGTAAAGCATCTGTTAGACTGAATAAGATCAAGGTTAATTAGCAGCATTTTTATTTCCAAGCTTAAACTTGAATTTTAATTAGATTTGTTTCTTTATATTTAAATCATGATTTTTATAATGATCATCTTTACAATGTTTAATGTTTCTAGTTTCTCTTAATTTTTTCAATTCAGCTTCTCGCTCATCACAACGAAACTCATTATCAAATATGTTTGACCGAAATGGACGATCCAAGTTGATTGATGAAAATCCCTATTCATCTCTTACTTCAACCGTCTCCTATCATGATATCAACTCGCTAGTTGGTTATGGAGCAACTAGAACTAAAGAGCCTTCACCAAGATTAACTTATTCACAATTTAATCAGTTCAGGATATCACCAATCGAGAACCACATTAAAAGTTCAACAATTGACTACCATGGACCAAAAAATGAACCACCTCCTGATTACGATACCACAAGTTGTTCATCAATCTCAACCATTTACAAAGACACTAGAAAATGTAAGCTTTATACAAAATCAAAAGCAAACTTTAGGTTGTTGCTATTAGATTGACACAAATGGGCAAAAACGAGTAAAAATGAATTTCTTTCAAATTTGGACTTAGTAAATTTGTAGAGGCATGAAAACCGATACCATAAGTGTTATTAAAAAGTTTCTCCGAATAACAGTTTTCGAGAAAATCCAGGTCAAACTTGAAACTTCGATCGCCTTTTGTATGTTTATGGAAACAAATTTTTTCATGAAAATAATTTTGTCGAGCCAAATTTTGATGGGTAATCAGAAAATGAACTTATTTTTAGAAATAAAAGTTTCTGTTCAGAATAAAAGCGATAAGTTCGATTTTGCGTTAAACCGACAGATCTCGGTGATCTTAAAAGTTAGAGAGCTGAAACTCATTATATATTATTAAAAAATGTTTGCACAAATCCACACCCAAGCGATTTTTTCGGTTCATCGCTAGTTCTCTTGATTTTGGCCATTGGCCTCAAAACTTTGAACATCAATAATTCGAGCATGTTTGCACCCACAACCATCGTTCCTTGGTCAATGATTAGATTTTGTCATGGGTTATAATATAGCATAGTATTAGACGATTCGAGGTCTTACAGAAAAAGTTATTGCATTATATTTCTTATGCTGTCAGATTTGATACTTGAGTGACGTAATTAAATGTTAACTTATCATGTCTTAGAATAATAATTATTATTAAATGATTAGCTGATATTTTCTTCAATTTTCAGTCACTAATTGTTATAGCCCATGACAAAATCTAATGATTAGTCAAAGAATGGTGACTCTAGGCATTACCGTCGTCGAATTATTGATGTTCAAAGTTTTGAGGCCAATGGCCAAAATGAAGAGAACTAGCGATGAACCGAAAAAATCGCTTGGGTGTGGATTTGTGCAAACATTTTTTAATAATATATAATGAGTTTCAGCTCTCTAACTTTTAAGATCACTGAGATCTGTCGGTTTAACGCAAAATCGAACTTATCGCTTTTATTCTGAACAGAAACTTTTATTTCTAAAAATAAGCTCATTTTCTGATTACCCATCAAAATTTGGCTCGACAAAATTATTTTCATGAAAAAATTTGTTTCCATAAACATACAAAAGGCGATCGAAGTTTCAAGTTTGACCTGGATTTTCTCGAAAACTGTTATTCGGAGAAACTTTTTAATAACACTTATGGTATCGGTTTTCATGTCTCTACAAATTAACTAAGTCCAAATTTGAAAGAAATTCATTTTTGCTCGTTTTATCCCATTTGTTTCTAAGTATTTGAGTAAGTTTGTGCATAAATGTTAAAATAGTGTTAATTGTGTCTTTGAGTTGCTTTTTGTTTTTGCAAACCTAAATTTTCATTGTAACTTATTATTTATTTTGATCTCAGCAGCTTCCAATGAATCAAAAGACGAGTTTGATGACTGGTCAAGCACTCCAGCTCCTAATAAACCTTCATTTTATCCTCAAACGCGTCTAAGTGGGCCTTTAAACAGTGTTTTTCGAGCGTTTCCACTCGATGCTCCAGTTGTTGATCCAAATAGCAATCAAAAGGATGAACCTGAAAATACTGGCGACTCATCGGAATCCAATGAATCAAATGAATCTGAAACATCTCCAGGTAAGTTAATCAATGCTACAAAACAGAAAATGATTTACTAATGATTTTGTTAATTTTTTAGAATCAGAGTCAACTGATGAAGCTGCAAACCACATTTATAGCAGTATAGTCGATGGGAAATCATCATCAAACCAATCAAGCAAAAGTGAATCAAGTGAATCAAGTGATCAATACGGAGAGATTACCACAATTGATGAAGACAAAGATGAAGATGATGGAGACGATCGAGTTTCAGTTGCTTCGGAGGCTTGAATCACTTCGATCTGAAATATCTGCCAGAGCAATTTGGAAGCTTTAATTAAATAACAGTTATAATTGGATGTAATGCAGTTAACATTGTTCAAAAACTTACGCTTTTCAATTTAATGTCACTTGGTTAATGAGGTGAAACAAAGCAAAACAAGCCGCTTGCCTAAAATATATAATTATATACCTTTACTTGGCTTCACCGATCATTACCAACCAAATACAGTATTTCAAACTTCCTATAGCTGATAAAGTGAACGCAATTCAACAATTATACCGTATTTTACATGAATTTCAATTACATCAAGCCTGTGATAATCTAAGTGCCACGTTAAATTGAATTATTATAATTTAAATATCCTTTCCCTTCCCTTTCTTTATCATCACTTTCAATTTTTACCTTGACTCCCATTATTCCCATTATGTCTTTACTTTTGTTCAGTTTCACTTTTCTTTTTAAAATTTTCTTAATTCAACTTTTCTTTTAAAATGAATGCGAATCTCGATGTAATGAAAGAAAAAACAATCAAATGACTTCAAGATTGAAGTTAAAGACTAATCATGATGATAATTCTTTTGAAAACTATTGAAACTCATCTCTATGGATCGAAGATATCCATACCTTTATTATTAAAATAATAGTTTACAATCAAAATTGAATTGCTTGAACCATTCTTCAAACATCAGAAAATTTTCAATGTTTGTTATCCTTTCGATAAATCCGCATTCACTGAGAAAGCTGGAGTTTTTAGTTTTGTTTTCCCTTATTGTTGGATTATGTTCAAGATTATTCTTTATGAATCAAAACGTAAGATACGATTTTGCAATTATGTTATCATAATATTAACCCTGGATGTTTTTTGACGATTCAACAGTTTGAATATAAAAGTATTGCCAAGTCATCAACTATATTAACAATCTTTATGAACTTAAGATGAATGATTTAGCTTCTTAAAGAACTACACAAATTGTGACAATTTTGATATTTTCACCACTCAACTCAGCAAAAGATAAAAGTCGTCAATTGAACCAATAAGTCAACAATTCACGATTACCGAAAAGTTGCAACATGATTATTAAAATTAAGACTGAAACACTGAAGCTATCAATTAAAAGTGTTATGTTTAGTAAATTTATTTTTTAGATCTTTCGCGACGCGAAAATGTCGCGTTCAATAAACAAACTATAACCTTTTTCGTATTTCATAGTTTAATAATTTTTCATCTTTTATTACATGTTTTTTGCGTTAAAAATTTCAATACAAATAATTCTGAGTATGTTCATTATTTTCTCAGTCGTTGAGCATCAAATAGAGGGAGTTACAGATGTTAATAGTTTGTAAAAATATGATTTCCTTAAAATACAATTATTTTTATAAATAACTATAAAATGATAAAAATATTCAATATTTATCTAAATTAAAATTTCTTTATTATTATACTAATAAATATTCCCAATCCAACACTAGTCTCTTGGAATCAACTTGACTCGGAAAACGTCATCTACTCTCAATGCCAACACTCCGCCTCTAATATGATCTTTTATTGTTTCAATTGAATCCACTGGCTCAATTTTGTATCGCAGTAAAATATTACATAAAGCAACAAATGTAATGTATTGGGTTAACTTAAAGCCGAGACATGAACGTTGACCCACTGAGAAAGGTAAAAATACTTCTGGTTTTTTAATTTGCCATTTACTTTGGGAGTTGTTATTAGATGAATGGCTTAGGAAGCGAGATGGTTGAAATTCTTCTGGATCGGTATAAAATTCTGTGGAAAAGTTCATATTATAATTGTTGAACAAAACAATGGTTCCTTTAGGAACAAAATAACCTAGAAAAAAATGAATTTAAAGCAGAGTGTTAATTTTTTGGTAATAACAAGACAAGTGTGAAAATTGGTGATAAAGTGGGTAGACTTACCCCCGATAGTTGAATCTTCGGTAGGTACATGTGGCACCAAAGGAGATGAAGAAATTCTCAGAGCCTCGAGAATTGCTGCTTCGATAAGTGGTAAGTCTGGACGTTGCTTAAGGCTGATCATATCAGTGTCGTGTTGTTTGGCAACAGCAGCAACTTCTTGATACATATCTTCTTGAACTTCTTTATCAATAGATAGATGTCCCACTAATCTCATTATCATATTGACGATTGCAGATGAACCACCAACCAAATCACCGATAGCAAAGAGGAAATGATCATAGCTGAATTCATCCGGGTTTTTTAAGTGATATTTGTACATTAGATCCAAAGAAATCATTGAATCAAAAGATTCTAGATCGATTTCTCCATCCAATTCCATAGATTTTTGTATCTTGGCAAGTCTGGGCTCCACAAAATATTTTTCCATGAATACTCTGAAAGAAATGAAAAGGAAAAAATTACAATAAATACTAGAAGTTTATGAAAACAATGATGAAAATGATGAAAAAATGAAAAAAGCTTATAATTTACCTTAGATCCACAGAAATTCGGTCTACTTTTTTCAAATAGCCACGATAAAAACCTAAATGCCTGATGAAGGGTAAAAAGTCCACAGGACCGCATTGACTAATGTCATTGAAGATGAAGTCAAAAAAGTAGCTTAGTTTGACAAGTATTGGATCATTGTATTCCATTCTGAAAAGAGTGAAAAAAGATGAGCAATTTATCTCATTTCATGACAAAAACTTAAAATTATCTCACCTTGAGGCACATAAGTACTCAGTAAAAACATTACTAGAGAACTGTCTAAGCCAACATTTAGTTAATATTCGTTCAGGGTTGGCCTCAATAAAGTCAAAAAACAATTTCAATTCTGAAACAATTGCTTTCTCAAGCATCTCATAAGAAGCCGAAGCAAATTTAGGTGTTGTAGATATTGAACAGAGAACTCGTCGAGTCTTTTGAAGTTCAGACCAGTCACATAAAGCCAATGCTACAAAGATAAAATAGTAAACATTAGTCCGGTATCAAAAAGAAACAAGCATAAATTACTCACCATTTTCCCGATCACCTCCAAAAATTATCCGATATCGATGGAAGTCTGGTCGATCAGAAAATATTTTACCTTTAGTGATTAAAACTTCTTTCATTTTATCCAATGATGAAACCAGCAATGCATTGTATGATCCAAGTTGCAGGGAAACAACATCACCGTACTGTTCACGAATTTGATCAAATCCTTTCCATGGATTATCAGGAAATTTGGCTAATAAATGAAGATGGCCAATAATAGGAAGTTTACTTGGTGAAGGAGCTACAAAGTAGAATAATCAAAACCAAAGATAGAATTATTATTTATTAAAATTGAGTAATTTGATTTCAACGGTAAACATTATCTTCACTGTCATTTTTATGTTTTCAATATCTTAATATTAATTAATAATAAATTTTAATAACTTACCATATTTACCAAACTTGGGAGGTTCCTGCTGGAACAATTTCTTCAAAATAATACAAATAATGACCAAACAAAGAGTTGAATAAACAAAGGACAAACTGATAAAATCCATAGCTAAACATAAAGGTGATTTCAAGTGTTCTCTTTATTCAATGTAACCACTTTGAGATGATGACTCTGTGGTAAAGATGATCCGAATGAGAAGAGTTTGCGAGATGAAGCAACCTGATTATCAGTTCATCTTTGGCAACCTTGACAAAGGATTAATGTTTAGGGTTATCTTGGTTTTTTATATTTTCCCCCCTGGCTAATATCAGGTACCAGTTCGGCTCCTCAATGGCTAACTCAAAACCATTTTCAAGCCTTTTTCTTATCAAACCTGTAAATGGAAACAAGTTTTCTAGTTAAAAATCCTGACCAGAGACAGGCAATGTAAAATTAAGATTATCGCACCAAATAGAAAGAAAAAAGGACCAAGAGAAAAGTAAGATAAACTCTGAACAGATGATGATGTTAAAAATAGTTGAAAAACTAGATTTTCACTGTAGATTTAATGGTCAAAAGCATGAAGACAAGCTTGAAATAAAAAAAAGAGATTCTGAAAATACAAAATATTTGAAACCATATGATAAAGAACCTAGCAAGTTACATTAACCTCTTGACTAATAGTCAGCTAAATGGTAACCAATGGTTGTCAACCATTGCGATAAAGTCTTGATATAAGCTAAAGATTTACATTGACACCGATGATTCATTGAGTTACTGGCAAAAGAAATGAAAACCAGCAACATTTCCAATTCAAAGAGTTGCCCGACTTTTACCTTAAAATGTGCAAATTGAATGAGCTTAATCAGCGAGAAATCAAAATTTATTATGAAATAAATATTTCTAAATCAGCACCAATAAACTAATGAATATTCATTGTTAACCTTGAATTGATCAAATGATTAAATAAATAAAAATATAATAAAATAATAATTTACAAAAGGTTAACAATTATTATACAACTAATAGATTGGGCTGGAAGCGGTTAAAAGTGAAGAGTCAATTCAATGTGACCTGAGTTTACAATTTTGGTATACAGTTAAGTTTACATTTAAACGCTATTAACTAACGGCCATTGACCCAATATCAGTTAATGATGTGAATTGATTAAATCAAAATGTATATTTATATCTAAATATATGTTGTTTTGGAATGAAAGTGTTGAAAAGAAAATGAGTAAAAAAGAAATGAATTCAAGTGAAAATGTTTATGGAAAGCTTTCGGTCGTAACTCTTGATTAGGGAATGAAACCGTTTTTTTAACGGTAACATTTGATCATTTAAATGGCCTTAAGTCAACCTAACCCTTCATCATTTTTAAACATTCAATCGTCATCTAATCGTCATTCAGTCATCATTTAGTCGTTCTCATCTTAGCTCGTCTTCATCAATACACTTCAGTGATAAATTCAACATAACCTTTATACTTGCAACGAATATCAGTTTTTGAACAATTTTTGAGTGTTTTTGTGTGTGTTCACCTTTCAAGCCTTTGTTGTAACTAATCAATTGTTTCAAAGTGTCAATTCAATTGGTATTGTTTGATAATTAATAATAGATTTGAAAGTGTTGACTTAAGTTCATTGAACAATACAAATCAAAAGGGATAATTGTGACTTTGCGAGTTCACAGTTACACTTTTTTTGTTATTTTCATGTTACAAAGTAAGTTAATTATCCAATCACCAAGATGATTATCATTAAATCTAAATTAATTTACTTCCTTCCTTCAACTTTTTGCCTAAATTAGTGGTTAATTTGTGCTTTTAATTTTGTTTATGTGACAACAAATTATTTGTTTAATTGTTTGATGTTTTTGTTGACATTTGGGCAACACTTGATTCAATGTATCATGAATTCACTAACAAATGTATTAACAAAATGAAAGTTAATAGCTGTTAATTGATCATTTGGTAGACAGGTTAAACATGATAGCCATAATGAAATCTGATGTGCAATTGTTGATGATTGTCTGTTCAATTTATGGGTTGATTTGTATTGAATCAGCAGAAGAGGCTATAAATAAGTATGCAAAAATCGATTGATGATTACATTGAATTACCTGCCAATTCTAATGATACTTATTTGAATTTTCATTCTCAATCAGAATCCATGTTAATCAAGGTTACCAAGAAACAAGGGATTGACCTAAATACAATTAAGTTTAATCGTTATACAAAACAAAAGGCCATCAAGACATTTTAACCAACACAGTTACCAAGTATTATCATAGTGATCAAGTATTAATATAAATAAAAATATACATATATATATGTACATTGTATTTGGTACAATCATTCATTGAATTGGATGAGAACCTGAAAAGAATGGAAAAATGAATTTGATTAATTGTAATCATCATTTTAAAAAATGTGCGAATAAAAATTAACCAATCACAAGATTAACCAATAATTGAAGAGCGAGCCAATATGAACCTTATATCAGCAACAACAAGTTACATTGTATCAAGTCAACGTGTAATCTGGTCAATTTTTCTGTTAATTGTTTTATTTACTAATTCAATTGTTTCAAAATGGAGTTACGATTCATCAACAATTTACTGGAGTGGTTACAGTTGGCGCATCAAAGAGGGTTATCGTCGTCCTGGTCCAAATTATTTTACGAATGATAGTGTTAGTTTAACAAATGGAACCCTTTCAATGATGATCAAACCTTTACCCGATGGAAACTGGAGTTCAGCAGAGATTTATACCGTTCGTTCACTTGGCTATGGTACCTATCAATGGGTAATCAGTACAGAGACTGGTAATTTACCAGCTCAGGTAACACTGGGAATGTTTACATGGGAAGATTGGGCCAAAGAAGTTCATAATCGCGAGATTGACATTGAATTTGCTAAATGGGGTAAACCTTCAGATCCAACCAATGCTCAGTTTACCATACAACCTCATCGTGTTAAAGGAAACATTAAAAGGTTAACTGTTTTCCCTTCATCTGGCCAAACAAGAGCAGAGTTCACTTGGTCACCTTGTGGAGTAACTTTCAGATTAATCAAGCAGGGTATATGTTTTGGCCAACATCTTAATCATACCGACACCAAATATCGCATGGTCAATGGAAAAGAAAAGGTTCATATTAATCTTTGGCTTTGGGCTGGCAAACCACCAGATACTAATGGTAAACCAGTAATTGTTAATTTTAAATCGTTCAATTTCATTCCACTCGATGTTACTCACCCAGATTATATTGTTAGAGGTCGATCATCCTCATTAACCTGGCCATCTTCATCAACACCAATAACAACAACAGCAACATCAACGATAGCTTCTCAGTCATTTTCAAATAACTTGAATATTGTCAACAATTATCTGGAATCACCGGGTATTTGTGATTCTTGATCTCTTTCGCCGCAGTTTCATCTATTGATTTAAATTAACTTCGTCAAACCTATCTAATTGTGCCATTTCAATAGCTAATTACTTTAATCAATTTTGTTAATCGAAGTTTAAAGCCTTTTCTCCTCGTTAATCACTTATAATTTTATGCATTAAATGTTGTTGTATGTTACTGTTGATCTTGTAAATGTCGTTATAAAGTTTAATATTAAAAAAAATTATTTCCATAACTATTAATAAATCTCAATTAATTGATCGTGATAGTTTTCACTATTCAGTGGGTTAATAATATTTGATTGTAAACCACTACTAACCAAATCTAATCTGAATTTTGACCCAGTCAAGTGAAATATAATTGATATAATTACCTTCTTATCCTGTGCTATTTGAACTTGTGAAATATATTAACAATTAACCTTGAATAATTATTGATTTACTCTCACTTTCTACATGAGAATATAGATTTCAGATTAATATTAAAATGACTTAAAATTTCATTAACAGGATAATTTCAAGGTAATATCTATTTTAATACAACGTACCATTCAATTTGTTCATTAGTAGACAATTCATTAAGGTCAATCATTATTGGAAAAGCAATCATCCCAACAGAGTACACCATTGAATCAATGTGATATGTTATTAACAATAATATTTCATAGCTAATTGACCATCAATATACAGTTTCAATTGTCTTGTAACAGACATATCTAAATATAATTTAATTTAAATGTGCTTCCATCGAGGTTTAATCAAGGATTATATGATCTTGGATCATCAAGTTTTAACTTACAGTTAATGCTAGTCCATTAGTTTAATCAGTTTGATCAATTATCTTATTTTTAAGGCTATATGAGAAATATGAAGCCATAAAAGGTTTGACCAGGAAAGCCCAGCTAATCAATTTGGTCTGTCACTCTTGTTTTTGCCTTAAAAAAGAGTAACAATTGTCATGAATCATGACTCATGATGATATATAATCCCGCAAATGACCTTAACCTAGTGATAAGCTAAATTGACCAAAGTAATTATGAAAAGAAACTCTGAAGTATAATTGCATTATGGCATTTTTAGAACCAGTTTTTTGTCTTTACAGATTTGGAACTTGAATAGGGCCATCGTTAATAAGGTCAAAATTTGCTCTTCTCTGGTCAGTGTGTCAGTGTTGGTATCTGAAAATATCTGATAAGCATTTAGAGTAGCTTTGAGTGTTTGAAATAGGCTTAGCATAACTAATCCAGATAGATAGTAAATACCCAGTGCAATACATGTACATGAAGGTAGAGGCTTTTATCAAGATTTGACTTTTCAAGGTACATTAAACAAGGTTACATTCAATTTGTAAAAGATGTTCAATTTGGACTCTTCCATGTTAATTTTAAATGCCAGCAAATCGACGCGAAACCCCAAAACGAAATTACATATAATCAGATCAGTACAATCAACAGGATAGTTAAAAATTGAAATTAGCTAATGGGATAATTTACTAGATAAATTGATTCACTGGGTTACTAGATTATCTTATTAACTTTAGTATAGGTTAATCAAATATTAAATACAGTAAGACAATTGAAATGAGAAATTGAATCATAATAAATGAGAAAGCATTGAACAAATTAACAGAAAGTTTAAAAAAGGAGAGTTCAAACATGCTCAAAGATATAATATTATAAAGGGTGAATCTGGAGGTACAGTTGCAAGTAGAGAACACAAACAAAACAAAAGTAAACGTGAAAATTCGTAAATATTTTGATAAAGTTGAATTTAAATGATCAGCATTAATTAACGACTAGAAATTAATCACTAGGAGTTGCCAGTGAATACCGATTAAAATAACATAAGAGAACAAAATGTTTCGGGGTCGTCCGGGATTTGAACCCGGGACCTCTCGCACCCTAAGCGAAAATCATACCCCTAGACCAACGACCCGACTTAAGGAAATGAGGCACTAAAAATGGATAAGGCTAATGGGCAATCACAGGAATAGGCTTCAAGTTTATAATGAAAAAATACTGATTTGAATTTGCTAATTAACTTACAAATTGGTATATTGATTGCGTTAAACTAAATGACTGTAATTTGTTTAACTTAATATTAAGTAGCAAATAGTAGCAATAGACACTTATGTGTTTATCTTGAATCTTTCTTGAGTAAATTTATATCGTCAACAATCTTATAACATTGGGAAATCATCAACATACTAACTTACTAGATGTAATTAGATTTATTGATTTTGATTATATAATGTTAGAGTCTGTTATTCTGTAATGTTCAAGAGATAATTAGGGTTAAGTTATTTCATAACTATTGTCAAGTTGGCTAAAGTGTAGTTGGAGATTAAATCCTGGGTATAATTATAAATACTACAATATAGATTGAAGACGTAGACAATTATGCTTTGGTTTTTTAGCACTAGATTTTATAATTTTTTGGATTTTGTTGTAAATAGGTTTAGTTATGAGTCGACCGATAATTTTGGTGGGTAACAGTCTGCAGAGTGGTCGGAAAGTTTCTGGTGAGTGGAGTGGAGCCTTATCTGCATAGAAAAGTAGTGCTAATTAGCAAAGCAAGCCGCTACAGAATTAGCTTTAATATCTTTCTCTATCGAGTTATTCTCAATTTTTACATTTTATTGATTGATATTAAATTTAAACAGATTGTCTTGATTGGATACTGATTTGTACGTCTTGCAAGCTACGCCTTGTGTCCTTATAACTAGACTGTTACTTTTGATGAAATAATTTACGAAATTTTTAAGAAATGGACTTTTGTCTGTGGCGCCGCTGTAAACAGCTGATATCCTAGGTATTTAAAATATGAGATTGTACGCTTTTTGACAAACTGAGTAAGAATCTTTATTGTTATAAGTTATTTACAATTTATGCAATCATTAATATATTTTGTGAATTACTCAAATGAAGCCCAACAAGGATGGTTTATCTAGTCAAAATAAAAAAGAAGAAATTCAACCATGGAAACCAGAGAAAGAAGTTCAACTTTTTTATGCATTAGGTGGACGAAGACCTGTTGGTATGTATATTTTGACAATTTATCGATTGTTGATCTAATTTTATTTTTCACAAATTGAATTTTCTGTTATTTTTAGGTATAAATAGGTTTTTCCAAATGGTCTTTGTACAGGAAGAATTTAACCGATTAACTGGTCAGGAAGTTACCTCTGAAGTTATTTGGAAATATCTCGACACAATTTATGACATGGATGTTTTAGTAAGCTATTATTTTCCTCGAACTTTCACCTACATTGTGATTTTAATATTTTTTTATAATTTAATCTTTCAGAATGAAAACGAAGATCTGCCTTTCAGCAATAAACAAAGTGATTTTGTATTACCATATGACTATCAAATATCATCTATTCCGTTGCCACTGCCAGCGACACCAACCACTCCAACAAAGTCTCCGAATAAATCAACCAAAAGCTGATAAATATTTTCACCATGCTACTTGAACCTCAATAAATGATCCTTGGCTTGTTAAAATTAAATGGTCTAGTTAAAAATGTATAGTGATCAAGAAAACCATTGTAATGCCTTCAGATTGACCGAAGAAACTAAATTTAATTACGGCTTATTCAATTAATTCTTTCTCAGATTTATTTCTTATTCAGCTATTCAGTTCAATACGTAATTATTCGGTTAATATTGAGCCATATTTATTCTCAAAACATACATTGTATACAATACATGTATTTTTGTCTACAGAATATTGTTACATTATTTGTAATCTCTACAAAATGTACATTGTTAAAAGCAAAGATTCTTGATAAATTAATTTACGATCTCAAATCTTCAGTTGGAGTATGTAATCTTTCAGCTTATTATTCAAAATATCCAACAGATCAAACTGGTATGACTGTATCATCTTACCTTGGTACACTTCTTAAATGTCTTATAACTTTAGTTTTATGTGATCAGTGTACAAGTGAGTTACGTTGAACTTGAAAGTTATTTCCAGCTAGTTGATTGATTAAATTTTGGATTTCTTTAACAAATTTAACTTCGCATTTGGATTCTTTTGAATATTAATTTGAACTTCCTAAAAAATTTATTCCAGGATCATCTTACATTTCTATGATTGACATGGAATAAATAAATATTAAAAGATAGAAAAAAGGCCAAACAAAAATTTACTTTTTGATTTCCCACACAAACCACAATCTATCCATTAATGTCTTTTCTTATCTCCTGGAATTGCACCATCTTCAGAGATTCTGGTTTAACAAATTTACTCATTAAATCAGCGCTTATTAATTAATTAAGCCCTCCTATTCCCCTCCTATAAACCAACACAAACAGCACTGTTGATCCTTCCGTCAATCTGACGGAACAAGCTAAGTCTCAAATTGTCAGTCAAACTGGTTTCCTATGTTTTCTTATAAATTTTATGAGAAAAGATTAAAATTTCTTGAAACCAACTCCAGATCAACAGTTTGATCTGAGAAAGTAACATCAGATCTCTTTTTACATCAAACATCATCGTTATCTTCATGGATATATCAAGGTGTGGAAAAATGTTTATCCTATTCATCGTATGCGTAACTTTCCCGTGTATATTTTGTGCTCGAAGAAGTGGGTTAGTACCAGGATCTACTGGCTTATCTGGACCAATTGTTTTCCCAAATTCCCAAAGACGTCCAAATGTAAGTCTCCTATCAAATCAAATCAACTTAAACTTCCATGATTGTTCAAAGGAAACTCTTTTTGTGCATTACTATACCACAATTATATAATTTAGCTTTTAATTTAAAATCTAGACCTAAAATTATTCACTTATTGCTGTTTCGTATCATTAACCATATCGGTATCAATTTCCCAATGAAGTAAGAATTGATTTTTAAAATTTCTCTGATTCTTTTCAACAGGCGCCCAATTCATTTGATACTGCTTTAATACGAACTGCTGGTTTACGTAATGCAAGTGAGGTTTTTGCTGCTCTTGGTATTCGTGAAGATAATGCTGATCCTCTTTTAGGTCGAAGGAAAACAAGTTATGCTGAACAAGCTATTTGTGAACCCGAATTACGGACAGTTGAGGTTGGCGTCAAAGGAGGTGAAGTTGGTGAAATATTTTTCCCCAAATGTGTCCGAGTATTACGATGTGGTGGTTGCTGTGACATAAGTGATCGGATGGCCTGTACACCAACTAAAATATCCTATCGGGACGTAAAAAGAGCCAAAATACGGATAAAGAGATCACCAGCAATATCAGCTACCTCGCAAACAATACAAGTTGAAGTTCACGAGGAATGCCGTTGCATGTGTAAGTAAATTTGTACCGTTTGCTTTTATATGTTTGACCTTTATGATTTCCCTCTACAAACCTGATTTGCTCTTAAATTATCTTATTTCGTTGTTTTAGGTAAAGTAAAGGAAGAAAATTGCAACCCGGACATTCATGTTTATCAACCAGAACTTTGTAAATGCACTTGTAATAACCAACAGGATGCCATCGCCTGTCGTAATATGGCTCCAGTTAAAATCTGGGATAATGATCAATGTAAATGTAAATGTAGAGATGTTAAACATTGTCCATCAGGAACTGAGTTCAGTCATGATACTTGCAAGTAAGTATTATCAATTATGAACAAATGTTCAACATCGTGTTCATGTTCAATGTCATTAATGTAATTTTCTCTCAAATTGCCTTTCAGTTGTGAAGCTTCATGAATATGGATTTGTTGGTTTTAGTTTGTCAGTTTAATGATGTCAAGCAACAAATTAACAAATCATCTATGATCTGGTAACCAAATGAACAATTAATAGTCAGTATTTTTGTTAACATTTTTAGGTTACAAATGAAATGCCATGTACATTAAAATTACATTTTTTTTGCACATAAATTATTCTGAAAATGATTCGAGATTAAATCAATTTGTATTCAGTCAATTCAAAGGAATTAGATTATTAACTCTGCGAAGTCAATGATCTCGGTAGTAAAAGTTGATATCTGTCTAATGGCCAGAATAGTTTGATCAATATACGATGTATGGGAAATCAGACCGGTTATCCATAATTTCCAAAGCTTCAGCTAGTAATCAAAGATTACTGGAAACTGAAATTTCATCTCTTTTAACTGGATTCATCTCCTTGTATCTAGATGATTATCTTAACGATCGGGATGAACTCAAATTTTGTCGCTCAAACATAAAATTCAATAGTTTAGTTTCTCTGAAGAATTGATTCGATAAAAATTGTAATGTAAGTTTAACAAAATCATGATTGAAGTGTTTTAAAACGATGATTCTAACTGATATGAAAAATTAAAATAAAGTGAAATAAAATAACGTTTCATGATCAAAAAATAAACATGTTTCAGAGCATTAAACCCCAACAAAATATTTTTCAATCTTCAGGATAAACGAAACCATAATAATATTTAAATAAAATTAACAATAATCTTGTAATCAAACATCAAAAAGCGAAAGAAAGTAAGTCTTTAGTAAAATATATTATCACTGTCTTTTCAAATGTAATTAGAAAATTTTAAAGATACATTGAGACATGCAGTTAAGAATCAGCATAGGCTCAGGCCTAAAGATCAAAACAGAGACATTATCTGTCAATTCTTGATTTTATTTCATCGATGCATATTAAAAATGAAAAGTAACTATCATTCAGGTTGTTTGAGATATGAGCTTACCAGCTATGTCAGATAGTCGTTTAGATGCTTCTGAGTTTTCAAATTGATTCAGGTAATTAATTCCCTTTTCAGCTGATTCACAGAGATCGGGATCAATTGGTATGTTGCCTAGAAATGTGACATTGGCAAGTTCTGCTAATGATTGACCACCACCACTCGAGAATATATTAGTGCAATCAGAACAATGAGGACACACATAACCACTCATATTCTCGATTATTCCCTCTATTGGTATTCCTGCTTTACGGCAGAATGTAATTTCTCGGCGAACATCGTTGACGGCAATTATTTGAGGTGTAGTAACCAGAATCGCGCTGACATCATCAGCTCTGTGTTTAAGTGCCTCAGCAAGAGAAATATGTTCATCTGATGTTCCAGGTGGAGTATCAATTAAAAGATAATCAAGATCGCCCCAATCAACATCTTCCAAGAACTGTTTAATCATAGCATTCTTTTTGGGTCCACGCCAAATCACAGCTGAACTACTATCTAGAAGTAGATAAAGACAATAATGCTTAATTTAATAGTGAGCTAGAAACATAATTATTAGTATTATCAGTATAAATGATAGTATATAAGAGGCTAGAGATAGAAAGCAAAAATCAATCCAAAGAGTCAAAAGATCAGGATTTAAGTTTCCTTAGCTTTTAATTGATGGCTATTTTTATCAAAGTCGCAAGTAACGTTTTATAGAAAATTAATTGTCACATTGTCAGTTATGAAGAATGCGCATTTTTAAACGCTCAAATATTTACTTTTAAGAAGGAATGCAATCGACATCACAGCTAAAGGCGAAAATGGCGGTGTTGTTGACGTTGTTAATGGTATCCATCCTTTTTCATTACGATAAATGGTGGTTTCATTCAAACCAGTCATCAAGGCAATGCTGGGTCCACACAAATCTAAATCAAGCAAACCAACTTTTTTGCCCATCTTACTCAACGATAAAGCCAAATTAACGGCTGTAGTACTTTTACCAACACCACCTTTACCAGAAAGGATTAGCAAAATTTTCTTTACCTGGTCGATATTGGACATGATGCAACTGAAAGAAAGCAGGAAAAACAATATGAAAAGGAAGGTAAAAATGATTATAAATCAACCTGATAAAATGTACAATGCATGACAAACATTATCAACAGCAATCATCTACAACCAATAAAACATTTATTTTATAAAGATCAATAATTTAAACTTGAATAAAAACATGTAAAATTGCTTACATTTAATACAGACTACGATAAACACTGAAACTTGGAAAATATTGAAATCTAGTGGATAACACAGAAATTCAGCTGATTTGGTTTATTTATCAACATTCTAGGAAAGTTGCATAACTTTTGGTAAAATGCGATTCTTCCGATGAAATACATTTTTATTTTTTGCATCGATATTTTTCGATTCGAGATTTTAAAAATCAAGAATTTGTTTAGATTGGTTTTCAATAAATTAAACGATGTCAGGCATCGGAGAAATAACCAGACTTTTAAATGAAAACAAATTTGTGTTAGGCGCCGCTAAAACAGCTGACTTTCTGTGTAGTCTCAATGTACCATAACTACAGAAGCAGTTCAGATTTCTTTCATTTCTTAACTGTTTCTGGAACAAGTTATTGAAAATTTCACTGTAAATAACCTTTTCACCGTTTTTTAGTTCCTCCTTTAGTATCTTTCGTTTTGCATATTTTTTGTGATTTAATCAAATGAAGCCCAACAAGGATGGTTTATCTAGTCAAAATAAAAAAGAAGAAATTCAACCATGGAAACCAGAGAAAGAAGTTCAACTTTTTTATGCATTAGGTGGACGAAGACCTGTTGGTATGTATATTTTGACAATTTATCGATTGTTGATCTAATTTTATTTTTCACAAATTGAATTTTCTGTTATTTTTAGGTATAAATAGGTTTTTCCAAATGGTCTTTGTACAGGAAGAATTTAACCGATTAACTGGTCAGGAAGTTACCTCTGAAGTTATTTGGAAATACCTCGACACACTGTATGATATGGATGCATTGGTTAGTTAATTACACAATTTCCTTTGTCTGTTATATTTTTAATCATTCGTGGATCTCATAATTTTTTTCTTTTTCACAGAATGAAAACGAAGATCTGCCTTTCAATAATGAACAAAGTGATTTTGTATTACCACCAGAATATCACATAACACAAACATCACCGGCGCCATCGGCAACTCCAGTAAAATCTCCTAGTAAATCCGCTAAATAAATCCGCTTATTCTTTCTTTATTTATAATCCTTTGAACAATTTCTAGTTTTTTGTATTACAGTGATATGTATACTATTTTGTATCAAAAACTAAATAATTTATGCTCAAAACAAATATTTTCAAAATCTAGAATATTGTTCTTGCATGTGTTTCTCACTGGTCCGTGATATACGATTAAATTATTCAATTCAATCATCAAACTTTATTTGTGAATTTGAAAACATTTTCTCATTTCAGTTTCGCTAATAAAATCTATTTTCGCATTTAATTAAAATGTTTCATTCGATGTGATGAATTCATAGAGGATAAAGTGTGACATGTAGACAGAGAACACATTTCTCCCTAGATTTAACCAATTGAACTAAAACAAGTTGTGGCAAGTTGTCTTAGTGTAATTTAAATCTAATAGCAGAGTATCAAAATTAATCATGTCCATCATGCTCAAATATATTATTCCTTTGATTGTCATTTTACTTAATTTTAATTATGCCTCGGCTGTTGGTGAAACACTCGTTTTACTTGACAATTTGGCCATCAGAGAAACACATTCCATATTTTTTAAATCCTTGACCGGTAAGATACTGTTCTATACATTTTTCTGAATCCTAGAGCGGTGATTCAATTATAATTGTATCAATTTGTATTGTCATAACTTTTTAGATCGTGGATTCACATTAACTTTCAAGGTAGCTGATGATCCCTCCCTGACTCTGATAAAGTATGGTCAACCTGTATACAAGCATTTGATTATCTTCTCTCCTTCAGTTGAGGGTAAGTGGTTTCCCATCTTGTCTAGTGTTAGTCATATTTGCATTTTCAAAGAATCAGTTTTTTATCGTTTTTTAACCTAATTCTATTAAATTATTGTTCTTTCAATCAAGAATTCGGTGGTAGTCTTAGTGTCTCAGCAATCACTGATTTTATTGACAATGGAGGTAATGTTCTCGTCGCAGCTAGTAGCAATGTTGGAGATGCGATTCGGGAGCTTGCTGCTGAGAATGGATTTGAAATTGATGAGGAAAGCACCGCTGTAATTGATCATCTAAACTTTGATGCTAAAGATGACGGTTCACACACACTTATTGTCACTGATTCTGATAATTTACTTGATGCCCCCTTAATTGTCGGTGACAAAAAGAAGCTCAATCCTATTTTATTCCGTGGTACTGGAATGATTTCTGATCAAAACAATCCACTTGTCTTGGATATTCTCAGAGCTTCTTCAACTGCATATTCTTACAATCCAACTAAGAAAATAACTGAGGTAAATTTAGTATCAAAAGCATTAATTTTTAGTCATTTCAATATTTACATTATCGCTTTCAAATTTATTTGCAGTATCCTCATGCCGTTGGTCGCAACACTCTACTTATCTCTGCTCTTCAAGCCCGTAATAATGCAAGAGTACTTTTCACAGGATCTTTAGATCTTTTTAGCGACAAATTATTCCGTAGCTCTGTTCAAAAGTTTAATTCCAAGCAAATTCACCAAAAATCTGGCAATGAAGAGCTCTGTATCGCCCTTTCTAAATGGGTATTCAAAGAAGAGGGTGTTTTACGCGTGGGTAAAGTTGAACACCATAAAGTTGGTGAAACAAGTCCACCAGAAGCATACACTGTTATGGAAGATGTTGTTTTTTCAATTGTTGTCGAAAAATTAGATAAAGGTAAATGGGTGCCTTATATTGCGGATGATATTCAACTTGAATTCGTTAGAATCGATCCATTTGTTAGAACCAATTTACAAAAGAAAGGTGATAAATATGTTGCACAATTTCGCATCCCTGATGTGTATGGGGTTTATAAATTTGTCGTTGATTACCAAAGGATTGGTCTAACTCATCTATATAGCAGTACTCAAGTTTCCGTTCGTCCTCTTCAACATACACAATATGAACGCTTTATTAGGTCAGCTTATCCTTATTATTTCAGTGCTTTCTCTATGATGTTTGGTACCTATCTTTTCAGCTATGTTTTTCTTTATCACCGAGATGCAACAAAACAAAAAGATGAATAATTAATTAATTAACTTTAGTGAACCTCCCAACAAGAGGATCTTAATAATATAACAAATGCTAATTAATCTACTCCTTTCACCATTCATTCTAATTATATATTGGTTAATTTATATATTAAATAAAATTGTAATTGAAAAATTGAAATATATTTCAACTTGAAATCATTACGCATAGTGAATGTCATTCTAATCCCTGACTCATAATTTTGGTAATAAGACTTTTGAAACCTGAAATGCGCCTTTCGTATTTCGATTACTGACCGACTTAGACTTTATCTTATCTTGCTTTAATCTATCATTCTCAATTTTAAAAAGTAATCGCAATTGATAACAGCAACTTGGAAAAATTCTTAGCTGTGAAACAACAAAACGGACAAGACAGTTTCAAAAATTGAAAATTTTATTTCGAAGTTGGTCAATTTTATTTTTAAACAGCTTATCATTGCTAAATAATCCTAGATGTTTTAGCAATTGCAAATTAACATTTATTTTAATTCTTTTTTTACTGGAGTAAAACTATTTAAAATTGATAGTTAAGCTAAACTAGAATTGACTAACTTTACTTAAACTTCTTAAAAAATCGAGTTTGCCATGTTTTGGGTGTAAGTCGAAATTGAACGCAGGTTTTTCATAGGCATCTTCTTGTTTTTTAACCAATAAGCCATCGATAACATGCTTTTAAGCCGTTTAAATCGTTAATCTCCTTCCAGTAATTTAATTTTTTTGCAATGTCCAACCTCTAGATGGCGCATTACTGTCAAACACTGCTTACAGTACAGACAGACAGATGAGTTAGAAAGCAAAAGAGTAAGAGAGAAAGAGTGAAAAAAACACTCTGATCATCAATTTAATTTTACATTTATTTTAGAATTAGGTCTTTGATTGTTGTGAATTTAAACCTTTTTGTACATTATTGTGTTCTCGTATATTCAATCGTTATCTTATTTATGTGCTATTGATGGTTTACGCTAGACAATGTCTTCTCTAGCCTCCTCCTCATCATCGTGTTCACAACAGCAGAGGAGCCTTCAAAGGGAGAGAGAAAGGTATCAACGTGAAAGACAACAAGTGACCATCAGTGGTGTTAGTGGTTGTGGTGGTGTTGTCGGTGGTGTACCTGGTGAACCTTTCCACTCTGGACCTCCTGGACCCACGCCTAACTCTTTATTCGGTGAACCCATTAAGAAACATCAAGACGATGAAACCTCAAAACGTATCAAGTCAACATTAGGTGATTTTGATCATGTACAGATGTATTTAAGGTATGATCATAAGCCGTTAATAGGTATATCAACGAGGGAGATAACGCGGATAAATGGGAACAAAGCTAAAATTGAACAGATTTTTAGTGAGATGAAACAGACGTTTCAACCCCTTGGTGCTTTAGAAGATGGTGAAAGTGAAGGAAGCCGTGGTACTCGGGAAGAAGAAGATGATGATCGCGAAGAGGAAGATGACGAAGAAGAAGATGGAGACGAAGATAAAGAGGAAGAGGAAGATGGAAATGAATCCGATTCATCTAGTTCATCGGGGTCCTCGAGTTCTTCCAGCTCTGCATCCAATAGTTCATCATCTTCCAATTCTGATGACGATGACGATGAAGAAGAAGATAAAGAAAAGTCCAATGATGTTAAAGCTAACGAATCAAGTGGCTCCGAATCTAATGTGAAGCGTAAAGGCTCTTCTGGTAGTTCAAGTTCCTCATCGTCCTCCTCTTCTTCCTCTTCCTCCTCCAAGAATCAACCTCGTTCACCACCTCAAAGTGAAGTATCTACATGGAATTTGACCAATTTTATGGACAAGAAGACTACATCAAGTGTTTCATCTAATTATCATGTACATAAAGAAACAGTGAAAGTTACAAATGATAGCTTAAATGATGTTATTGACAAAGTTGCTCGTGGTGAGCTCGGTGAAGATGCAATGGACACAAGTAGTAGTAATAGAAATCATTATAATCAACATCATCAACCTCCACCGTCAAGTGATCTTCCACCGACAAAGAAGAGAAAAAAATCAAGTCAATCATCACAACTCTTATCACAACAGCAACATCAACATCAACATCAACACCAGCATCAACATCAACATCAACATCAGCATCAGCATCATCAACAACATCAACAGCATCATCAACAACAAATACAACAGCGCTACCAAGAAACTACTAGGCAACAATTTAGTCAAGAATCCAGTTATCAGCGAGAGAAGACGAAAACGACGGAGCGAACCAAGAAAGAAGTCAATCGCAACAGCCTTACTATTGAAAAACAAGATAAACTAACAGCGCCAAAGGCGCCGGAGAAGCTTTTAGTCTCTATTTCATTAGTACTGCTCAAAAGGATACCTGGTCAAAACAAAGAGTCATCTAGTTCTAATAATAATAATAATATCAGAGATGGTAATAGTAGCAGTAGTAGCAGTAGTTCCAACAGTAGTAGCAGTAGTAATTATACCAATCATGTGAAACACGAGCCAAATAATCTACCCAGCAAAAGTGATTTATCTTCACCATCACACAGGTCATCTTTACCTCCACCTTCTCGTAATAGAAGAAGTTCACCTCAGCCAGGTAAGTTTATATTAAATCTTCATTATATTTCCCGTTCAATAACAAAATCATTCTTGACCCACATTGCTCTCTTTCTTATAATACATTATGAATGAACATCAAATTCTAATCTATATTTTTTTTCTTTTTTTCTCTGTTTTAGTCCCTCCACCACCTCCGTCTACTCATCCGGATGTTAATCCAAGCTCTTCTGCATCATCTATAACCAATACCTCCATAACTTCAACGCCTGGTTCATCAGTTCCATCTTTACCTTTCACACCTCCTTTATCAGCATTATGCAACCGGACAACACCGGACAATTTGGCTGCCGATGACTACCTTAAAGCAGCTAAAAGGTTGAAGCATGCAGCGGACAGGGAAACCGATCGGACTGTACAAGCACGAAAGTATCTTGAAGCTGTACTATATTTCATCTTAACTGGAAACGCGATGGAACAGCGGAGTTGCAATGATTTAGAAAAAGTTTTCATAATGTACAAAGAAACTCTAAGCTTAATACGCTATATTGTCGGAAAATTTGCCAAATCCCGTATATCAACACCTGAAGAAATTCCTACAACAGACCACAAGTTAACAGCTCTAAGTTTTCGTTGTCAATCGCTTTTGTGTCTCAAGTTAAGTCGTCTAAAGGAGAAAGAGATTCGCAGTAATTCTAAATATATCCAGAGTAATATTGAATCAAATAATATTAATACCAAGGACAAGAACTCAGTCACCTTACCTAGCCCACTTTTCAATGCAATGAATCGCCAGATAAGCCTCCTTCAGCAATTAAATACTGCTCACGATCTCTGGCAACAAGCAGATCATCTTGTTGAGAAAAACCCTTCATGTGCTGCTTTCTTTGCAACTGTTGACGCCGAATGTGGCTCACTTAGCCTTACCTCTTCCTTTGATGATCTCGTACGTTATGTAACCACTGGACTCAAGATATTAGAGTGATAATCATATACAAATCAAATAAATAAATATGGTTTTTGTCATTGCAATTGAAAACAGAGATTACGACTTTATTTGACGACAACAAAGTTTTTACTGGTCACCGGAGACGAAATGATCTGCACCCATCATTTGTGTCTGAACATATGAACAAACGAAAGAAAGATTATATTGTTGTTAATTTTAATTATTTTTTAAAGAAACAAATCTTTATCGAAAAGTAATAAAAACAGAAAATTACAATTTATATTCAATACAAACAAAGAAAAACACAAACATCAAAACTATTGAACAAAAATCGATTTGACTTTAACTAGAAGAATGTAGTTATTTTGTTCATGTAAACAAACTCCTTGGATAAAAACTTTCTCCTCTTCTTTTTTTGCCCATGTTTTGTTCACCAAAATGTTTGTACATATGATTTAATAATTACAAATAATAAGCTAAATTTAATTTTCAATTATTTCGTCTCTTACTTTCTTTAAATCAATCTTTTAAACAAATTCACAAATTATATTTATGCTTTTCAACATTATTTTAGTAAATAAATGAATTTTAAACTATCGATTATTTTTCTACTTTTTTTCTACTTTTACCTCACTAGGTGATCAAATCAAAATTACAATTCAATAACCTGTCGGTGATTGTTCCTTGGTCTGTCCTTTGAAGTAATTAGCTGGATTGGATGATCCAGTGGATGTTTTACTTTGTTGATGTCCACCTCTATATCCTGACCCAGTAAAGTTAGGATTTTCAATGACAGGCTCATTTCCCCTGTTGACTCCCGGTGAACCCCAGCTTTTATCAACTGTTTGAGCCTGCTCTTGATGATGACCTGCATAACTGGACGGAGGTGTTAAAAATGTTTTACCTTCCTTGCCAGACGAATGGAAACCTTCAAGATCCATTGAACCCATCGAAGAAGGCTTCTTGTGTCCACCATCTTCCATTGTCATCATTTCTGGACAATCCATCATGGACATCATCATCCAAGGGTCCATTTGTGGAGCAGAAGAAGATGAAAAGGTAGATGACAACATTGAATTGATACCACCACCCATTAGACCAAGACCACCACCAAATTTCTTGTCGTCCATCATAAACCTAATGGTGGAAACAAAGAATACATTTTTAAAACAAATTTTTCAATGAAATGTTTAATGTTTATCCAACAAATTAACAGCAATCAGAGAGACACAAATGGAGAAAGCGATTTGGTTAATTTTACAATAACCAATAAAACTCAAAAAAGAGTTATTCAGCTCGAGTTTAACTAATTTGTAGAAATGAAAAAACATTGAAACTTACGGAATAGGAATTGGTAAAATGATCAACTTTTTGGCTTTTGGGTTGAACATACGTTTCAATTTGCTGAACATTCGCTTCTTCATTCCTTTAGATTGGTCGACATTGTTAATCAACAAAAGAGTAAACACTATTAAGATGAAGTTGATGGTAAAAAGCCAGTTGAAACGATTGACTGTCATAGTTGTTTTGTTGAGATGAACTGAAGTAATGATCAAAAAATTGTTCACTGGACTTTATTTAAATGAATATGATGGTGAAAACAAGAACGATAAAACTATTAGAACCAAGAAGGAAGATAAACAATTTGGTAAAACAAGTTGACTTGAAGAAGTGGAAAAATTTGACTTTTTTTAATATAATCCAACGTTGTTGATGGTGGTCAATCACAAACAAGACGGAAACATACAGTTCAATAAAAATTGAAAATATTGTTTTACAAATGCATAAAAGACCAACAACTGACCAGATTAAGTTACTTCAGGTAAATGATTGATCTGATGAGTTAGCTGGTCGTATTTAAACATTTCCAGTTTCATCTTTTTCATAATCATGGCGAGTCTTAATCTACGGTTAACCTGAGCCTACAATTACAATGATAATAATATATACCGGTAATGATATGGATTGGTGTAAAATAGGGTGAAATAATAATTGTTTAAATCAATGAATGTGAATGTTGAGATGGAAAAGACGGACTTCAAAAAAGGTACAGCTGATGATTATCAAGACAAATCAAATTTATATTTATACCATTTAAATGATCGGCTATCATCATTCAATACATTACTGGTTAAGTTGACCATTTAAGATACAAAATTAGAGATTATCTTATTAAAATTTGACACAATTAGGGTTTTCTTTATAATATTTTCATCAGGTTTCAAAGATGAAAAAGAAAGTGACTTTTTGCAAAAAAAACAGTTGATACTGATTCATGATTTTCATCTTTTCATATTACAATGAATGATAAAAGACCAGATTAAATTGATTTAATCAGCTAATACAAGATGAAAGGATAATATTGGAGAAAACAAATTTAGCTTAAATTGTTTGATTAAAAGTGAAATGATATGTAAGGTAACTTGCTTTATAACCGTATCATTGATGCTTCGTGATCAAGTTAATACTTCAAGCAAACCATATTAACGGTTCTAGTTAATTTGATGATAGGTTTGTTAAGTGATTTAATGATGAATACATGAATGACGATACAAAAGATGGTTAAGAGTTGAAATCATGAAATGAAATGAAAGGATTAGATTGTTGTATGTGTGATTGTGAGCTGTTAGTCAACTATTAATTGTATTAATAAAGTACATTCACTGATTATAGTGATCAATTGATAGGGAAGAGGATTAATCAATGAGATTTATTCATTCATTTAAATAGCAAAAAAAGATGCATAAAAATGAATCCATTTTGATGTAAAAATTTTTACTGATTAATCAGCCTTCCATTGATGATAATTTAAATAACCTCATAGCTAATTACACTTGAAAAATTGTCAACAAGTCAAGTGTTAATTAATTATTTTCTGTATCAAATCATGTAGTCAGCTTTTCATTTGTTTTGTTTCTAGATAATCTTCTGTATTACATTCAACCTCTTAATTGACTTGGCAAATTAGACTCAATCTCCACCTAATTGCAGCCGTTTATACCTAATAAATTGCTGATTGAGGCAATAAAATTAAAGATTGATTATTTTTTCTTCTGGTGTAACTGGAATATTCAATAACTTACAAGTTGTTAGTGGTTATTAGCTGAAATGTTTGCTAAATCAATCGGTCGAATTAATTGAAGTGTAAATTATTTTAGACAAATGGAGAGTGAAAATAAATTTACAATTTGAATGGAAACTTAATCCATTAAATTGATCATTACCAATCATAATAACTAAAAGATTGTGATATTTATGATAATGGTATGCAATGAAGCCTGAAGATGGCGTAAAAATAAAGTTTAATATAAAGAGAGAGAACAATTTCTCCACTTATTTGTTATTATTATATTATTAATATTTGATTTACTCTTTGGTTAAAGAAACATCGAATTATTGTGCTTTTCATTCATTCTGATTGCTTCAATGACATAGAAAGATTAGCTGATTATCCATCATTCATGTTTCATTGAAATAGCTTCAACATATATCAGTGTTACTTTACAATAAATTTAATTACATCACACCAGACAAAGTGATAAAATCTTTCTCACTTGAACGTTGCCAGTGTTTGGTGTTTTTTAACTATATCATTATTAACTCATTTTAACCTTTTTCAATTAATTTGGACACTTCTGGAGGAGATCTGAGTCCGTCTATTGAACCAGCTCTAGGATATCCATGAGGTTTTATTGGTGTTCCCGGTGTACCTGGAACTCCATGATGAGGTAGATTCTTTGGATGGCTGGAATCAATGCGACTGTTAATTTCCCCTCTCATAAATCGTTCAAGTTTATCGACACAAGCTTCTTGATATTCATGGATCCATCTATTGAAATAGAGAAAAAAATGATTGTTTAAAACAATTTAAATTTGTAACTCGAGTCAAGAGTCGTTTATAACAAAGTAAGTGTTTCTCTTCCTAGTCTTAATCTTACTCCAGAAACCTCTAGAAACGTATTTGATTCACCAAAATTTGACTAATTCGTTCTGAAGACAAGTTTGCTGACACAGAAACATTTTTAAACTACAATATTCATTGGAGCTGACATAATTATAGAATCTGTTTGGCTGCCAAGTTTCCCATTTTATTCTCTAAATTCTCCCCTTCTTAAACAGTTTGACATATTCTGGTTTGATCTTCTTGGTCTTCTATTTCTCGCTACTTTCCTTTATCGCTTCTTTGTTTTTGTTGACTTTTAATTCTGATTTTCTTTTCATCTATTCATTTACCTGACTGAAGCTGTTTAAATATTCTAGACACGATCATGGTAAAGCCTAATCACTCGAATTCTTGTTTAAATCTCATCCATTTCCCTCTCCATTTATCCTAAACGACTCTCTACTTCGATTGATCATTTCAATGGTGAAAATGTCAAAAGGCAAAATTTGATCTCAAATGTTAACTTTCTTGATTTGAGGACAAATTTTGTTGAGAGACGAAGCCAACTACGAGTCTAAATCAGCTTATTTAAAAAACCGAGTAATCGACAGTTACTCATCATTGAACCATGTAAAGTTCAATTAAGTTAATTTAATGACTTTACCTAACTCCATTGAAGTAACAGATAGCTCTTATATCTTCAGGTAAATTTTCCGGATCCGGCCATTGAAAGTTGTCCATAATTGGTATTATGTTGCACTTGCTTGCTAATGCCTCTTGTATTTCCTGAAAAAAATGATTCATAATCAAAACATTGAGTCAACTGATTAATAATAGTTTATCATAATAATATAATCAATTATTACTGATCAGTTAATTATGACTTACCTTATGAACCCAATCTTTACATTCATCATCATTTAGACAACGATCCAAAGCATTGGGAGTTAAAACGAGGATAAAATTTTTGGCTTGTTTGATGCTATTCAACAAATTACAATCAAATTTTCCAGCTTCAAGTCTCTCAATATCAATGAATACTGTAAAGCTTTTCAACTGTAGGTGAACCTTCAGTAAACTGTGAGTAGCATCAAATTAACATCAATTTCGTATCAATTACATTCCAATAGATGTTAATGGCATAGCAAATGAAAATGTACGCAAATCATTGAAGAGTTATTTATGGCAGTTGTTGAAAAAATAAAGAAAATAAAAAAAGAATAAACAAACATAATTAGTTAATTATCCATTCCATTTATGGTTAATTAAAAGTAACAAACCTTGCAAGCTGAGAACCATTTGATCGTCGATAGCTTATAAATGCATCTAATGACTTTTTAGAATCATTTGAATCACTTGTTCCAACATTGGACAAATCTGAAACAGAGAGATGTAAGTAAGAATCAATCATCGATTTATTGTTACACATTTAGAAATAAGTTCAAAATTGACCCTGCAAACTAAACCATAAATGGTCCATTCGACGATCGCCAAGAAAATGGATTGAACTATTCAAGACCTTTCAACATCTTTTACTATCCAAGAATCAACAAGAATTGGTATTTATAGCTCAATGTAAAGTATACCAAGATTAATGTCCCTAACCGTAATTGTTTTGTACAATCTGTTGATTCTGTTCAGTCAAAATATGAACAAAATTGAACAAGCAATGCTTACTTTTTAAGGCCTCTGCAATTTTATATCGATGAATGGTATTTTCAATAAAACACTCTTTCAACAGCAAATCATCGTTTAAAAATTTAACTGTTTCAATCTCGATTCCACCTTTAAGCATGTTGTAAGTATATTGAGGGTAAACTTGGCCCAAGGAGGAGAGAAGATGAAAAAGGTTAAGTGTATCACAAGAAGAGTAATCAGCAATCCTTTTAAGGTGACCCAATTCACGAATGAAACGTCTACGGAGAATTCCGTTCTCCATCTTTAAATCATATCTAAGCATATCTTCTGTTAACTGTAATAAAAGATCACCATCAACTCGACTATTTTTGAATGCTATCATCCATTCACCAAAGCCAATCTAAAAATAACAAATTGAAAAAGGTTGTAGTGGTAAGTAAACTGTTTCATTTTATTTTTGTGCCTTTCTTAAGTTGACTTCATTAGAGTCAAACTATTATGGTATAATGTAACTGTTAATTTATTATTACCTGCTTAAGCCATTCAAGTACATCAGCAACTGTCCATAGAGGAACCTGCTGGGACAATTTGTGAGGCACCGATTTACCCATGAATTTGAGAGCTTGACAGGCATATTTAGAAGCAGTTGCGTTGGGAGAGCTTGCAACTCTCATTAATCTATCGATAACACCAATATCTTCAAAAATCTGTGAGTAAAAATCAAAAATATATTAATGATTGTGATTTAATCAATATGATGAATTGAGATTAAATACTTTTGTTTCTCCCCGTCGTTTTTTGATCCATGCTTCCATGGCGAAATGAAAGGCTGCTAAACTACGAGCCTCTTCTCGATCGGATTCCAGGACTAAAGCTAACCGTTTAAGCCACTCTTTGGATTGTCCTCTTGAATGACAATCAGAATGTGTTGCAAACTCTTCGGGACTTCGATCCGTGATGAAAGGCTCAATGAGTTCATGTGTTCCAGATGAAAGTACTGATGCTTCTATTTCTTTATTGGCAACTAATGTAGCGATTGCAAGGCACGCATAGTAGGCGATGTTATCATCTGTATGATGAGCTAATGGAAATAACCACATTGGAGCTTGTTCCTTAATCATGGATGCATGATTCTCAGGACCCCCATAGAGAGATAGATTAGCCAATGCAGAGGCACAGTGTCTTAATGTTTCATCGTCAGTGTTTCTACATTGGTAAACAATTGCTTTAAGGCCTCCTTTTCGTATGATATCTTTACAGGTTTCCTCAGAGATTTGTAACAATTGGTTCAATATTCCAGTTCCCACTCGCTCTTGATCAATAACATTTGTATTGGAGTATTGACATGCTAATGAGACAACTTTACTCAAACCATTGTCAACGACGTAGGCACGATTGTCAGGGGAAAGTGTTTGCTCCAATAATTTGGCAGATTGAAATTTAACTTCAGAATCAATTTCATGAAGACCACAATTTTCAATGATTACATCTAATCCTCCACTAGTTCGCAGTAAATCAGATAATTGGAGAAACAATTTCTCTTGGGAAATTCTATTAACCATAGCCTTTTCCATGGCTCGATTTAGTGATTTTAATAGTTCTACTGATTCTTCTTTGGCACAGTTTTTTAATGATTCGACTAATGATTTAAACTTAGCAGCAATACGTCCAATCAAATTGTTAAAGGCCATTGTTTCGGCTGTACTAGGCTCAGAGAATCGATCTGTGCCCGTAGATGTTAAGCTCAACATTGAAAAGTCCATGTCAAAAGGTGAGTTGAATGAAATCTCAGAAGGTGATAAAGGTTCAGTTATAATTGGTGATTCAGAAGATATGGATCCATTGTCACCTCCAATACTAGCTCGAGCTCCTTGAGCAGTAATGGATGATTTTATTGTGGAAGAAGAGGATTTGGTTGCAAAATAACGAGTTGATGAAGTTGATGATGAGGTTTTGGAGGTTTTCACATTTTTTTCTTCCGTTCGAATTGAACTCTGAGATTCGAAAGATGCTTTTGACTTACCTCCGGTAGATAACTCTTCAGTTGACATTTTGAATGCTGATGATTTAGAAGATGATTGTTGAGAGGTAATTGATGAGTCTGTAAGTTTAATTGCACGAGCATCTTGACGATATGACGACAATTTGGATGAAGCTTTAATCCCTTCAAGTGGTGACTCTAACTTAGCTGTAACATCTTTAGCAGCAATCCTTTCCTCGTATGACCTGTCAGTTGATTGTAAACGCCGTGACTCTTGTAAATTAGCAATTTTCTTCTCAGCCACTAACCCACTCTCTGTTGACATGAATTTTGATTTTGCAGCAGATGATGACGTAAGGTGTTTCTCAAACTTAACTGATGATTTATCACTTTCACTTGAGTTATTATTCACATGGATACTTGTACTATTGTTGACACAATTATTATAATGTAAGTTGTTAGTTACTTCACCATCTGAACTTGGTGAGGTGACTATGGGTTGATTAGATTCGGTTTGATCAGGAGATGGACAAAAAAGTGTTAAACCTTGTTCTTTGGATACAGAGGATAGTCTCGAATCAAGGGATTTATCTAATGAAATACTAAGGGAACTTTTAATAGAGTTATTAACTATTCTGGATGATATTTGATTGGGTGAAGATGAACCTGTTTCAATTTGTCCAAGTTCTTGACTGGCATACCTTTGGATTTGTTTTGATGAGGATTTGTTTGATATTGATTGATGAGATCCGGTTGTCGATGTTGCAGAAGATAATGCACTAGAGGTTGTTGATAATGTTTTACCTTGTTTAGAGTTGATCACTTTTGATGAGTTAATCGAGTTATCCATATTAGTTTGTAATGTAGTTGAACTTGTACTTTTATTTTTACTTGTTACTATTGGAGGCAGGTTTTTCAATGCACCAGAATTGTTAACACCAATAGATAACGAAGATCGAGATTCACTCTTATCCAGGTTGGTTCCTACACAAGAAAACACTAGTTAGATAACAATGTTGATAAATTGAAACAGTGTTTAACAATAATAAAAGATGATTTAATTTGGTGAAAGCGAAAAACACAAAACGATAAATAATGCGAAATGACTAACACTTTATATAAAGATTTTAACTTGAACGACTTTCTGTGAAAAACTAAAATTAGTTGATAGCTTTTTTAACTTACAAGTTAGTTCACTGTTGAAAGAAAAGATACACACACAGTTTATAGACAGACTTTTCTAGACGACTAAGAACATAGTAAAAAACATCTTCATGTTTATAATTATAATGTGAAATGAGGGAAGAGAAAAATCTATGGAATAGATTAAGGAAGATTAAGCTTCAGGATCAGACGTAAACCATGTTTACTTAATATACAATTGATTGTTTTATTGTCTGGTGAGACTTCTATTGTGTTTTTTACTTACTAATGTGATCATTATTTTAGCACTAATGTAAATATCAATAAAAACTAAACTATTAATAATATCAATCAAACTTTGAAACATCTATTGGTCGTGACAAATTTATTTTGAGTTGATGATGATTATTTTAACTTACCTTGATCGTCATCTTTAACTTTGTCGGTTGATAATTTGTTCTTGAACACTGAATTAAAAGCTTTCTTCATCTTGACTTATAATAATTTTCACCACAAATGTATATGAAACAAACTGAATTTCAATCGCAGCAACATTTTTTTGTGTGTCAAAGGAGGTTAAGAAAGATGAGAATAGTGAAGATGTGGATGATGATGATAGTGATGATGAAAGTTGGCATTTATCTCTGTGAGTAATTTAACATTTTTTTTTAAAATGCTAGTACGAAAGAAATCGCTCGATGAGTTAATTTGAATCTAGAACAAGTCAAATTTACTATCAAGTCAACTTTAAGCAATACATGCTTCGTAAGCTAGGTTAGATTAATTGGCCTAACATTTTTATTTGTAAATTTGGAAGCCTTATCATTTTCAGCTATTACAATTTAACAGAGAGGCGCAAGTAAACTCACGAGAATTTGAATTTTCAATTTATTACTGAAAATACGTGACTCTCTTTATGATTAGAGTTTTTGATTAAATATAGAGTAATTTGAGGTACGAGAAACGATTATTATTGAGATGAGAGATAATGCATGAATCACTTTAAGCTCATGGTATAAAAGAATAAAAGAAAAGCACAAGAAAAGGATCTTCAAAATTCTCGATCATGAAGAACAGCATTAGGTCGATCACATCATCGTTTGACATAAGACCTAATTCTTTGAGCTTTCAGGGCTAAATTACTCTTATTTGATTAAAATTCAGATTGAATGCCAAAATTGGTGACAAACCAAATAAAGTAGGAAGAGACAAAGCAAAGCAAAGCAAAAAGCAAAAATTAGTTCGTCGTTATTTCACCGTTTGCATAAATTGCAGAAAATTAACAAAAGTTTCTTGCTTCAATCAAATTTTTTAATGTTGCGGCGGTTTATCTTGAATTTGCTATTTATCGATAGTAGGTTATTTAGAGTTAGTAATTACTCGAACCAGTTACGATAAAAATATTGTATTTTGAGTGGGAAATTCAAAAGGAATTGAATTGGAAGTTTATGATTGACAGATGGCGTTAGGAATATTAAAAATTGAAATCCATTCATTAACATTCAGCTTCAGACCTTGGTGCTCTGAATTTAGTAAACATCAATTAACTAATTACTTGTAACCACGGCTCTGTTAATTTCATTTCCTAACCTTTAACCGGTTACTTTTCCTTGCCCAATAACCAATAACCAACTCATTGGTTACCAGTAACCGTCTCAGCTCTACATTATAACCAGAATAAAACATTGATGTGAAAATAGACTCTGTTTACTAGAATATGTAAATTTGCATCCTTGACAACGTAAGGGGGTTGAGATCTGTACAAGAGGAGAAAGCAACTATTCCTTCATTCGTTGTAAATAAAATACTGTTAAACTGTTCTTTATTAACTGATCGCATTTCCTACCTGTTTTTCATATTTTTTTATATACACCTATCTTAATCAAGATGACCGAAATGTTTGCCAACCTTTTGAACACTTACAATGTTACTTTGGAAAGTTTTTTAGAGAAGGAAAATCTGCTGACCAAATCTTTGGGTATTATTGAGGCCAATACCAATATCAAGAAGAAGTACATCGCCAATGGAATTGTCAGTATATTTGGTTTGTACATGATATTTGGTTCTTTTGCTGCTCTTCTATGCAATGCTGTTGGTTTTCTGTATCCTGCTTACCAGTCCCTGAATGCCTTGGAAACTACTAATGCAGACGATGATCGTAAATGGTTAACTTATTGGGTTGTGTTCGCTTTCTTCAGTTTGATTGAATTTTTCGCTGACACTATTTTCATGTGGTTCCCTTTCTACTGGTTGGCCAAGATTGTTTTTCTTGTCTGGTGTTTCCTTCCCATTGAAAAGAATGGCTCCAATGTCCTTTATTCAAAGATAATTCGTCCCTATTATCTTAAAAGAAAAGATGTCATAAGTGATAATTTAGACAAAGTGAAGAGTAGCTTGGCTGGACCCATAGCTGATAAGGTTCGAAAAGGAGTCACTGATGCTTTGAAATCTGGCGGTGATAAATCAGATTAATTTCCTTTTCCTCTTTTCACCCTCTATCTCTTATAAAGAGATTGCTTGGGTCAAATATTATCATTCATATATACCTTGCTTAACCGGTTATTTTACTTCTCATCAATTAACCTTGGTTAATATCAAATATGTTAATGATTTCTACTCAGTAAAAACATTACAGTTTATTAAACAAAGAAAGAAATATCAAAAAAGATAATATCCATTTGTCACTTTGTATTTATCAAAGTTGAAAAAAAGATAATTGATTTGTTATTGAATAGCATTCAATTTCAATCTCTCAATTTGTTCAATCTAAATCAGATTAATCTTGAGTATGGTAAAGAGTTGAAATTACAAAAATTAACCATTTTTTCAACGAGTACAAAAACCGTACAACGTTTAACACAGCAACAGTTGCTAACATTGCCACATAGTATTACCAATCATCATAAAACTACACTCAGAGCTAATTAAAACCAATTTAATCTAATAGTCTCATTGTTAACTTTGACATGTAGCTGCCAAATAGGACTAAAACAAAAGAAGAAACAATGCACCGAAAGATCGCTTCTTGGTACTATTGCACTCACAATAATCATTAAAATCGATAAATAAACGAGTTTGAAGGAATTTAAATCATTTAAATTAAAACTTCTTAAAAGATAATCAGCTTAGCTGTGCAGATAGAAATAGAGATGAGACAATCAATGGTCATTGCAAGTAAGTTTCTAAGGTCACTTTGTCAAGCAAAATAACTAGTTGATAAGTGCTTTTGTTTTGTTTTAACTGATTTTCAATATGAAAAATTTTTCATCATTTTTCCTAATTTTATCCTTATCTATTATACATGTATCATGTTCGCAATCATATCATTGGGAATCAAAATCATCAACCAAAAAACAGTACCATTTCAATTGTAAGTCGTCTGAATCCATTGTCTGTCGTTTTCACCCCTCAACATCCATAGTTACCTTGATCTTCTTTGTCTCTTTATTTCTGTCTCCATCTCTCACATTTTCTTTTTTAAGCAAAAGATGTCGCGATTTAACATCTTTACCTGTTCAAAAATTAATAATCACAGTAGTTAAGATTACTGTTTAATTTACTTTATTATTGATATTATTGGTTGTGATATCTTTAAGGAGTAAATTTTTCATAGTAAGTTGAGCTTAGTACTCACCATTTTTCGTTGGAATCTATTTACATCCAGGCTGTTTATCTAATTATATCTCTCAGATCATCTTACTCTTCTTTCTTTGTCTATCTCTGTCTTTGTCTATCTCTATCTTCTCATATCTGTCTAATTCTCGGATTGTATCTTCTTTCAATCACACCTCTTTTCCCGGCTATTTAATCTTAATCAAATTAATTGATTCATTTAATTTGTCAAAACGGCTTCATCAACGCTTTTCATTTCTATCAACAGGTTATTTAGATCATTGTTGGTAGCAAGTGTAATCAATCCTAGTTCGACTCGTTTAAGATCAACTTTAACATCAAATGTAAGTTTAATTTATATTTTCATCATCTCTGCTGTAAACTTCTGATTCTCCTTGCTAGATTTAACTATTTGTTATTGCATTTTCATTTTATTCACCCATAGCTTATTATCCATTCATTATATTATTTACCGTTTTAACCTGAGTCTGCTATTTTCTTTTCACCCATTCAATCTTTTTCTTATTTTCTGTTTCACCTTTAAAGACACATCTCTGAAAATATTCCTTTGCATTTTATTCTACCTGTTGAGATTTTTTCTGCATTTTAGTTGCTCACATTCTGTAGTTTATTAGATATATCTACTTCTTTATATGCAACTAAATAAGGTAAGCTCTGTATTTAGATTCAGGTGTTTTTTAGGTTAATGTTTTGATTTTTTGAGGTCATCAAGCTTTCATGGTTCCATGTGTTTTTCATAAATTTTTAACTTATTTTTCTATATTTCAGATGAAAGCACTGATTGTTGGAGCTTATGAAGGTTCATCCTCTAGTGACTCACCAAAATTGGTACTAACTAAAAATGGTCAACAACTTGACTTTAGCAAGGATATTCTCAAAAGCATAGAAACGTATGTATTATTTGTTATTACACTTGTTTAAAATTATACATGAGACAAATTGATTAATACTACAATTGGCATTTTATGCAATTTATGACAGTCTTGGTCCAGTTAAAAAAGGTAAAAGTCGCCTCTTCCATGGCATATCAAATCAATACCTTGTCGTTTCATTGGTAAACCTGGGACCCGGAGATGCTGGTATCAACCATGTTGAACATATTGATGAGAAAAAGGAGAACACTCGGGTGGCTGTTGCTGAAGGTCTCAAATCTATCCGTGGACTTGATTCAGAAGCAATAAATGAAGTCGTAGTTGATGATTGTGGGGATGCCCAATCAGCAGCCGAGGGTATCTTCCTATCCGATTGGAAATTTGATGAACTTAAAGATGAAAAATCTCGCCGAAAGCCTCTTTCATTCAGTCTGCTTAATCCTAACGGAGAAAATGCTGCTGCCTGGGAAAGAGGTCGACTTCTTGCTCGCGGACAGATTATAGCCCGAAGACTAGCTGACATGCCCGCTAATCTGATGACTCCAACAATTTTCGCCGAAGAAGTTGTAAAAGCAACTGAGGGAACACCAATTAAGGTAAATGTCCGAGATAAAGCTTGGATTGAATCAATGAAAATGGGATCATTTTTAAGTGTTGCTCAAGGTTCCTCTCAGCCTCCTAAGTTCGTAGAACTGCATTACAATAATGCTCCAGATACCAAACCTCTTGTTTTCGTTGGCAAGGGTATCACTTTTGACTCTGGTGGTATCTCAATCAAACCATCAGCTGAAATGGACAAAATGAGAGCTGATATGACTGGAGCTGCTATTGTTGCAGGTACCATTATCACTTTAGCTGCTCTCAAAGCTAAAGTAAACGTTATTGGTTTGACACCTCTTAGTGAAAATTTAGTAAACGGTGAAGCTACGAAACCAGGAGATGTTCATCGAGCTATGAATGGTAAAACCATTCAAATTGACAATACTGATGCTGAAGGTCGTTTGGTATTAGCTGATGCTTTAACTTATGCTGACTCTTTCAATCCTCAAGCAGTGGTTGATATTGCTACATTGACTGGAGCAATGAAGATTACGTTTGGAGAGGCATGTAGTGGTGTCTGGTCAACAAATGATAAACTATGGAATCTTATTCACAAGACTAGTATTGACTCCGGTGACAGAGTTTGGCGAATGCCGCTATTCAAGCATTATACCAAAGAAATAAGTGATTGCCATCTAGCTGACCTTAATAATATGGGCAAATCTCGCATGGGAGGCTCAAATATTGCAGCAGCTTTTCTGCAAGAATTTATTAGTTGCCCAAATTGGATGCACATTGATATTGCAGGAGTCATGTGGAATGGTGCTGATAAGGGTTATCTTAGCGCTGGAATGACGGCTCGTCCCTTGAGAACAATAGTTCCTTTCTTTGAATCAATATTTCAAAATGAACAATGAAATCTACTAAGCATCTAAGCTTAATTAATTCGGATAAAATATTATCTCTTTCTTACTATATTAAACTGGAAACATCCACTTTGTCATCTTATTAATCTTTATTAGTTTAACCTTTTTGGTCTTTAATCGTATGTGAATGAATAAATTCATGCTCTTTTAGACTAAAATTATTTGTTTACACCGTCTGATTAAAGATCCTATATTGAAAAAATGTTGTTTTAATTATCTTGCTGTTGATTATAATCCATTATTTTTATTCATGTTTAACTACCGAGAGTTTGTTTATTGCTTATTGTGCTTTTTTATCTCGAGTTGTAATTTCAACATGCAGGAGCTGAATAAGCATCTTATCCAATCAATTGATAACCATTTGACATTCAAGAGGATTAATCAACATTTACACACAATTTGATATAAAAAGGTTGATTTATGATAAAATTGAATTTAACAAATAAGCCAACTTTAGGAATTAGTTTCTAATTTTCCGAATGAGCATATTTTTCCAAACAGTGAGTAAATACCAATGTTTAACAAAGCCACATACGAATAATCAATTGTTATCGATATTTTACACCGGTTTCTGATCATTTTAATGAGATATTGTTGATAAATCAATGATGTATAAATCATAAATGTATGAAGTGAAGTTCAAAGTAACTCGAGCAGCAGTCATTTCTAGTTAATTTAACTTGATGAAACAACAAGTTTATGAGTTGATTATCAATCAAAATCAAAAGCTTTCGATAATGATTTGGTCCGATTAAATATGCAATTCATTAGTTAATCCAAAAACTTGGAGAATGGGTGCGAACTAAATTGAGTAAACAGTGACCTAAAATTTAAATGATTTACAAGAAAAATACCCAAGATGAACTCACATTTCAACCTTAATTAATTGACAATACAATGACGCAAATTGAAACAACTTACAGCTGATTATTTGTAAACTCAGATGAAGTTAAATAGTTTAGGTATCACCTACTTGTTTATATAACATTTAAAACGTATGGATAAAATGATAATTATAACAGATGTAGTACCTAAACAGCAACCAGCAAAACACTTAGTTAATCTTGAACCCAAATAAACACAATAGATGTAATTTAACACTTTAAATATAATAAAAGTTCTCATAGTTGGATCAAAAATGAAACAAGAATTACAACAATAAACTGTAATAACAGATATAACACCAACACAAATAAGCCACAATAGCTCGAATTACAGACAAATGACACTGGTATTTTAGGATAGAAATGGCAAATTTATTTAATCACAATTTACTTCTATCATTAAAACAATCGTGAAATAAATTAAAATAAGGCAATAATTGTGAACAATAAAATAATAAAAATTGTGAATAATAAAATACAAGTAGTATTACTGTTAACTATTTCCAGTACTTGAGATTACACTACATTGCATTTCCCCTCAGAAGATGTCAGCAGTTTATCATCAGATTTTTTTCTTATTTTTCAATAATTAAGATCAGTCTTATTAAATTAATAGAAGCTAATTTTTATTTACTATGTGAACACATAATTAATCAATTCTCAGTGCTCTTCACTGAATTTATTTATTTGCTCTTCGAGCTCATTCGTTTGGGATAAAGATATCTTGAAAGATTAAAGAAAATGAAACCCGGTGTTTTGCCTTCAGTAATCATTGTGTTCATAACAATTTCAACTTGCAACTTCGATAATTCATTGACTTTTTCATGTATTAATTTCTCAAATCAAATGATTTAATTGGATTTACAAGTGTATACATAACGTTATCCTATGATTATCCTAACATAAACAATTTCAACAAGCAAGAAGTGTTGATCTCAATTGAGCCTTACATCTAGTTGAAGGGAAACCCGTTTTTTTTCCTGTGAATCTTTACTATCGTTATTGACGATTGCTTTGAGAATCTTACCATCTGATTAAGTTTGCAATTAAAGCAGATGATCATCAATAAATTTGATCCAGTATATACTGATTTAATCGCAATCTCATCTTGAATCAGATATAGTTGTTAACCTGATCTTCATTGACTTTAACATAAACATTACCATTGTTAAAATCAGCCATTTCATTTCAATTGAACATTTTTTATCAATAATTCAACAACAAGAACATTCAATTGAAAGACTAAAATATAAATTCAGTTGATTAACACACAATTGATTAACAATTTTGTTGGTTTTCAGTTAAAATAAGACTTGACATTTGAAAGCTCAAAAAGCTCACCGAATGTCTTTTTTATAACCATTTGAAATTTTAAAACAATTGGACTACAATTAACAGTTGATTTTGTAAAGTAAAATGGTAATTACAATTAACTTGATAATTGTTCATTTAAATGACTGTTTATAATTCAATTATTCATTGTAAAGGTAATTGAAAAGCCAAAGACTTGAGATTAACGCAGCTTTAACCAGAGTAAACAAAATGATTCAATTTGCTGGTTTACATTTTGCTGGGTTAACACATTTTTTTCCAATGAGATTTTTATGGTTAAATGTTGCTGGTTAATTGAATTATTAGATTCAATATTTAATATATAATATCCTGATTTAGCTAACTGTATTTTATAAACATAATTGAGCCATTAAATTGAAGTAAAATTTGAAAACAATTGGATGACATTTGATCAACCACAACAAATTGACTTTCTTTCAACTGTACATTATGTAATTTAACCGGTTATTAAATTGAATTTATCGAATTCATTATTAAATTAATAATAATCAGAAGTTCATTTTCATTTTTTTTCCTTATTAAATGATTACGTTGTACAATTAAAAGCCGATGTAACTAGAAATGTCTTCATAATGCAATTTGTTATCAAAAGCAATCCAGAAATGATTGATATTTCACTTAATTTTTCCGTCAAATGATACTTTGCTAGCTATTTATTTCATGATATAACAAGAAAATACCTTGAATTAATTGATTTCTTACACTATTCCAGTAATAATCAAACAATCAGATCAATAATAAAGTCAGATTAATAATAGATTATAAATGTAATTTGATATTAAACAAAAAATGGTAACAATCAATGATTTGGGATTAGAATGGGAAGAAACAAAAAATATCAAAAAAAGGAAAGGTTGATATACCAGAAAATAGAAACAAAAAAATTAATCAAGCCATTTTATTCAAATTAATCATTCTCTATGAATTAATTTCTTTCATGATAAATGTTATGAATCTGGTAAGGTAATAACCAGAAGAAAAGAGTTGAAAAATTGATCTGGTTAACGGAAATAAAAGTCCATAAGACATGTTGGAAAGAGAAAAATATATTTATTTTTAACCTTGGGTCTAATTTTCCTTGAAAAATATAAGGCAAACAATGATGATGAGAAATGAAGATAAGGCATTTGTATGAGTTAAGAGGTGAAAAGAAAGAGATGAGAAATAAGTTGAAATCCTTTTCTTCCATAATTTTGTCCCTTTCTTTTTTTTCAATTGACCTTCTATTTAACTTTCTTCTTGTGCTTCTGATGTTTCTTCTTGTTCTACTCCGCCATCATCATCATTCAACTGTAACACTCTCTTCATCGATTGAATTGTAATCGATTTTTCTTGCTTATCATCTTCACTTTCGTCTTGTTTCAGTGTTTCGGTGCTTCTGCTTGGAAACAACCACCATGGGTGAATGCTAACGAAAGTAAGTTCTCCTTCTCTTTCAATTCACTCTTTCTTCCATCTTGACCTGAATTTTTTTTCTTCCTCCCCTTCATCATCATCATCATGATTCTCGTTTGGATTCACCTAACTGCGCACGTTATATTCAGAAAAACCAGAGAGATTCCAAACCATATTTCACTCTCTTTCCCCATTTTCCCACCTTCCTACTCTTTCCCTCTCTTTCTCATTTTTTTTCCTAAATCAGTTATTTCAGTTCTCTCTCTATCCCTATTTTTATTCCTTGCTCTTCATATCTTCATGCTATCTTCATGCTTTCCTCTGTTCAAATTCATGCAGACATGCTCGTACGATACTAACGCCTCATCTGGTTGTCAACGGAAATAACAGTCTACAGAACGATTCTCTCTGTCTCTTTTCTCTTTCTCTTTCTCATACTAATAATAATCTGTATCAGTTTTTATTTTCTTTCCTCATCATCTCTCATTTCATCAATCTCATTTCATCACTTTCTCTTTTCTCTATCTCTTTTACTGTGTTCAAATCAATATGTTCATCTATTTTTTATTATTTGTGTCAAAACGATAATTATTCAAGTAAATTGTTGTTATTTCTAAATTGGGTTGTTGTGAGATTTAAATGATCATTTGGTAGATATATTTACAGTCCAAAAAATAATTAACTGTAATATTTCGCCATCAAACCATATTCTTTCACGTAAATAAAGCGGTGTTACCTTTATCACTCTTCTTCTGCTTCTCCCATTCTCTCTCTCAAAACGTTGGATTAGTTTTTTGGTTCAAATTCAAGGAATCCTTTTGTGATTGTCCATGTTGATTCTAATCTAACATTACCTGTTTGTTTGTTTGTTAATTTGTACCAACAACTCTGGGAATCACCTTTAACCTTCTCATTATTCAGCTTGCTGTATAAACTCAACACGAAAGCAACAAACACGGTAAATGAAATGAAATGAAATACGAGAGGAAGAAAATTTGCTTTTGCGATTTCCTTCTTTTCCCAATATCTCTAGACTTTCTGTCTTTCCCTGTTTCTTTTTTTCTTTGTATCTATTTGTTATGATGAACTAATAAGGTCAAATCAATCTTTAACCAATCAAAACCAGAATAAAAAGTCGGTAATTTGTAAGGCTGTTTACAAATTTGCCATTTTAACAGATAAAAAATTATGTGAGCGAAACGATTAATTTGGTTACATTTCCAATTTTTTTGTTCGCTTTTTATTTTTGAATCATCAGATTACATTTTATATTTAGTTTCCATAAACAATCCAACTTTGAAATATAAAAGTAAAAATCGTTTGACCTTCACGTTTTCTTTCTCTCTTTCCCTTTCCCTCTATCTCGATCTTTCTTTCCCTTTCTTCACTCTCTGAGTCTCCCAGAATTCTCTCTGAACCTCTCTGAGCTGAATCAATCATCTTACTCTTCCTTTCTTCTCTCTTTTTTCACCATTTCCTTTCTTGCAGTGTGTCTTCATTTCTCTTTCTTCTTTTTACTTCTTCTCAACGTCGTTTGAAAAAGCATCTTCACATTTCCCATTTGGAAGAGTTGTTCAAATCTTATCAGCCCATCTCCTACATTAATTAGGTAAGATGATGATCACATCTTTTTGTTATTACCTACTTTAGTTAACCCTTTCATTTTGATTCTTATTTCATTTTCCTTATCCCACCGCTAATCTGATAAATCCTATTTATATAAGCAAATCATTGTAATGATTAGACTGTAAAAATTTAGATTCATATCAAAAACTCTGAAATCAATCAACCTAAAAAGTGATTACAGGTAAATGTTATTCCCAATTTGTTATACTAACGAGGAGGTTATTACTTTGCAATAATTAGCATTTACAGTTTGATATTACCCATTGACCCACATCATCAAACAGACACTTATAATGGCAAAATGTTATACTTTATTTATAGTCATAATCATGTTAAGATTTGCTCAGTATAATACATCTTATTAACCAAATTTTTATGCCTGATTTACACTATTGTTGTTTAAGTTATCTGTTTCATTTCAATATTTATTCATTCAACACTTTCTTTTCCCGTTCCTTTTTTTCTCTTTTCTCGTTATTCCTGGTGTGTTAAAATTACAGAATCAAAGACGCAATTCAAAGACATTTGAAAAATCAACTTCTCTCATCTCTTTCCTGACTGCCCGATTCAGTTTTTTTATTGATTCTTATTATTCTTATCATCATTATACTGTTACTATTAATTGTTAATTCAACTCACTTATTACCTCTCCTCAACATTGTTAATTGTTAACCATCTCGGAACCCTTTTACAAGCTTTGTTGTGTGTGTGTTTAACCTTAACTCAATTTTGGTTGACCTTTTTTATAGAGTTATACATATAAGCAAATTTTATTTATCTTTTTCACCTCAAAATAGTTCAATACTAGAAGATATTATATAAATATATAAATATTGATATAATTTTAGTTAGCATTTAAAGTCGATCTCAAACAAAGAGTGAAATTTAAATCATAATCATCAAATCCAAAACAGCGATTACAACTGTTCAAGTGAGCATCAACGTTAACAAAGTTTACTAAGTCATTATCAAGCTACGAAAATGCACGTCGAGATTCAAGTAGCTCTCAACTTTTTGATCTCCTTCCTTTATAATAAGCTTCCCCGTCGTCGAGTCAACCAATTTGGTGAAGAACTTGAAAATGCCCTTAAACTTAAATTTGAGGGTCACTGGTATCCTGAAAAACCTTATAAAGGGTCAGCCTTCCGATGTGTCAAGACAACTCCTCCATTGGACCCTGTTTTTGAGATTGCAGCTCGTGAAAGTGGAATGGATATTGTTGATATCCAAGAAAATTTACCTCAAGAATTGTCCATCTGGATCGATCCTGGTGAAGTTTCCTATCGAATGAGTGAGAAAGGTCCCGTTAAAATACTCTACTCTGAATCTGATCGTCCCCATGATTTAGAAAATTCTGATCGAGAGGTTATCCGAACCTTTAATCCAGAAGCCCAGTGTTTCAAACCAATCGAGACAACAGCCATGGCATTTGGCTCTCTCTCCTTAGGACCTGCTTCAACTTCCCCACCTTCCCTTCATGTGATTCCCAATGGATTCCCAAGTTCACCCAACAGTAATACCAATGGATCTAATTCCTCACCTTCAGCTGCTGCTGCCGCTGCTGCTGTGGTTGCTGCTGTCGTTAACGGTAATGGTTCTGCTGGAAATGTTGCTAATCAACCCAATGGAGGTAATAATCTTATCAACACCAGTAACTCGGTTACTCCATCTCCAATCTACAAATCGTTCACCACTGGATCTATGGGTCCTTCTGGTTTCATGCCCAAGCCATCTTCATCGAATGTTACTTTTACAACAGCCACCTTTGCTCAAACTAAATTTGGTTCAACTAAACTAAAATCAAACACTAAAAGGTCACACCGAATGTCACCCACCGAGTTTTCCAACTACATTAAGCAACGAGCTCTTCAACAACAACAAGCTGCCACTGCTGCTGCAGTTGCTGCCGTTTCATCCAATGGAAATGATCGAAGTGATAGAGGTGGTCTTTCAGCAGGATTGGTTAATGGTGTTCACAGTCCATCCAACATTTCATATGTTCATGGATCACCAAACGGCACTGGATTATCTTCAGGTAACATTTCCCCGCAAAACTCTCGGTCAATGTCTCCAATTGGAAGTAACATAAATGGAAACGGAAGCTCACTTGATTCTGTTTCTAATCTACTCTTTATGGGAAATAATTCAGTGTGTACTTCAGCAACCTCGCCAATTACACACTCACCTTCCCCATCACTTTCATCCTTTTATTCTGGTAATCATGGTAATGGTGGTTTGGTTGGTCATGGATCAATTAGTCCAAGGCATCATCCTTCTCACCATCAATCATCACCCAACTCTGGTCTCTCCTCCAGCTTAAACGGACTCTATGGATCATCTTCTTCCACCCATAATATTGACTCTCAGTTGGCAAATCTTTTGGGCTCATCTAATCTGATACCTAAATCTTCATCGCCCTCCATGTCTAACGGAGTCAACTCAACGACCACCTCCAATAATAATGTTTTCAATCGATTTGCATCTCTCTTTGATAAAGGTTCACCATCATCTAATCTTTATTTGTCCAGCAACAGCAATTCACCAACTAATGGAAGTAATACAAACAACATCACGACTTCAGTGGCAAACAATTCTTCAACCAGTTCAAACAACCTTATCAACATCATCAATAGCAACAACAACAATAACAATCTTCATTCAATGCTAAATGGAGATAATTCATCGATCTCATCTCAATGCTATCCCAGCAATACTATTCTTGGCTCCTCAGCTCTCCAAGTCAATAGTTTATACGGGAATAATGGGCATCAAAATTCACAGACTGACCTAACATGCGGATTAGGATCAAATGTTTCAATTGCGTCAACAGTAACAGATTCAGTTTCTTCTTCTTCATCACCTTCATCCTCTACACCTCCTTCAACCATCTCTCTATCAGCTACTTCAGCACCCAGCCCAGCCGCTTCTTCTCCAACTATTGCAGTTCCCTTATCATCTTCAGCGTCACCTTCATCATCACTCTCAAATTCAGCCTCATCATCAGCCTCTTCTTCCCCATCCTCTTCAATGCCATCAGCATCCTCAGTCCCAACAGCATCCGCCTCGAACTCTTCATCAGCAGCAACATCAACATCCACAAACAAAGGATTTGACAGTTTTTCATTTTCATTGAATGGAGTTTCCTACCCTAACCAATATCAACACCTACTGGTCGCTAATTAGGATTGAGAATCAAATGAGAGTTTATTTAGTTAAAACGTCAATAAGTCAAGAACAAATAAAAAATCTAAAAAAAAGGATAAACAACGCACTCAGTGAAGAAAGCTAATTGTGTGCACCGATATTTAATTATAAAATAATTTTAAAAAAAAACAAACAAAACCTTTTTACCTCATTCAAACAAAAAGAAATAAGTTACCCCTGAAAAACTCCAAGTTTTCCTTTGCCTTCTTTTCGCAAAAAAAACCCTCAAACCCTTCGACCCAAACTCCAAAAAAAACGCTTCAGTGTCAAAGATAATCTTTGAAACTTTTTTCTTCTGACAAAAGCAAAAAAATAACTACATCAACTGATGATAATAATGGTGATGAACTTGCTGAGAATGAACAAGAAGAAGAGGTAACAAAAAAATCTAATTTTATCAGATCTCTTTTCTTGATTTTGTGTGATTTTTACATATATAATATGACAACAAGAAAAAAAACTAACAAAAAAAACTCCTTCCTAAATTTCGCCGCTGAACAAAAGGTTTGGCGAAAAATTGAAGATGAAAAAAGCGCAAAATACTTTCTTCTTCTTCTTCTTTTCTTTTTACACTAACATAGATGAAACAAAAGTACATGTTATCATTACTACTATTACTACAATTATTACTATTATTATTATACTACATTATATATTGTATTTGACAGGGAGGTTTAAGCCATCTCATACTTTATCTGTCCAGATGAAACTGTTGATAATTTGAAACATTTTTTTCTTTCTCATATTTTACACTCATAATTATGTTTCCTTTTCTGCTGGTTGAAACATTGAAACATTATAATTGTAATACACTCATACACCATGCATACATATAAATATATATAAAATATATATTTATATTTGATTATTCTTATGGACAACTAATATTATTAACAAAAAAATCATAATTAGTAGCGCTTAAAAACGTGAATTGCTGCCGAATCATATATATATATCCAGTTATTGGTATGTATATATATTTATATAGATTTATATGTATGTATGTGTAACAATTTATAAATAGACTTGATGACAACAAATGATTCTCTGGTAGATTAACCTTGTTTTGTAGTTTTTTGTGGCACAAATGCAGTGTGAATTTGAGCTCGAAAAAAAAACAACAAAACCAGCACTTCAAGATCTTCATCATCATTCTTCTCCCTCCAAATCGCTATCTTTTTTTTCATACTATAAATATCATCATAACTGAACTCCTTTGACTAACAAAAAAGTCAATCCCAAGGCTTGATTTATAAATAATTACAATAACTTTATATTTGTTACGATTCTTAGTTACAAGTCTCTCTCTCTCTCTCTCTCTCTTTCAATCTCTTAAACTACACTCTTTTTTACCCCTTTCATCATTTTTCTTCATCTTCTTTCTCTCACCGGTTCTTAAGGTGTTCATCATCTTGACTATTATCATAATACACTTTACTATCTTCCAACAAGAAAATTTTGTCTGAAAAACATGTTAACATATTATCTGTCTAAATATGTAAAAACTGGATAAATCCCAGAGAATCATTTGGTTATATTTATAATTTGATTAACTTAACTTGAGACAAAACAATTAACCATTAATAAACATCTCGATATAAATGCATATATATATAAATTATGATACTTTAAATTGATATTGCTGACACACACACACACAAATATATGAAAAGCTAAAAAAAATATAACTTAATTTTTCACGTTTTACCGAAGATTATACAGACACTTTTCTTAAAGAAAACCTTTTTTGCATCTTTCTTCAAAAATCTTAATGTTTTCATTTCATCTCTCTTTATATTAATTATCTTTAATATTATTATTCATTACATTTATTGTTAACTCTTTTTTGCATTCTCTCTGGAAAACACAAGCTCTGTTAACATCTGAAAACCTTTTAAATGTAAAACATTGAGAAATGTATAACCTTTTATAACTTAATAGTGAGACTTTAACCAAAACCAAAACAAATAATTTACGGAAAAAGACGGATTAAAATGGTTCCAGTTTGATAAATGAAACAAAAAGACACAAGCCAAAGCAAGGAAACATCGCAATCAATACCAACACCAACCATGAGATGAACTGGATTGAAGATGGCGGAAGATGAAAACAAAATGTGAAACTAATTGCAAAGGACAGTTTAAATTGAAAACGAAAGCAAAACAAGCTTAACCAGGATTAACCCAACCAACTGTAACTCCTAAGCTGATCCAGTGCAAAGTTAGCTTTCATCTATAGCAAGAATGATAAATGATTGCAAAAGCTCATCTAATTTCATCTGAATCTACATCCTCATCTTCATCTCTCTCTCTACTCTTTCTCTCTATCTTCCTCTCTTTCACTCTTTATCCTTAGATGATGATGATAAACCAATCGCAAAAACACACAATTCATAGTCAATTCACACTCACATTGCAAAATCATAATAATTATTACTATTAATATATTATTATTACTTCTACAACTATTATTATTGTTATTATTATTGATATCTCAACATTATACAATGGTGTGAAAAATACAACCTGCAAAGTTCAGAGAGATTCATTAATATTAATATTAACCATGGAAATGAAACGTAAATTCTTATAAGTATATATTTATTTATATATTTATTTGAACAGTTTTTTTAGTTCCTCTTAAAAGCCTTTTCCAGCTCAGTAATTAAAAGAGTTTAATTGCGGATGAAAGTTGATTTAATTTTGATTTTAAATACACACAAAAATCTGAAACAAAAAAGTATATATTTGTATGTAAAAAGCAAAATTTTATTTCGGTATAAAAACAACATCTTTAATTATTATATATATATCTTTATTATGATTATTATTAAGTTTTCAAAATGATTGAATTTTATGGTTAAAATGATTGAAATTTGAACAAGAAATTGATTTTTTATAACAAAAGTTGAAAAATGCCAAAAAAAACTCAAAACCTAAAAAACCAGAAAATCAGATTTTTAGTGTAAAACAAATCAAATGATCAATCAAACCCAAAGAGCTAATTGTTGTCTTCACAATCATCTAACAGTTTGTATTTACAGCTGATATCAAATGCAATGTTAATTTTTTTGGGTTAACTATTAAGTGATTAAAACTGTATGGATTGAAGGAAAGCTCTTGGACAACAATTAGCATTCTTTAAGGCTTCAATAATGGTAACAACAATGATAATTGTTAATGATTTTGCTCGTAATAATAAAGACATAAAACAATTTGTGATAAAGTTTACCAACCATAGACTTTGATTTAAATAGTGATTTAATTGTTATAAAATGGTTCTCATTTGATTCCCATTTTAAACCTGCATTTTGTTCAAATCTGTACAATTGTTGAAGCCAAAAAGCTATATCATTATTACAATTACAAGTTTCAATTAAAACTGTTTGCAACACACAACTAAAGTGGATACAAATGATCAATGGATTAATCAATGGTGTAAAACCAAAGTTAAAGTCAACCCACAATTATCACAATTAATACAGTTATTACAATTATTATGATTATTAAAGCATTTTTTTATATTAAATAAACGATGAAAAGACCTGAAAATTTTGTCTACATTTATTTCACTTTGACAAGACAAAGGTTATTGCGTTGGTGTATTGGAGTACGTCAGCCATGTTACACTCAATTTTTCATATTCTTCCATCTTTTTCACCAAGTTTATCATCTGAACCACCTTCAGAGTTCCATAGGTTGACCTACATTCCTCAACTATATTTAACCATTTTGTAAGTCTACTTGTTATGTTGTTATTGAGTTACTCCGAGCTGCAGGAATTAGCTTTTTGAGCCAAGAAAATGAGTTTTTTCTCAATTTCACTTCAAATCAAATTGTTGTTTTAAATTGTTTACTGTTAGTAATTAAGCTAATTTTAGATTGCTGTGTTTATATGTAATTAGGATTTGCTTTTTGGCTTTCATTTCCCATAGCCTCCTAACCTTGCCCAAATTTACACACAAAATATCAACAACAACATCTATTAATATTTTGGTTTTGTTTAAAGCCAATTGTTAAATTATTATTTTTATACAAATTTAATCGAAATTATTGAATTGAAGGATTTAAAGGATGACAATAGATGAGACAAGATGAAATATCAGGGAAACTGAAAACAAATTAAATTTTTTTCAAAGGATGGTGAAGTTGAAGGTGAAGGAATAATGGAAACAAGTGTGTTTTGTAAAGGACGAGGATAAGGATGATGTTATGGGAGGAAAGTAGGAAAAGCTAAATGGTAACAGTGAATGTGTTTCAATGAAAAATGTTGTTTTCATGTAAGCCTTTTCTTTTTTTTCTTCTTTTTTCTCTTCTTTCTATCCTTTGATAGACAAAACGAATCGTTAGGATGATGATAATGATGAAGATGACGAGGGAAAGATGAAGAAAGTAATGTAAGAATGATAAGAGAAGGAAGACAACGACCAAGATGAAAAAGGCTTTCTTGTTCAACCATTATTTACTATGTAAACCATGCGCATTATTTTAGTAGGACGAAGATGATGATTCGCGGAGCTTAACTACGAACTACGTAGTTTGGACTGGAAGAGAGGAAGAGAGAGAGAGTAGATGGTAAGGATGATTAGGAGGAGAGAGAAGAGAGTGGAATAGAAAGGCAAAAATGGGATTCAGGTCAAGATGAAGAGAAAGTATCACATCTACGAGAAATTTTTTTGGTACTCATACAGTTGCTAAGGACGAAGAGGAAAATGAAGATAAAGTGATCGTAGGAGGTGAAGAGGATGGATGAGAATGATGAAGATTTGAGGGAAGAACGGAAAAAGAAGACCAAGAAATGGATCGATAAAGTAACTTGAATAAGAGTAATGAGATGAAGACTAATAATAACGTTGTGAAGATGAATATGATGCTCGAGACGATGAAGATGATCAGGGTAAAGATGGTAAAAATTATCACAAATGTCGTACTTTTGGTAATATTTTTTTAACCAATCAAATGTTCAACTAATGTCAACAATCAAATGTTAACATTTATTGTACTTCATCTTCATCTAAACGCATTTTATGCCTTTTTTGGATCCACAGAGAGATTCATTTTTTACACATTTCTTGATATTTGCTTTTATTTTTGGTTTCAACACTTTTTATCATTTATTTTCCTCTTTTTATTACTTTTTTTGTTATATCAATGGTTTTTACCTTTTATTAAATAGATTATTTTGACTAGACCAGGTTACTGGGATTTTGGCTTATTTTTAAAGGTTAGCATTATTGATCAAGGTAATGTTGTTTATGTGTTGGTTAGGCTTCAATGTTCACATTGATTCTTGTCTTGTTTTTATTTCTGCTATTGTTGATTCTCTCGTCAGGAAAATCATGAGGTTTTGTTTCTGGATTTTTCATTATCACATCGTGCATTAATACAGGATCAATTGTGATTAAAACTGATTATGATTATAAAATTTATATCATATGAATCATAAGTTATGATATATTGATTGGATGTTTATTTGGTTGAGATGTTGTTGAAACCTGATTATGCCATTAGATTGATGTTTTTAAGGTTACCGATGAATTTGTCAGTTATGCCAGTGTTTATTTTATTATTTAGTTATTGTCAGGTAACTTTTAATCAGTTTTAGTTAAATTGAATATAAATTAGATTTATTTTTATTGATTGAAATTACTGTTGTTGCCATTAATTGGAAGTTGGTTGATTCGCAAATGTAAACAAACCAGAATTTAAGGAAAAGCTTTATCACAATGGGAAATTGTTTTTCATTATAAATTGTATAATTACTGAACAGTTCATCAGTTATTAACATTATTGACTTGACAAGATGTAAATGTATACTATTAATCTAATTATCTAACGTCATTTAAAGTAAAAAGCCTTGGAAATTGCTTGGTAAAGCTGATGAATATTAATGTATCAAGTAAGTTATATTGCTCTTTTTGAATAGTACACTAGTAGTCAATCTTAAGTTAATAAAAAAGGGCCAGGGTTCATTGAAATTTCACCCAGTTACGGGAACAAGTAAGAAGAGAGTAATTCGCGTATACACTCGAGTTGCATCACTAGATGGTATGAACGACCATCAAGAAGAGTAAGAGTATAGCATGATGAAGTGCAAAGAAAAGTATTACAATTTAACAATGAATTTGGGTAATGAAGGATTTCAATGTAATACATGAGGCAAAAAAATAACTTGAATTCCCGACCCACCCCGAAAAAATTTATAAGAACAAAATTAAAGAAAATGAAGCAAAAAAGGATTCAAGATAGGTTGTTAGCGGAATTGAATGTTAATATTAAGGTGATGAAGTTTAATCCCAAAGATTAAAGACATTAAAGAATGAGTAATTTCATACAGCACAGCTTACTGCAAGAAACAGTATGCATTAGTATAAGTTGCCTGCTTTGTATGATTATTTGGCTGAAATCCAGTCATTGGTTGTTATTAATTCAGGTTGGTCGGTATAGTAAATTTGTAATTCTGTTTGAAAAATTAGATAATGAAGAAAGATTTTATAAGTTTGTTGTGAGAGAGAATCGGTTAGATTCTCTCATATTGGTATGTCATGAGGGAACTGGTTAAGTTATCTCATATAGATTTTTAATATGAATTTGGGTTATATTGTTTTGACACAAGTAAATGATAATAATAATATTTGATGGAATCACTGGGTGCAAGGATCACTCGAAAACAATTAAAAAACACAAGTTATTAATCAAAACTAAATTAAATTAAGTGTAGCGGTGAAAAACGCATGGAGTTAAGTTAGTTGCATGTGTTGCCCTCTAAAGTAATTTTAAGAAATTTCTAAATTTTTAAAGTGAAATTAAAATTAAAATAAATGAATTTGATTAAACAATTGATCCAGAGACATGTTGTCCGGCTTCAACCGGGACATCTCAAGTTCGAATTCAATAGGCATGGAAATTAATTTAAATTAAATTAGGTTTAATTGACAGTAATAATGAAATAATAATTTTAAATGAATTCATTGAAAAATTCAAAGATGGCGTTGGCGATAAGACTGATAATCATCATATGTTGTACTCTACATCTTGGGGCAAGAGTTCGAATCTCGCCCAAGTCCTGAAGTTAAGGCGACATAAAGTGGTGCTTACTCAGAGTTAAGCTTCCTGGACTATCCCATCCTTTCTTCCTAATGGATTCCCAGCTGAGCTGGATAAAGCCTAGCGCCCATGGATCGGTAAAACATCTAGGTAGCAAGGGGTGGACGGCGCCTTAAGAGCTGTCGCGGCTGGCCGGTCCATGCAATGAAAATATGGCAATTTAACCCTGACTACTAGTGTATCTTTTTTTCAACTTCGATAAATTAATAAACTGTAATGTTTTTACTGACGAGGGAAGTGACCTTGCTTGTACGATCATTTACAATTTTTTTCTGGTTTATGTTGTAGAGGACTAAAAATAATTAGACACGTATTTTTGCTTCTGTTTCGTTAGTGCGCGGTTATTGATATTTAGGCATTTTTAAGCGAGGATGTTGCATTGAAATCTATTGGAGTCACTGAAAAGTTATTCATAATTTTCATTTTTAAGAGATTTTCATTTTCTGCTTTTCATCTGTTTTATGTACTTCTCACTGGCTGCAGTGCATTAATATCTTTCATAAAAAGTGCAAATGATGAAAATGATCGTACAAGCAAAGGCACTTCCCTTGTGAGTAGAAATCATTGCAATATTTGATCTTAACCAAAGTTAATAGGTGAGAAGTAAAATAACCGGAGAAGCAAGGTATATATGAATGATAATATTTGACCCAAGCAATCTCCTTATAAGAGATAGAGGGTGAAAAGAAGAAAAGGAAATTAATCTGATTTATCACCGCCAGATTTCAAAGCATCAGTGACTCCTTTTCGAACCTTATTAGCTATGGGTCCAGCCAAGCTACTCTTCACTTTGTCTAAATTATCACTTATGACATCTTTTCTTTTAAGATAATAGGGACGAATTATCTTTGAATAAAGGACATTGGAGCCATTCTTTTCAATGGGAAGGAAACACCAGACAAGAAAAACAATCTTGGCCAACCAGTAGAAAGGGAACCACATGAAAATAGTGTCAGCAAAAAATTCAATCAAACTTAAGAAAGCAAACACAACCCAATAAGTTAACCATTTACGATCATCGTCTGCATTAGTAGTTTCCAAGGCATTCAGAGACTGGTAAGCAGGATACAGAAAACCAGCAGCATTGCATAGAAGAGCAGCAAAAGAACCAAGGTCCAAGAATCAAGAACCTTATGAAAAAACAGATAAGAAATGCGACCAGTTAATAAAGAACAATTTACCAGTATTTAATTTACGACAATAATAAGGCCCCTTATTTGGGCAGTGTGGCGGAGTTTCCTGAAAGGAGGAAATCCTGCGGCTTATACTAGCGCCGCATGTTGAAATTACAATGGGTAGATATTTACATATTATTCAAAGTGTGTGATAGTTGACAAAGATTTTCATCTGTTCAACCTCGGCTTTCAGCAGAGCTAGTTGGGATAACACGTGGTTAGTTGTTGACATTTTTAATGTTGAAAAATTGCTAAGTATAATAGCACAAACTTTTAGTTTTAGGCACCGTTGGGTTCCCCAGACTTAGTATAACACAAATATAAAAGAAATACGTATAATAATTAATTAATTATGTTGTAATTAGTTAAAAACTCAGAGGTTACGACGAATGAGTTTAGGAAGGTGTTCCCATAGAAATGAAAAGACCTGAAGCTTATCCAAGCGCCGCGCAAAATACAAATTAAACTGTACAGTGAATTCCGACTTATTTTGACAAAAAATCATCATCATCTGGCGTTTTGTTAGTTGAAATTCCGCTGAAATGATCCAATATCGAAAGATTGCAAAATTGTGGCTGATTATAATTAGTTCAAACTCTCTTGAGTGAAAACCTACAATAAACAATTATCATCGATAAAAAGATCAAAAATTGTACAAAAATTGCAATCTTCCAGTTGCCAACTGGTTTCAGCTAGATGGCGTTGACTCCATAACTTGGTTGAATTTTGGTTTGGCGTCACCTATTGAGCAAAAAGCAACTGAAAACTACGGAATCAGTTAGCACTAGATTTACTGCAAAACAGTGTAGTCTGAGCGATTGATATGATTTTTTGAATATCCTTTCGGTATCCTTTTGAATATACAAATGTAGATGTTTATTGTTAAACTCTCAACCAATTACAGTATTTGAGGGGAAATGCCGATCTCCCAAAAGATACTACTTGATAGAAGGTGTTAATTTTGTTATTGGCTCTATCTAGTGACAATTTAAAGCCCTAAAATTTGGAAGTGGGCCAATCTTCACCAAAAACTAATCAGTAACTTTTGACCCCTGTAGGAACCTATTCTGAAGATTGCATCAAAATCGTGATTTTTATTTTTGAGTTATCGTTGAACAAAAAATCGCAAATTCACCGTGTATGTCTTCGCTTCGCTCAGACAAATATGTTGTCGCCAGAAAGACGAAATTTTTAGCAACTTAAGAGGTAAAAATGACAATAGAAACAGAGATTGAACAAAAAAATCAACAAACATTTGTCTAAGCGAAGCAAAGACTATAAGGTGAAAGCAGAAATTTTCGTGCCACGATAACACAATTTATAATAAAGATTTTCTCAAAATCTTGAAAACAGGGTCATATTGAGCAAATGTTTACCTGTATAGTTTTTGGTTAACATTGGCCCACTCCCAAATTTTCATAAATTTTATCGCCAATAGATTATCATCACTCGTATATTTGAGTATTTTTTATGATTTCACCAATTGGCCTGTCCATAAATCTACTGTGTTGTTTCCCTTCGGTCCATTTTATTTACTCACAATTAGAAGCGCATATTTTCCCTGGAAACTGAAGAGAGTGGCAAAGGGTTAAAACCAACTGTACAGCTTAATCCTTTTATTGGCAAGTGTATAATCGTAAAAGATTAAAGATTAAGATAAGTTTAAGTTTCCCTCTAAGCAAGCATTTCGGATGTAAAATGGATTCTTGAAAATGTTTGCAAAAAGTATTAAATAAATTGCCTTCTCTCTCTCTCTGTATTTGTGCACATCTAATGGTGTCTAATGATTAGCTTGTAATGGAAGCGCAACTTTATCAACTTCAATTATCATTTCAACAGCAAATAATCGCATTTGTGGTCAACTGCAAAAGAAGCGCCTCCAGCAAGACCATAAACAACAAACAGCGCTCAGTAAACAAATGATCATCAACTTTTGATCAAAATATACATCCATTGAACTGTTCACAGATTGATTAATTTTCAGTCATTTTGATCTAACAAGTTGTACATCTTTTCCTTGCTCATCCTTGATCATCTTTAGTCTCATCCAAGCTCCACCTTTTCACGTTCTTAGTCACAATTGAACAACAGTTACAGTTAACATTTAAAATCCTATACCAAAGAAGCAACCAAAAGGCTCAAACTATATTTCACTTTTCATGCTCTTTACGCTTCAACATCCTATAAATTTGGATGAAAAGGATGAAAATGCATTTTTATCTTCATCATTTTGATGCCACTCTAGAGACTCCTACTCTTTAGATGAACACCATTAACCTTTAATCCAACATCTTTCGTGATTATCTTGAAATTGCTTCAACATCCGTTATCCAATCTACATCGCCTTCATGATCATCTTTTTCCCATCGAATCACTTTGCACTTGTATGAACTTTTATAATGTATCAATATTGCATTTGTGCAAATTTTATCCTCAATTCATCTTTCATTAGCAGTACATGTCTTACAATTGTATCACTACTTTCATCAAGAATGTAAATTGTAAATCAATTGTCATTGAAATAATGTTATGACTAGTGTTACCATTCAATTTACGGATTAATAGCATTTTACTTAATGCATTGGATTAACGCGTCGGATTAATATAGTGAAGAGTAATACATTTAATGTTGTTAATAATCATCCAACCAGAAACTAATGTATCAATTTGTTAAACAATGAATGGTTAAATCTCTAGACTTTCGGAGTTTCACTCAAATCTTTAGATTTAGTTTCGTCTAAATTTTTATCCTTGCATTTAAATTCATTTTTAAATCGTGTTTGCTATCGTTTATGCAATATATAAAGTCAAAAAATGAAATTTTTGCGCAAAAATTGTGGCCAAACTTAAAGGATTCTAAAGAAAATTTTTACACAGCATGGCAGCCATGATTAAACTACATCCACGTAAACTAGTCAGAGCCTTTTCGGAGTCGAGGTCACTGAGAAATCAGCGTTCAAACAGGGTAGGGGAAAAAGTGCAGAATCCGTATCTCTTACTAAAGACTTTGGGGAAAAAATTTTTTGTTATTCAGGTTGATGGTTTATTGTGGATTAGAACGATAAATAAAACTGTCTTTCGAGTAAAGAGTTAAATGAAAATATGGTGTCTCAACTGTACAAAAAAGTAGCCAAAGTTTTAACTTTGCCCCGATTTTGTCAATGATTGCTCATCAGAGAATTTTTAACTAAACAAATGGAATCAACAAAGGTTCACTCTAAACCCGAACGAAAATTTTTAGTTGTGGTTAAAGAATGGAAGCTGCTTTTTCCAGAACATCCACCAGTTTAAAAGTGGCTTTTTTCATTTTTTAACCGTCTTTTCACCGTATTGTCCACCACCCAATCTAACATCATCACTTTCTAAAGAGCAATTTTCTCAACAAAATTGCCCACCACTTTTATCCTCCACATTAGAGTGGCTTTTTTCCACAACTTTTTCAAACGATTTTTATAAGATTATCAATCACCCAAATCCACTACTGTTGTGTCTTGTTGACTACTTTTGGGATATGATGGCGATTAATAGTGAATTTGTTAGGTGGTGTAAAAGTGGTCAACGATTTGGTGGATTTGGGTGATTGATAATCTTATTAAAAAATCGTTTGAAAAAGTTGTGGAAAAAAGCCACTCTAATGTGAAGGATAAAAGTGGTGGGCAATTTTGTTGAGGAAAGTGTCTTTAAAAAGTGATGATGTTTGATTTGGTTGATATGTTAGATTGGGTGGTGGACAATACGGTAAAAATACGGAATTCTAACACCTAATGATGACCATTATTTGATTAAAGCAATAAAAAATACTTGAGTTTTCTGGGAACTCAGATTCCTAAGAAAATCAGGTTCTGGGTGGAAGGAAAAACAATTAGTATTCAAAGTGGAGGTAAGCAATTATTTTTAAGTTTAATGACGTTATGGTTTACTGTTGGATGATTTATGAGTGTCTAAACTTTGACTTTCGACTTGAGAGTTGCAACTTGATGGCATAGGGGCATAACAATTAGCACACTTCGGGTTATTAAAAATTTTCCCTGATCGCAGGTTTCGATAAATTCGCTTTCAAAGTTCGAATTTCATTTTGTCCAGCTGTAGAGTCAAAAGAGTGTATGTTGCAGAAAAAAGAACTCTCTAAAGCATTTCGTTCTTTAGCTTATAAGGATAGACCAATTTCCGCTTCACGATGGATAATGGAAACAGGTCACACTCTAGAATATTTTTCAGTGGATCAGAATGCTATATTAATTGAGCTTGCCGACACACGATTGTAGGTATTGACTTGTGGTCTAGCAGGTATAAAGCATATGGCAGTTAGCATGTTGAGAACGAAATGCTTTAGAAAGTTCTTTAATAAAACATATTTTTGTGCAAATGATTTACCATATCCCTGAATTTCAGCAATATTGCATCTCTAATTCACAAGATATGACCAAAAAACAGTTACACTCTCGGACCAGAATGTGGCCGAACAGAAACGTTTTAAGAGCCCATTTTTGGATAAAACCTATTCTTTCAATGTCTTCTTTCAAAAAAATAACATTTGATAAAATTTGAGAGAGGTCGATTTTGGGTGAACCCTAAGTGTTGGTTGAGATAAATAGTGAAAATAGTGTAAATAAGCTATTTACAGTGAATCTCATTATCTGGTTACAATTTCACTTTGTTAGTTATTAAGGTTGTGGCATGCGCATCTCTCTAGACGTTTGGAGGCTGTACAGAGTGATCGGAAAGTTTCTGGTGTCTGGGGTGGAGCCTTATCTGCCTAGAAGAGTAGTGCTGATTAGCAAAACAAACCAAACAGTGTTTCTGCGCGTAGAAGGGGAAAAAGCCCCTCACACCAGAAACTTTCCGGTCACTCTGTACTTTCAACATTCACAAGTTGAAAGCCAGTAACAAGTTTATTTTCTGTGGCTCTATTTGTTTTTACGTTGTTTTCTTCCTCCTCATCATGTCCAATGATGAACTTGCTTCTAACGATGAAATTAAAGAATTTAAAGAAGAAGGTGAAGAGGATAAACTTGCCTCGGAAACTTTACACTCATCATTAAAGAATAATCTAATTGAATCGTTTAAATTTGTGCCTTACCATGGGAATCCCTCGCCATACACTTCACCTCCATTGGATTTACTTCACCATCCACCACCACCGGCCCACATGGGTGGATATTTGTCCATGGACTTGCAATCTACAAAGAATATTTCCATGAGAATTCCACCACCATGGCATCCAATGGGACTTCCACCGCCTTTCCCTCCATACTTTCACCCATCTCCAACCGGGATTTATCAAAACAATTTTCGTTATGGACATTTTTTACCACCCTCAATGACCCACCATCATCATTTCCATCCAATTTTTCAGTCTTCTCACCATCATCATATACCGACACCTTCACCAACCTCACAACCACCACCACCACCACCGCCACCTGATACAACACAATTTAATCAACTTTCATCCTCATCTAGTGATTTATCATCGTCATCGCTTCATCATGTGAAAAAACCTTTGAATGCTTTTATGTTGTTTATGAAAGAAAACCGTGCCGAAGTTGCCGCTGAAAGTGCTAAAAAAGAGTCAGCGACGATAAACCAAATTTTAGGGAAAATGTGGCATGCATTAACTCCAGAAGAGCAACAAAAATATTATGAAAAAGCTAGGTCTGCAAGGGATGTTCATCGAGAACTTTATCCGTGTTGGACTGCCAAAGATAATTATTCAGCAAACAATAAGAAGAAGAAAAAGAGAGAAAAATCTCGAGCTGAAGGAGCTTTGAAAAAGTGTAGAGCGCGTTTTGGTCTTGAAGATCAATCAAGTTGGTGCAAACCATGCAGGAGAAAGAAGAAATGCATAAGATTTTCATCAAATGAGCATTTAGTTGATTAAATGTTTACTAAGTTGTATTTATTAATAGTTAAAATTGTTAATAAAATTCTTAATCTTTAAATCTGCTACCATTATACCAAAGAGTACAGAAGGAGAGATAGCTCTTCATTGGATTCAATGGAGATTCCAGTTAGCGGTCCTAAGCTTGAAGCGCTCACGTCAGTCACTTTTTCAATCGCTTCCAATTTAATCTAATCTATCAAAAATACCTTTGAATAACCTTAAAGCCACTTTTCAAGCTTCACAAAACGGTATTGAGAGAAACCTCTTCTCCTCTACTCTTTGAGATTATACACTTGCCTGTAATTGTTGATTAAAGATGGTTACAGTTTCAATGATCTATTAGTCTATTGATCCTTGTTAACTTAATCAATGGCCCTAAACCAATTGATGCTCCATTGACCGCAAACTCCTTGGACAGGTCAAAGTGACTTTGTTATACTCAGACAGAAATGATTCAATTGACAAAAGTAAAGTTCACTTTTTTTTCTCTCGCATGGCCTCGCCATAATAATGATTGATAACAATATTAAAGTGTTGTTAGAGTTCCAATCTGAATGGTAAAAACACACAAAAATGATGAGAAAACGTGTGACAAGTGAATGAAAGAGAAGAAGAAGCAAAGAGGAAAAAAAAGTTTACTATCATCATTAACTATTATTATTTTACTATTACAATTTTTTCTCCTCTCATCATCATCATCTTGTTGTTGTCATCTTCAATTGATAACACCAAGCCCTCACCAATATAATAACAACATAAGCAAACAAAGGTCCTAATCACACAGGTAATTGCTGTAATAATGGTTTATAGAAAGCAAAGTACACTCTCAACCACTTGAGTTAATTAATTAAATCCACCGACCTCTTAAGGTTAACAATCAAGCAAATGGTAACCGCAATCATCATTGAATAGCATTGATAAAAAAAAGAAAACAAAATTGCAAAACTTTTAACTTTTAACTTTTCAATCTCAATTTGCTTCTCAAAGGGTAAACAAAGTAAAAATTAAATTAAATCAAAGATTAAATCTGTAGATAAATTTAGCAGTAATTAGTTGCAATCAATTTCAATCATTTCCTGATGATTAGCTTTGTTCACCAATCAGAATAAGTTTACTTCAGGTTCTGATTGTTTAAGTTTGTTTTGATTTTTCTTACTTCAATCAAAACATTTCTTAATTGCCTTTTCATCATTGCACAGGCTTTTTATGGTTGTTAACAACAATGAGAAAAGGGTTTATCTTTGGGTTTGTATCAATGATAATTGTGATAATATAAATAGTAACCAAAGAAACCCGCAATTAGACAATTGAAATGAACACTTTTTTTTTATTCCACTTTTAATCATTGGACAATCTTTATTACAATTGGTTAATTCACATAAACGAATTAACAGTTACAATTAAAGTATTTTTTCAAGTTGCTCTTGGTTACTGGTTTGGTGTTCGTTATCAAAACCATTTCTGATTAACTTCTAATTCTTATTGAATCTTTGAGTAAACAATTAAATGTCATCGATAACTCACTTGATCACTCACCATCATCATCATTTATCATCTTTTTGTGTGTCAAGACAAAACTCTTCAATTGCCCGATCTTTCAAATCAAACACTTGAAAATGGTTCAACAAATGTCAAGTTAGAGGGTGCGCAACAAGTAAATGCCGATTTTGTTTTTTTTTGGTTATCTTGTTAGAAAGTTTAAATTAAAGAGCTTTTTTTAAACTGATCAGAAAGAGTTGAAGATTAATATGAATATATTTTGATCAAGCCAATAGTTATAGTTCAATCATGAAACGTCAACAAGATCAATTTCTTGCTTCTCTTGTCTGCCAATTCTATGAGCAAAATAGTTACAGTGAAGCTCAAAAGTTTGGATCGAATTAAACTTTTAAAATAAGTATAAAGGCTGATAATCAGTCAACCCTCCATTACGTTGAATCACACAAAACTAATCTATCATTCATGCTATTCGCAAGATTTTTCAATATTGCATTTGGTACTTGAGACCAGCAATCAACAATTGAATCTTTAAATTCATTTACGTTCGAGTATTGCCGTTCAGATGCATATAATTTGCGAGCTAAATAGCCCTAAGTTTAGTATAGAACTAAGCTTTCTATGGGTTTAGGTCAGGGCTACGAGATTATTAGGCGATGAAAAGTCTGCGGGTAAATCTTGGTAATCATTTGCATTCACTGCGTTGCAAAAGACAATCGGTAGCGTTCCGTTAGATGCGAATCCCAACCAAGGCATAACAGAACCTCCACCTGCTTGACGACAAGAAAAAGTCTTCTAAGTTCTGATATTTTGCTAATAGTACCTCATTCCATCAGGGCTGTCAAGATTCCATTTCTTTACGTCGCTGAAACTGACATCAGGCCATTTCTCATTCGAGAATGAAATGCATTGACGCGCAAAGTTTAATTGTTTTTCTTTTTGTTCCTGATGCAATTGTGGTTTGCTTTGAAACTTCGTGCTAATGAAATTAGGATTCTCTTGAAGCCTCTTAACTGTACTTTAGCTACAATCGAGATTCAATTCCACTCTGACCTGAACTGCACTCATTTCCATTCTTGCCGCTGTATTTGCAATTTTTTATCGAGATAATTTGAGGTAACTTTTGGCCTTCCCGGTCTAGATCGCATCCCATAATGGTCTAAATCAGAGAGGAACTTGTGATGTACGATCGAGACCTTGAAGCCGCTTCTGCTATTTTTGCATGAGACCAATCAGGATGGATATTCTTAAGTAAAATGATCTGCGATTTTTCCTCACTGATTAACTCTATGCTAGATCCCACTCTGGTGCATTTATGAAATAGATTAATTAACACTAATTCATACTCATTTTCCATGAAAATATAAATTTACCTGAAAAATTAGCCATTGATTCGCCTGGTTACAACTTTTGAGCCAAAAAATATCAATATTGAACAACTCAATCCTAATTACCACAGTCAAGCAATCAAGAAACACATTGAAATTGTTTACAAACAATTAACCCTCCGAGACCTAATTGTTGAAATAGCTTTGATTTATTTAAATCGATTCAGTTTCAATGACTTCGTAAAAATAGCCTGGTTCCAGGCTTTTGAGCTTGAGTGTATTAAGAGCAAAAATTGGCTAAAATTTCAGACCAAGTAGCCAAAACTTATAGAGCAAACCTAATGAAAGAACCAAAAGAAAATTGCGTTCGTTAACTCGTAACGATGTTTTTGATCCAATAAAATCAAGCAAATGAAAATAAGCATTCAATAAATTACTTATCGATACCAAAATCTGAATAAAAATATGATCATTTATGGTCTAAAAAATAAAAAAAAATTGTTTTTTCTTGCGATGCCTTTACTTGCAATGTTTTCATTTTCAGGTTTAAAAAAATGAACACAAACCAAAATCCATTTAAATTTATTGATATTTTTTTCGTTTCTTTTTTTTCAACTTTTCATGTTAACAATTGTGTTTAACATGATGATAATGGTGAAAGATATAATTTGTTTGTGATTAATGAAGATGATGAAGATGATGAGAGAAAGAAGAAGAAGAAAACAAATTATCTTTTCTCTGCCTTTTCCAGATTATTGTTGAATCACTTGAGTTGCGGTTATGCATTTATGTTCATGTTGATGATCATGTTATTGATGAGCCTTGGTTTAAACAATTTTACACTTTCATCAGTTGCTTAATTGCTTCCATTTCTTGATCAAAAGGCAGGGTTAAAGGGTGATGAGGATGAGGTGAGTCAAGGTGAAAGCAAGAGGAGGAGGTAAAACAAGGAGGAGGTGAGAGATGATGGTTGAGTTGATTGTTATGCTTGGTTTCAATGAATCGCGTTTTGTGGTTTGTTTTACAAGCTTTTTTTTTTGCTTTCACTGCATTGTTGCCCCAACAAAATGAACAATAATAATGAATGTAAACAACATTAAACTATTATCATTTAATTATGATAATCAACTATTTGACAAGTTTGCTTCCTTTTTTTACAGTGAAACCAAAGGAGGAGGAAGAAGATTATGATGAAGAGGAAGATGAAACAGCCAATTTGTGGCTTAAAAAAGAGACTTTTTTTGCCTTCTTTTCTACTTCTTCTTACTTTTGTTGTCATTATAAAATGAAGAAATGAAAAGCAAGATTATGATGAGGATGAGAATTATGATGAAAATGTTGTTCATCCGTTCAACAAAAGCGCCTTTTTTTTCGGGTAAAATGTATGAACATTACTGGCAACCACTCAACCTCGATATCTTTTGCCTTATCATCTTTTTATCACATCTTTTCTTGTTGCTGCAATTTTGGTGAGATGATGATGATGATGATGAGAAATGTGAGTGTTTTAAGAAACAATGTAGAGCAATGGCTTGATGACCGGAAACATGGTGCTGATGAATTCCGGAAGTTAATTGAGATTTTGTTTCTTCTTCTCTTCTCTTTCTCTTGTCAGTGAAAGGCAAACAAAGTGGGTGAGTTTGAAATGTTGTCTTTCTTTTTCCACTTCACCAAAGGTAATAACAATTTTCCTTCTTCTTCTCTCTGTATTTAGCTGGTTCTGTAATAGGATAAAGCGTGTTAAGATGCTTGCTAATCTTGCTCACTTCGTTTGCTTTTCATTTTTCACTCAAAAATTATTAACACATAAGAAGAGCCAGAGAAGAGCAAGAAAAGATGCACTTTTTTCTTCTCTGGGTTCACTCTATTTTCCATTTCTAATCATCTTCATGACCTCTTGAGGCTTTTTTGACACAGTAAAACCTATTACTGATAACATGATAACACACATAATTAGCTGTACAAGTAATTTCATTTTTGCATATCATTTATCTCTTAGTAATAGCTTTAAACGTAATTATATTCAGATTGTTCAGACGTACATTTGGAATCAGTTTTAGCCAAAAATTGTCTTCCTTTTCTTGTTCAAGCTTTTCAAACAATTTTCAACAACTTTTGTTAGTTTAAGCGAATGAAGAAGCTCTTGATTTTTGACATTTTTTTCCCTTACCTTTTCAAAAAGCTGTTGGGTTCAAGAAAAGTTTCAACAAAATCTAATAATTTAATCAGTTATTATTTACAAGTTTGCATTAGACTTTGAAAAATTTCAAATATTCTAATTATCCATTTCCTGAATATCTGGTTGGTCTGGAAGTTCAATATTGATGATCATGAAGTGTTGTTGGTGAACTAATATACCTTTACTCATGACATGCTCAACAAGTTTTGATATAGGATTGGAAATTCCTTCTCAGAAAAACTTCTCATTCTATTGGAACTTTTCATGGAAAGTTATCTTCGAGAGGATTCAGTGTCAAATAGATGAAACCTGTTTGGAGACAAAGTCGATCTGCCGATTAACGATTTCTCACTAATCGAGTCTCTTGGCGCAATCTGATATAATGATGAAATTGTTCATCATGTCGTCTTTTATCAAATCATTTTTCTCTTCAAAATGAAACAATTTTATCTTAAATAATGAGACATCAAGAATTGTTTAAAGAGCAAATGAAAGCTAATTGATTTGAACTGCAGCTCATTATCCAGCCTAAGGCCTGCTTTACCTGGGTTTAGCTATTTTGACCATTTACCTTTGAGAAAGGATTAAGTCGCATTTGAGAAGAGCTTTAGACTTGAGATTTTTTAAAATCTTCTTAAATTTAACGATTAGAGTCATTGGATGCAAATATTTGCCCTAATCAGGTTGATTTATGATTTGTTGTTTGTTTATTTAATGAATTTTCTTCAATTTATTGCATGGATCAAGTTTAATCTGTTTGTTTCGAGAATCAATTTGTGCCGATCATCTTCTGTGGTTAAGGATCAAGACTCATCCACTGAGGTATTGGTGACCACAAGCCAAGTCAAACCGCACTTATTCATTGTGATACTTTTAACAAATTAAAGTACTCATTAACACTTCACTAGGCGATGAGCAATGTGCAAATGCGCCAAGTGAAACTACCGCCGTTTAACTCAATAAACATTGCCAATCATCTGTGCCGACGCCTTTAGTCAAGCCCAATTAGATGTCACAATACAGCCTGATAGCAATACACTGTAATTTATTGGGTTAAATTAAACAAAATTGGAAAAAAAATCTCAACTAATTCATTCCATAGAAAGCGCATTTTCCGTGTAAAAGCAACGCAATGATTTCTTGGAAATCAATTCAATCTTTACTTCATTCAGCATCCTTAAAGACAAGTGTTCTTAACATTGAAACATTTGAAAGCTAAAGATGAAAATTGATCAACAAAATTGTTCATTTTATCATAAATTCATTCTGAGTTCACTTATCTTGAGGTTGGTCAAACAATTGTGACTGTTCACTTTGGCCTTTCAGGATGAGAATGAAGTGAACAGCAGCCAGGGTGACAAGAATGATGATGATGATGATAATGAGAAAAAGATACTTTAATGTTATTATTTCGTGAGAAGAAGATTTGTGTTCATTTTTGGCAACATTGATAAAGGTTCAAGTGAAAATGATCATGAAAAAAAAGGAAAGACGTAACATGACTGATAACATTGATAATTGTAGTTAACATAGTTAATTGTAAAATTGATGATTTGTAGGTGATGCGGGTTTGCAAGATGGGTTCACATCATCATCTTGTTAGTGGTAAGATGATGGCATTTGTGAGGCCATTTAATTGCCGACTCTAATATTTAAATTGATACAATCCATCAAAGGCCTCTCAATCATTCACCTTATTACCAGTGATTGATTAATTAAGGCTGACCAAGAAAGGTAAAAGATGATCAAGTGAACAGACCTGGAAAGAGCAAGAAGGAAAAAAGGTGAAAGAAGGAAAAGTCAAAAAAAATGAAATTCACCTTTAACTGGGTGAGGGATGATAAACGATTAGTGATAAATTTATTGTTGAAACATTTTCATCGTTTGTCCAACTTTCCATAATTATTACAAGATTAATGATGATTTATTGGACATTTGGTCAATGGTAAAACTGTCAGCTTTAAACATTTTAATTTACAATCAATGAATCTTCAATCATAATAACAGAATATCAATTTCTCAATGTAATTGAAACACTTTTCCCATTAAACACTAATCAGTCTCATCACCTTTCAAGGTGCATTTGTTGTTTTTTTTTGTCTTCTCCTGTTTTTTTCACGATAAATCTCAAGTTGCCATTGTTATTCCTTATGAATCTTTAAGATGATTATTGTAAGACTTTTCTTCTTCTTCATTACAATAGAAAATCAATTGAATCTGAAGAAGAAAAAAAACAAGGTAAATGTTGAATAATCGGTTGTTGATCAACGACGATAAGTTGGGTGAAAGTGGGAGGTAAGATGGTAAAACAATGAGAAGGTGAACAATCAAGACAAACTTGTGTACCAATGTATCTGATTGTGCTGAGAGGCTCTTGAGAATCACAAAATTATCATTTGATCATTTTAAATGTGATCAGGATTTAAGTTTAACTTTCAATTTTCACTCATTTCTGGATCAATGTTACCAGAAAGGAAATTTGAGTGAAAATTGAAACACTTTGGGTTGACAGTTTTCCGTTCTTGTATGTTGCTTATCATCAAGTTGATCAAAGTGTTTTCATTGACAATTAACGATCTTGATTAAGCTGTTGATGAGTGAAAAAAAAGATGATGATCGATGCACCAACCACTTACAAGTTACTCATTTATTTTGAAATAAAATGCTAACATTTCATGTCTATTTACAGTTATCGATGAAAGATCATTTTTCGTGCTTTTGTTCAACCTTTTTTTTTAGTCAAAAATTCAGAGGAAAACTTGAATAGGAAAATGAAGAAAGTTGAAAAATTTTACATTTTTTTTCAGTTTCAGTTGAAGTTTAAAAATGATTGCAATGTTTACCAAGGAAAAGCAAAAGTTTGTTCAAAACTTGCCATTTATTAGGTTAAGTAATGAGCCTTGTTGACCACAAACAACCACAGAAAATGCAATTCAATAAATCTCGATGCTCATTGAGTCCAATTATTTAAAGCTTCATCCTTGATTCATCACTTTCATCGTATTTCTGTAGTAAAATATTTATTTATTTTTGGTTTACAATTAACAGACTGCCATTTACACACATTACCGGCTGTGAGTTACGGTCAACTTGAAGTTAAACTTTAAGTCGATTGATATGGTCTTATGATCGTCAAAAGTAAATACAAAATGTAATTGAAATGATGCACAAGACAAGTTGAATAATAACTTGTTGTCAGTGCAAACATTTGTTTTACCCTTAAAACGATTAACTGTTTTACCATTGGAAAGACCAGACCATGCACTGTCCATGTCAATGGCACTGTTCAAAGGCTGAAAGGTTGAACAGAAGAGTAAAAAATAGACTCAAAACTCAGACAGGAAACGCCACCGAAAACATCTTTTTTTTTGCTTCTTCTTCTTCTTCGCCTTTACCATCGTCTTTCCTTCATCTTCATCCTCATCCTCATCAACCTTATTGCAAGGCCTCCAAGTGAGTAAAACAATTACACTTTCTCTCTTTTCTCCATCTTCATCATTCTCCCTCAACTTGCCATGAATATTTATTGGAATAAGCAATAAACAATAAGCCAGGAAAAGAGGATGTTAAAGATGAGAAGAAGAAGAAGAAGAAAAGTTGGTTTTATTTTACTTTTTTTCTCTTTCTCTATCTCTCTCTCTCTCTCTCTTCTTGTTTCTGTTAACAAAGTCAATTGACTTTGGAGGAGAGAAAAATTACTTCATCCTATCATAATCATCCTATCATCATTATCATCTTTTTCATCTCCTTTTACATTCCAAGGAAAGAGGAGAAAGAGAGACTGAGAAAGAGCCAAAGAGAAGAGAAGAAAGAGAAAAAAATAAACCAATGAAACAAGATAATTTGCAGTTACTGCAAGATACTTTTCCTTCATCACCATGATGATGATGATCATCTTTGTGCTTCATTTCTGCCTGTGCAAATATTATATGAAAAAAAAGCAAGGTTAGAGGCCAAAGACGTTTTACAAGAAGAAACCTCAAATATCTTTTAACAGAACCTTCAATTGCTTCTCAACAGTTACTCTTTATATTGCAATAAAAAGCATATAATTTGTGATCGTTTTAAGGTTCTGATAGATGGGAATAGTTTGTTCTGAGGAAGAAGAGAAGATGATGATGATGAAAAGTAAGGCAGGAAAACATTTCTTTGGATGAATGATGAATAAAGAGAAGAAAATTGAGGATTTATTATGTTGTTTTCAACCTTATTAGACGAGGGTTAACATTGAAAATATATTGATCATGATGATTATGATGATGATTAAGTGGAGCTTAAGAAATTGGAATATTAACCGGATAATTGGGATTCCATGAGGATTACAGTTTGAAACCTTAAATTATTGAATGATCAGGAAGACCATGATAATGATGTGAAACATTGTAAAGGTTAAAATGAGTTGAATTGAGGGAGGAAAAGTAAAAGATGGATATCGAGTTAATTTGTTGTAAAATGATGCGAAAACGCGTAAACACAATGAGTGTATAAAGTGATGATGAGAATGATGAAGATGAGAAGAAAAAGAATATTTTCTCAGAAAAAAAAAGAGAAGAAAATTGTTTGCCAAAAAAAAAAGAGAAAAGGTAAAGATAATAATGGCCAGGTCAAAAGATTTACGTTTGTTAACCAAATAACAATCAATATATAATAACATTTTTGTTTCAGCTTGACTAACTTTTGAGTTTATTATTTGTACAAAAATGATGATTCAAGATGATTGGGAATGATGAAGATGATATCAGTAAACTTGTTTGTAAGTTTGTTTAACATTTAAAGATGAATTGTTTGAATAAATATTTTGACCGGATCATAAACACATCGTTTCAAGTTCCCATTGACAGTGAATTTCAACCTTTTTACAGTTTACATTTGAAGAGAAACCTCAAACGAAATATCCTTTGGTTGTCACTCCCAGTTGGTCCTCTGAAACAAACTAGACCTTTTTACCTCATTAGAGACCAATTTTTTATGCCTTCAGTCACACCATCTTCATCATCTTGTTCATTATCATCTCTTGTCTCCATTCAATTGTTTGTCTCAACTCTACTCCAGACTAAAGCAAGAAAGTTAACCCAAAAAAAAAACAATATTAACTAGTTATTTACTTGGCACCATTCAATTTATAGACTTTTTACGCTTCCAAAACGCATTCTCATTCAATGGTTCGAAGTAAAAATGATTCTCAACCTCACCCAAAGCCGAAGGTAAAGCGCAACCAGAAAAGGTTTACTTGTTCCCCTTGTGTATCTCAAGGAGTGAAACAAACAAACAATAACATTTACAAACAGATATTTGCTACAAAACTTATTAGTTTTAACTTGAACTGTTGATAATTACAGATATCACTAGTTAACAGTGAAATGGTTGAGATTGGAAGGAAAAGAGTTAATTTTCTGTCTCGAGCTTTCAAACCTTTTTTTTCCCTTCTTACCTTTACCACTGTTATTAACCACGTTATCTCAATAAAAACCAATGTTACCTTGAAAATCAATCAAGAGTTAAATGTAAGTTAACAGAGATGAAAGAGATGAAAGAGAAACAATCAACAGTAAATTTAAGGTAAAAGGTAAAAAAAGGTCTTCGCCATCTTCTTTTTACCTTTTTGCCGATGATTATTATCATTTATCTTTTCAACCTTTGCTTTTTACCTCACACGAACAGTGATGATGACAATTGATGATGATAACGATGAAATAATGAGCATTTTGTTTCTTCCACTCTTCTTGCCAATCGGTTGCTTCCATAGTTAGGAATAAAGGTCTCAATTGTCATCGCGTCAAATCAACAAATCACTCGTTCAACTTTATTTTTATCCTTCAATCGATTGATGAAAAGTGTTCAGAAATTGGCCAAAATTTTCATTCCTTCAAAATTACATTCAACTTTTGGGCCAGGAAACGAACAATGATTGTAATAATGATTGCGTGTTGAATGACCACCAAAATGACAATATCAACACTTAACTCTGATAAAATTAATGCAAAAAAAATAGGAACCACAAAAATGGAAGAAAATGTTTCTATAAGAGAAAATGTGAAAAGTATTTTCAATTGCAATTCAAATACAGAAATGCATTTACTCTCATCATTATAAGGAAAGGTAGCATAATCATTTGTGAATAATCATGAACATTTCATTATGAGCCAGTTCAAATAGGGAAAGGTTTGAATAACAAAGCTGGTAATAATGGACTTGATAATGATGATCGTAATGATGGTGAAAACGATTGAAATATTTTCTCACAATTAACTTGATGTATAAATATACAAATGATCAACAAGATGAAGTGTAAAAGGTAAAGTGTTGAACATGTTAATTGGTGAAACAATTTGTTGATTGAAAGTTAAAAACAAATTAAAATGATTGTTAGGAGTTGATCAATGGTTATGATAAGGTTAAGTAAAAATTTTCATCATTTTCATGTTCATCAACTTTTCTCGTTACTTTACAGTAAAATTGAAGAGGCGTAAAGCGTAAAGACTCATCATCATCATCTTCATCTTTTCCAGTAATTTTACCATTCTCACTTTAACTGTAAGGTTTGCTGTGAAAATTTTGTGCTCAACTTTTGTGCAAACCAATTATAGATGAAATCAACTGAACAAGAACAGATGATGATGATGATGATGATGGTTAAGTAAAGAAAAGTAAAGATGATGATTAGATTAAGAGAAGGATCAAGTTGAAAAGTTAAGTTGTTAAATATTTTGTTGTTTTTATTAGATTGCAAACTGAAAACTTTCATTTTCACCTGAAGAAAAAAAAAATAAGTGAAAGTCAATGATGATGTAAAGGAAAATTATTTTCGCACATTTATACTTTTTATTCCTGTTCTTTGCTCAAGTCTTTTGTTCAGCTTTTACTTGTTCGCCTATCATAGGCAGTCTATCATCTTGCATCCTGCACACTCTCATCCTCCCTTGGCTGCCAGTCATTCAATCCCTTGTCGAGCATGAACATTGTTCAACATCATCCAACCAATCGGATTAAACAATCACTAATCGCATTTGTTTCATATTTCAACACACGACAGTTTCGCTTATCGTTACAGACTGTTTCTCTTGCGCCAATGATACTATTTCAAATGTTGATAGGCGAATGAGAAAACATTCAATTGGTTCAACATTAAAAGGCAATTTGAAAAGTTTCTTCATTAAAAGTCCATTTGAAGGAAGCGCAAAAAAATCTTGCTTTTGTTGAGCCAATGAACTGTTAAATGAAAAATTGTCTCAAGCAAAAATCCAATTCAATTTGTTTAAATGATTTACAAATTACTTACAAAAGCAATTTTCCAACAATCCTTTCAAACGGGGTTTTACATTTTGATCGAGTAAAAAAGTACGAAATGAATGAATAAAAAAGACTAAAATTTTCGAGTTACACTCATTGGATAATTTTTCTAACTGCAATTTTGTTGAATTGCAGTTGAAACGATTTTGCTTTACTTTTATAAAAAAATCTTGAATTATCAAACTTTAAGAAAGGTAAAGAGTAAAAAAGTTTTTTCGGTCATCGTTTTGCATCTTCATGAGAGACATGAGATGATGATGCGTTTTGAATGGTGTTGGAGAACGAGAAAAAGAATAAAAGAAATGAAAGAAAAATATTTGCTTGAAAAGTTGGTAAAAAAAAGAGGAAGAAGAAGAAAGGGAAAAAGTCGAAGATGAAGAAAAGAAGAGAAAAACTTTTCTTCTTGTTATGGTTATGTTCATTTATCTGTTTATTTGTGTTTAGTTATTAGTTTTACTCTCGCTGGATATATTTGCATTTGCAAGTGCTTTTTTACTGTCATCTTTTTGCTGCCGTTGATTTGCTTTGGTCCAGCTTGTTTATACATTAGACGAGGGAAGCAAACTGACCTAAGAACCATAATCTAATCCGATTTATTTTGGTCAAGTTTTTTTATTTACTTTAAAAGTCAACCTTTTTTCGCTTGCTTTTCGTTCCACTGTTAGCTAAACCAACAAACAGTAAAACATTGTTCACTCTTTCAACCTTAAAGGTAACTTTTTGCATTAAAGTTGATCTCAATCAAAATGTAACTTGTTTAGATTGTTTGTCAAAACGCTGAGAGTGGACCAAGAATTGGTCAGTAGTAAAGATAAAGAAATGTTAATAAAGACAAAAAAGATATTCCATTTTCAAATATCAACAGTTAAAGTGGTTTTACAGGAGAAAGTTTGAGTTTTATGTTGATATGTTGAACTGAAAAGCATGACCAACAAGAAATGATATCAAGTTACTTACCAAACATTCAAAGCGCTTGTTCACTCAAAATTGGTGAAAACTAAGCAAACCCATTTTCAGGTAATTGCTATGAATGTTACCTTCAGTCAACTGCAAAATAGGAAAATGAAAACTCTTTATTTTATGACTTTTGTCATCCAACAGTTGACTTTTATATTCAATTTCAAATTCATTAAATTAATGAAGAAATTGTTTTGAAACGTAATGTCAAAACGGGATAAAAGTGATTCTTTGAGTAAAAAGTTTCGTTCAACTTTTCAACTCAATTTTGAAATTTCAATGTTTTCCTATAATTTGAAGGAAACAATAATGATGAGCAAGACCACCATGAAACTGATCGTTTCCTGTGCCTTAAATATCACATAATCGATGCTCAAGAAAGAACGAAAAAATGTTCAGATTTGTTTTTTTCTCTCAAACTTGAGATGAAAAGTGAACACAAATGAGTGTCACAAAAAATGCATATAAAATGAGAGCAAATGAAAAGATAAATAGATAAAAAAGGAAAGAAGAGAAGAAGAAGAAGAAAAGCTCAAAATGAAGAATCATGTTCATGGAATGTAAACTTTTCTCTTCCATCATCATCCTTCTCATCCAGCATTTGGAATCCACGATTGTTCTAGTGACCTTTTCTTTCCTTTTAAAGACATTAGTTGTTTTTTTTTCAAGACCACAGTTGGATCCTTTTCCCCTGGTCTCTTCTTGCTCTCTACGGGTCATCCAAAGTTCACTCAGTTTTCATCCCTCATCTTCATCATGTTTACTCATCTTTGCCTCTGTTTAAATAGTCTTCTCTCTTGACCTTAAACCATATCGATTTTGACTCACAATCAATCAATCGACGATCGTTTTGATTCATTGAAGCATCATGTTAAATGAAAACAAGAACCCTCGAAAAATAGAGATTAGTTTAACGATAAGAAGAGGAAAAAAAAAAGAAGAAGAAAAGATGCAAAAAAAGCTTTTTTCCAGCTTCTCTTGTGATCCATTTTAACTCACCACCCTTGAGTCAAGACCTGATAACTCCTATGGAGTAAGACTAGGACTGTCTACAGTTTCGACCCTCTTTCACCTCCTTTTTATCCACCCTTCCACCCTCTTTCAAACCTGCCCGGTGAGTCTCACCTCAGTTGACCTTTGCTTATTTTTGGTGGTTTTTTCTTTTTCTTTCAGTTTTCTCTTTACTTTTTTCTTCCACATTTTTACGTCTCATCTTTCATTTCCTAATATTGACCGTCCAATTTGGACAGTTAACTTGAAGCAACTCTGCTACTCTACCGACTTGTGTTAACTTGTACACTTACTAGGTAACATTTTAAAGTCACAAAAATTGTGCGCTCTTTTGTTGCCGTTTTTAAAGGCAAACCTCTTTTTTTTTACTTTGGTTTCATCTTTTTTTTTTGGCTTTCTCTTCTTTCTTTCTTCACTTACCTCTGTTTTTAGTTACTTGCTGACCTCTTCTTTACCTACCTTCTTTTAGCTGCTCTTCAAACGGATCAAGGTGTAAGATGCAAGATAAGAAAGTTACAGGATAAACATCAACGCTCAAGTTTTCTGGGTATTTATCCTGAAGGTCAAAAGGCGTGAGCAACTGATAAGTTAACCATTGATCTTTGTCCATTAATCGGGCCAAAAATGAAGGAAAAGCTGAAAAGAGGAAAGGAAGGTAAGTTGAAGTGATAGGAGGAGGTTGACTGTAAACACCTTGCAAAGTGATTGAAAGATAAAAAAAAGTTTAATATCATTAATAATCACAATGGTCTTGAGTACATTGATCAACAAGCAAAGGTCAAGTGTTTATTAATATCTTACCTCGGAAAATTTGGAGACTTCAAAATTCCGTAATGATATTTTCTGCAACAAAATGTCTTGAAACAGCTTCATGTAAAAGCTTTGAAAATTCAGGTTAGTCCAGAATGGAGTCAATAAAGAGACAAATGTCTTCATTACTAACATCAATAACAAGCTAATGGATCATTCATTTAAAAGTAGCTGCTCAACTGAATACAACTTTAATCATAATTAAACACTTGATATGCTGATTTGCTTCAAGTTATTCAGAAAATTGGTCGATAATCAGTTTTGGATCGCCAAGCAATTAGTCGTTAAGTGGCCAGAATTTTCAATCAACTTCTTTTGATGAAAGTAAATCTTGGATTCTGTTGAAACTCAATATATTATGTGAATCTGATGTATTATTAGACTTTTTGATTGCATTTAACTTGTTCTTGTACACTTTTGGTAACAAAATTACAACCGACTTGAAAGCGTTATTTTTGCATCGTGTTTGATGAAATTGCATGGAAAAAATTGTCAAATATTTTTTGTTTGATTTTCAATACTGAACAAAAAATGTTACTTTTCATGATTTGTGAAATTTAAGCCAATTGTCCAACTGAAAGCTTTGCATTGAAATCACAAATTGTTGTTCAATTTTACTTTCATCTTCAAGAGTGAATCAGAAGCAATCCAGAGCTTGAAAGCAATTTGATGGCAATTAACCGAAGTTTCAATTTAGTTTATGAGCTGTTGAAGATGAAAAATGTGACACTTTGATTCAGACTAGATACAAATTGCACATTGAAATCACTCTAAACAGTCATTAATTGATTATCAATTCTCGAGCTGAAAAAAAACTTCAAAGTTGAGGTTAAAAAAAAGAAAGTTAAGAAAAAGTAAAAACTTTCTAACCTTACCTATTTAGTAAAAGTATGATGATATGAAGAGGCCAAGATTGAATTACTTTTGCCTCTTTGGTTATTATTATTATTATTATTATTGCTATCGTGATCATCACACTCTCCATCCTCTCATCATCTTTCATCTGCCTCACACCTTACAAGTGTGATTTCTGTATATTTTGTGTTCACCTTTTTTTTGGAACAAGAAGAAGAAAAAAAAAGATTATCAAAAAAAACCATAAAATAGATTAAAGTTGGCAGTAAATCTGTTTTTATTTTGAAAGATTCTCAGGGAGGGAAGCGAAACTCACACTGGATTCAGATGAAACAAACTGATAACAAGATCAATGATGAACAAGGCGCCAGAACATGAGTGAAGGAATGGTGAAAGGTGATGCTGTTGTTGATGATGATGATGAAAGGAACCGGTTTACCTGGTTTTTTTATGTAGAGTCATCTCCAGTGTAGAGATGATCACTTATAAGTCGATGATGGTTTATTTTGATTTCTTCTTCAACTTTTTTTTACCTTTTCTTTTTTTACAAAAGATTGGGATGATAATGAGTATCATGGTGACGATGATGATGATGATAATGATTCCAGTGGAATGTAAATGTTACCTCTGTAAATGTATTTATCTTGTTTCTTACCTGGGCATTCATGGATCAAAATAGTTGGCCTTGTTACACCTTAATTTTCATATAATCTTTCTATTCATCATTATTCATGATCTAAACATTTCACACTGTTTCTTCTTCTTCTTTGTTTGAAATTAATGTTAGTGTTATTGCTCAGTTTACAGTCATTTCAGTTAGAATGTGCAGTGTAATTTGCAGCCAAAATCACGACAATGTAAGTTGACAGTCGATAAAGTGTTTCCATCGATTGGTAAATGTACAAAAAGTCCATGTTAATCCTTGGTTTCAGAGTTGATTCAAGATTTGATAATCTTTTTGATGTTCCTTTGATTTTCCAAACAAGCTTTAGTTTTGGCTATGAAAATGATTTGCCTGGCAATTGCTCGTTTAGATTGGCTAATTAGTTGAACCCATTTTCAGTACAAACTAGATTTTGAAGGAACCATGTTGACTTGTCCATGCATATTAATTGAGTCGTTGTTTTAGCTTTAGTTGCTGCTGTCCGAGAAATGGCCAATACTTGGTTCAATTTGTACAAATAACAAGGTTAGTTTTATGGTCAAAAGGGATAATTTCAATGATTTTATTTGATTTGCAATTAGTATTCATCATTCAACTTTGTTCAAGTTAAACTTAAACCGATGAACTTGCAGTTAAGTGTGTATAAAATTTGAAAATTTGCTCTTGGTTTAACTGTACATTTGCTTGCGGAATTGTTAATTAACTCAAGATTATTGATCTTTCTTTTCTTCATGGAATCTGAAAAATGTAACTTGAGATTTTTTGGCTTCTTTACATGCAATCTTTTTTTTTCACCATATTTCTGTTATTCAAGTAGCCCTTTTCACACTTGACTTACCTTGAATGATTAAGAAAACCCTTACTTTTCTTTGGTCAGTTACTTTCACTCACTTAAGAGATGGAAAAGAGAGGTTGATAATGATGATGAAGATGGTGATGAGGAGGAGAACGAGGAAGAGAAGAAAGGTTGAACCGATAAAAAGAAGAGAGAGAGAGAGAGAGAGAGAAGGAAGATCATATATGGCTGATAGTGCTAACAATGCCAAACCAACTTGTTGATCTCTTCCTGAGCTTGTTTAGGCTCTTATTGCAGACTCAACAAGAAGATAAAAGCGTGAAAAGAAAAGGGCAAAAATAACAAGACAGAGAATGAGAGAGAGAGAGAGAAGATAGAGATTATGATGATGATGAAGGAGAGAAAGAGAAGCAGGGAAGAGAGAAGAAGAGAGTGAAATGAAAATTTTGTTGAAAAAAGGTAAGAAAATGCCTTTGAAAATATTTTTTTTGTGTATTTTTACTGTAACAATTTACTTTACCTTTTCTTTTTTTTCACTGTTTATACATAAATATACCTATTCTTACCTTTATTTCTTGCTCTATACTCACGTTTTAACCTTAAAATCGTTTCTTTCCTAATTCTTATTCTTATTTCTTCTTCTCCTTCTTTTTTTTTTCTCCTTCACTTATATCTTGGCTCTTACATTATGCCCGTTAACAAATGGCCTAAGGGTTTGGTTTCAAAATCGTCGAGCTAAATGGAGAAAGGAGCAACATTTTGTATTAAATACGAGCTTTACTTTAACCAATATCAATGATAATAGCACCAATAATGATGATGATGGTAACAATAATGTTAACAATAATCACAATGGTACCAATGATAACAAAAAAGTGACAACCAAAACATTCAAAGTAACGTAAATCAATCATTAATCTGCTCAACCAGAATCACTTTTCATTCAAATTATCAATATCGATGCTAAAAATAGCGTTTTACATTTATAAATCGACCGACATTTGTATAAAAAAAACCAAATTATTTACACAATTCCAAATCAAAACAAAGGAAAATTAACTGAAGGATGAAGACCAAAACTGCCTGGAAAGGGATTTCTTGTTATGCACATAATGCATAATTTTATACTGAATTCATTTCTTCAATCCTTTTTTTTTTGAAATAATTTTTCGATTTCGAGATATCATGAAATAACGTTAGAAATGAATGGGGACGATTAGTTAAATAATAAATGAAAAAGCTTTTGAATAGATTTTTCAGCTGTAAAATTCAATTCTGATGAAATGAAAGAATTAATTTTGTTATGCCAGCCCGAAAAACTGGCCATTTTTTTCGATAATTTGATTATTGCAGAGATTTCTTTTTCGAAAATGGCCATTTTTGCTGGCTTGCATTCCAAAATAAATCAGTGTATAAAAATCAGCATTAAATTTTACACTTGAAAATCATTTCAAAAAGTGTTTTCACCTTTGGTCCGTATTTTCAATAACGGGCCAATAATCAAATTACCGCCTGTCCCCATGCATTTCTAATATTTTTTCATGTTTTCTCGAAAACGAAAAATTATTTCGAAAAATTGAGCAATGAGTTGAATTCAGCATTAAATTTTGCATCAAATGTGTTTATAAAAAAAATATTCTAGGCAGTTTTCCCTATTCTTTTGGTCTTCATCCTTACATTTGCCTTAGAGAAGTAGATACCAGAAGATATTATCAGCTATGGATTGTAACGTAAATGAATGTCTTAATATTGTTATGATGTATTTTCCCACCATTAGGTGATGACATTCCCTGATCATGACTGCTCGTAAATTTTTTTCACTTAATTCAATAAATTGAATCCATATTTAAAGACTAAATTTCTTGATGAAAAACCATCGATGATGAGAAAAAATTAAATTGAGATCTTGAGGGTTTGTCACATAAATAACATTCATTTCGCAAGGGAAAACCCATTTTTTTCAGAACAACTAAAAAATTTCCATTCGAGTTGAGAGTTGGACCTTTGTTGATTCCATTTATTAAAAATTTTCTTTGAAACTTTGGTCTCTTTTTGTACTGTTGAGGTACCACATTTCACTTAACTCTTTACTCGCAAGACAGTTTCGCATATCCTTCTAACCCAACAATAAACTTAAACCTGAATAAAAAAATTTCAGTTACATTATCCGAGGTGTTTAAACGGGTAGGTTAAGCTTTGTGGATTTATATCTCGAGAAATAGGCGCCAGATTGCTGTCGTTACAGTTTTATATTATCAGGGGCCACAATAAGTCCGGGTTGGGGTAAAGTTTTCTTGAGAACTATCTATTAAATCTCTTCGGGCATCCATGCAGGCTACTATTTCAAAAGATCATTGATCCATTAATAAACCATTCAGGTACAAAACAGGGAGCTTCGAAGCAAAAACGGCACAGAAACGCTCATTTTGCTCTTCAAGACTGTTTCCTCTCTTTTCTGTCGAAATTATTACAAATTTAAATTCTGAGCACAATCTTATAAAGAAATGAATGCATAAAAAAATTGATAGATGGCACTGTTTTTTCATTGCACTACAAAACAAAGAGTATAACTCTTAAAGTTATTACTCTTTGCTACATAACCACATTTTATTAAACCTTTCAAACTATCAATCCATATTGAAATTTTTTTAACCATTAAATTGATTACTTTAATAGTTCAATCTATTATATATAAACTGCTGTGATTCAGCTCTAATTTTGTTGGGCATATCGAGAAAATAAGTGAAGTTCAAAACTGTAACTTTCGTCAATCGAATTCACCATTTTTCGCAAATGATTATCAAATGCCTTGGATATTTTGAATATAATAGATTGAACAATTTTAAATCGTTTGATCTATGTTTCATTTCGATTGAATGTCAACTTGAGAAGTTATAGCTCTTTGCTTGTTTGAGGCCACTACCACAAAATATCTGCTAAACCACAAGTCAATAGCTACAATCGTGTGTCGGAGCATAGGCATGAATAAATATAGCATTCTGATCAATGGAAAAATATTCTAGAGTGTGACCTGTTTCCATTATCCATCGTGAAGCGGAAATTGATCTATCCTTATAAGCTAAAGAACGAAATGCTTTAGAGAGTTCTTTTTTCTACAACATATATTTGAGCAAATGATATACCATATCCCTGAATTTCAGCAATATTGCATCTCTAATTCACAAGATATGACAAAAAACAGTTTCGGACAAGATAGTGGCCAAACAGAAACCTTTTCAGAGCCCATTTTGAATCAAACCTATTCTTTCAAAAAATTAACATTTGATAAAATTTGAGAGAGGCCGATTTTGGGTGAATATACACCCCTTTTTAACATGAAAATTTAAAAATGAACTTACGGACCAAACTTCTGATATGGATTGTATTTACTTTTGCTTTCTTTGTAAACTTGAAGCGGTAAAATGAATTCGGATGAACGCTATTGAACGCGAATGAATGAACGCTATTGGGTGTTTATTTTTTTGTAAAAGCACCAGATGGAATTGTATTTTGTTTAGTAAAGAGGAGCAAGAGATAGCACGAGGATGGAAGACCTCAAATTGAGATACGAACTGACTTCCAAATCGGTTGATAGATGGGTCTGATGGAAGAAAGAAAAGAAAGGGGAAAAGAGAGAAAATGAAATATTGATGTTTGCTTGCAATGTCCCCATCTATCAACCGATTTGGAAGTCAGCCCTTGAATAATATTTACAATGTTGTTCTACATTGTTAATCTCAATTTTGTGCTCTTCCATCCTCGTAAGTTTCTTGTTACTCCTTGATTTTATAATCTTCTTCCGCCTCGACGTCTGTCGGGCAAAACTGTAGTAAGTGGGACCGGCTTTTTTCCACCACGTCCACCACTTTTTTACCCTATTTTCCCCCACCCAATCTAACGAATTCATCACATCCACCGAATCAACCAAATCAAACATCACTTTTTAAAGACACTTTTCTCTACAAAATTGTCCACCACTTCAGAGTGGCTTTTTTCCCACCACATTAAATTTTTTTTGTAAGATTATCATAGGCTTATGTAGTAGGCTGAGGAACAAGAACAATAGTTCCTTGTTATGATCTAGAACAAGAACAAATGGATTAAGGTGTAGACTGACATTTCGAGAGACGGTAATCAATAAAATTGGAATACATAAACTTGCCATTTATATCACTAGTGTTTAGAAAGATTCATCTGGATATTGAGTCAACTACCAAAGTGAAAGAATCACTGGCCAACGTCCAATGAAAATTAGAAGACAATTTTTGAAACTCGCTGCGAAATATCGGAGAAAAATCTTTGATTAATATTACATGATCTATGATCGGTTTCTTACTGTAAATATTTGAAAATAGCATAAGTAAAGTTCCCTGAAGCTATGAGCTTGAGCTTTGAATAAACCATGAAGTTTAACAGATTACTTGTTTAGAAACAGCAAAAAGATATTTGACATGAGCTCAATGTTGTCAAGTAATGCTCATTTTTCATTCTGGCAACATTTTGCCTCAGTCAAACCTTTCATCATCTCAATCTGACATAAAAAGTCAAAACTGGAAGTGCGGAAGACAAAAAATAGTAAGAATGTAAAATGCAAACTTTGATGTGGTTAAAAGGTTAAGGAATAATATTTTTGGAAGAAAAAAAAGAAGTGATAACTTTGAATTTCATCCATAAAAAGCATCACAATTGGCTTACGGCTATTACTAAATAAAGTTACTCTATTATTGTTGATTAACAAGTTCATCCATCGATACTACTGATTGACATTTACAATGTTGATAAAAAAAATGTTGGCGTAAAGGTAATAATTCTGTAAATGTTATGATAAATTGTGAAGCTCAATAATTCCATTAAACTTGATAATCAATAATGGAAACGGATAACAATTATTTTTCAATAGAGTAACATTTTTTGCTTTCCATTCTACCATAGCCTTGATCAATGATTCTTCTTTGATTACATTGAAAGATGATGATTGAATTGATGTTGTTGGTATAAAAAAATGCTGTTTTCAAAATCAATTCTCTTTTCAATTGTCCTGATTTGTGACATTCAATATAGTCCATGTAGGACCGTTAATTCAATTGGTATCTTTACTTGCGAAGGGAAATTAATAAAAGATGATTTTATCAACTCGAGTCCCAACCAAATGAAAAGGTTGATTGGAAACAATTGCAATGGATTTGTCCAGCTTTTATACCATCAAGTGGACACAATATTTTGACTTGATTCTCCTTAAAGGTATCAACTCTTTTTTTCTGTCCAGTTTCACTGGACCTCTTGTTTTCCTTCCTGTTTCCTATCGTCTTAGCTTCTTAACTCTTTCCACATTTTTCGATGTCTCTTATTGTTTCAATGTTAGTCAGTCCATTACTTTGCAGGATTGATACTTAAAGGGAAGAAGGAAAAGAAAAAAAAAGTATTAGTTAAATGAGCAATTCCACGAATTGAGTAAAGAAATGAGGAAAAAGGTAAGAGATTTGGATGAGAAACAGAAGGAATATAAGATAGTTTACGTTATAATAGAAATCGATAGTTAAGGTCTTTGATTACATTTCAAGGGATCCAATATTTTTGGTAGTTTAGTCCATCACAGCATTCTATGGCAGCCACCATCATCACTGCCACCATTATTCACCAATCATCGCATCTTTTTGACTCTTCCAATTTTCATCATTTTCGTATTTTTCACCTAATTCACCACCCATCCATCTTAATTTTCTGTTTTCTGCTGTTTGCTTATTCGCTTAACTTGATTTTCATCTTGCTCTTCATTACATTGAATAATCTTGTCATTTGAATTAAGATGAAAACTAAAGAGTTGAGACTAAAGCTTCATCTTCACTTATCATCAGGGCAAAAGGAAAATCTTTTTACTTCATTCCAGTTTCACCATTTCTTTTGTCTTCAACTTTCCATTCCTCGTCCTTTCCTCTCTTTTTTGCCTACCTCTTTTTTCCTCTCTGACTTTATCTTACTCAAAATTTGGGAACTGAAGAGAACATAAAAGCTTATTTAATCACCTTGAATCATTATCCACCTTTTGCTCTCCATTTAATCGCAATTCCCGAAGAACAATATTTCTCTAGATTATTTTCTTGGTCATGTAGTAACCTATCATAACCATTATCAGTGGCAGTTTCTCCTTTTCTGTAATTGTCTTGGAAAACCTTTTTGCCCTTTTACATTGTTATCATCATCATCATCATCATCATCATCACACTTTGTTCACTTTCTCTTCTTGATACCATCTTTATTGTCCAATCTTGCTGTATGTTTGTTGGGCAAACTGAATCATTCAACGGCACCCATCATGAGAATTCCTTGACAAAATAGCATCATGATTCCTTCTTTTTATTCTTCATTTAGAATCTCTTCTTCTCCCTTCCTTTTTTCAATCAGCTTTCTCCGTCGGACTCATCCATTGATGTCAATCGTTAGCACAATTTGATTTAATAGCTTACGAATCAGTCCAATAGCAAATTTCGAGAGATCAGAAAAGGAAAGCAAAAGCTTTCTCAACTCGCCAAAACCAATCATCAACTTTTTCTATTTTCCTCCTTGTCATCCCCATTTCACAATGGCCATTTCATTATCAATATACACCGTATCTGGTCATCATTTTTTCCCTTTCAGCTAACTTTTTTAATGTTACAAGTCATCAACTCATTGTTGCTCTCCATTGTTGTTTATTGAATGTCATCTCCATTCTTTAGCCTTGATCCATTTTTTACGACTTATTTGCTACCATGATATTCAACAATTTGAATCGCCAACCTCGAAAATGTTTTTCAATGAGATTCGTACAAATACATTATATCCCTTGATATTACATCCTTCATTTGACAAGCAATTTACAGGCTCATTCAACCAAATGATTGTTGAATCATAAATTTGATGACTACTTGCACAATTGCTGTCTCCAGTTGTTGGTCAACATTTCTAAAAAAACAAATACAGTGAAACAGTTAAAAAATTAAGTCAAATGTATAATTTTTATAAAATGCTCTGTGTTACTGGGTTAATAACTTACACTAAGATTAATGTATCAAGAGTATAAGCCGATTGAGAAAATATCCATCATGTTGAGTAAATCTTTGTAAGTAGTTTTACAGATTCTGTAACATGGTAAGATCTCAAGAATGTTATGATTTGGAATAATCGATTATAGTCAGCAAATGAATAGAATATCTGGAGTTTATCTTTCAACTCAGATTCTTTAAGCAACAATCATGAAGAAAAATTCAAAAGAAAAGATTAAAATCTGATGTGATTTCTCCATTTTATCCACTCGAATGGATCCACTCAAAAACCAGAAGACAGGGTAATAGATTATGATGATTACGTTTTTGAACCATTTCGAATGCTATAAGGAAGCAGACACATAAAAATAAATATTAATAAATCATAAAAATTGCAAAGTTCCAATTAAGTCAAAAAACCTCAGAGGTATTCAGTAAAATATTACAAAAAACAGCAAAAAACTCTCATTAGAGAAATGGAATCAAGTGTAAAGCAAATCGCTACGTGTTCATTATTTCAACACCTAAAGCTAGTATTACTTAACACTGATTTACGAACAAAAATTGGTTTCAATAAATTGTTTTGTCGACACGCAAGCTGAAATGACGGTCATTCTTGGTATAATTTTATATCTTGAATCTTATATTTTACTATAAGAGACATTCTGAAATATATGGAGTCTTTTTTTAATCGAAAAATTCGTCTGATAGAATTTCCTTTGAATAAAAGTGATGAACAAAGACACATAAAAATTTAACATTGAGCAAATATAATTAAATTATCTGCAACAATTGGGTTTTAAAATTGAATCAAAGAGAAAACAAAAGCCCATTCTAATCAGGAAACTTCCATCTTTTCAGGATGCTTGTTAAAGTTGCTTTCTTGTTATCATGGCAATCTTAAATAGAGTTGTAAGATTGTCAGCCTTTGGTCAGACATCACAAAGCATCAATCGTTGGACCAAATTCAATTGAATCACTCGACGCCAGTAAAGAGAGTTAACTCTAAGGCTAAATTGGCTTGATAAAATACAAGTATAAAAACCGACTCATTCAAGAGAAACTATATTGAAAATAATGAGAACGAATATCACAACAGGATTTTCAAGAAAAGACGAAAAAAATTGTCAATCAAGCTGAACATCATTTAAAATTAATTGAAATTAACACTGAAAAACGTTTCACTTACCACAAACCAGTTTCCTCCGACACATTGTCCGTTGTCACGATCACAATGAAAGTCCACTTTAATCGAAATTTGGTTTGGTTCAAACTAATTTTTCCAATTAAGCTTCCAACAAACAGCACAAAAAATCACAAAAAAAATTAAACGATTAATTGAATAAATTGAAAATTTTTGAAAACCGTTGAAATATGAGAAACAAAAGAAACTTAAAGATAATGACTTCCATTGGCGCTTAAATATCTTTGATGATTAACAGTTGATTAGAAAGACTTTCTTACAAAGAGTAACAAAGCTTCTCTCTGCTTTCTTCAGACAATTGTCTAGCCTCTTTCTATCTTCTTTATCCTTATCATCCTTTTCACTTACTAAAGTTGAAACTGTTTGATTTTTGATATTGGATTATTTAAAAATTTCCTTTTTTACTTTTATAAATTATAAACCAAGTTTTTATCAGATAAAATAGACGATTGTTTAAGCAAACCCAAAGAGTAAAGAAGAAGAGACTGCGATAAATATAAATCCGATTTGTTGCCGGATAATTGCACAAGTGGTGCTAGTAGTAAGAGGCTTTCTTTTTCTCTTTGTAATTTACAATGATTATCAATTTTTTAAAACTGATTAAGTTTGTTAATTTTGATTAAAAAGAGAGAGAAAAGAAAGGGTCTCTGACTTCTAGCACCACTTGTGCAATTATCCGGCAACAAATCGGATTTATATTTATCGCAGTCTCTTCTTCTTTACTCTTTGAGCAAACCAGTTTTTCTTTGTTAAAATCTAAACTCTTTGCCTTCCTCTTATTTATGTGCATTTCTGGTATTTATTTGTTGTAATCTTTTATTCCCTCATACATAATCATTTATCAAGGGAAAAATGTTCAAGGTATGGAAATTGTCCACGTTTTTCAGCTCCAGTTATCCACATTTTAGGCAAATTTTCATTACTACCACTGTTTTGGGATTTTTGTCAAGTTTTGTGTTCCAAGTTTTTATGTTAATATATTGAATTGTAAAAGTGATTAATCTCTAAACCTTATAAATGCTTTCCAATTTGCTTTACCAGTGCTTATTCTAGTGTCTCAAGCCATCCAAAAGTTAAGGTATCACGTATTCCATCCTATTATTGTTTAATGTCAACTTTTCTAATCATGTTCGCTCCACTCATCTTGTAAACTTTACTGCATTTACAATAACTAGAATTGCTGGTGCATCAAATTCTAATTTAATTGATAACTTAAGTGTTTATCTGTTCTTCTCTTTTCAGATTTTTTTCTTTCTAATTCGTCAACCAGTCTTTTTTTCATTTCAATTTCTTGGAAAGAGAAGGCATTTTCATCAAACGAATCATTACAGGATTCCTGTGAATTCTTGGGATCAATAATGAAAAAATAATGACTTCCAAAGTTGTTTAACCACCAAATGTGCTCTGTGATTACAATCAAATCGTTCAGCAACTATTTTTTGGATTTTTCACTCTTACTTTTTTGGAATTCGTTCGAATCAAATAATGCTTTATCATTAACTTTGCATTGGAAGGATTGAGCGAATTTCCAGGAAAGGTTAATTAACACTCATTAGGATATAAATTTTTATCAGTTGACGATTAACGAGAAATTGAATGGACAAACGAGCTTCATTTCAAGAAATACAATGATTCCATCTGACAGAAAAAATTAAATCTATATCTCCAGATATAATGTACTACAAGTTATGATTGATTCAATTACATCAGATGTCAATTTTCATATGATGTTCAACAAATTCATAAAGAGCTGTATTATTGTCTGGAAATTTGCATATTGTCAAACAATTGTGTTGAAATGCGAATAATACCAGATCTAGAGTATTACAAAGCTTGAAGGGAAATTTAATGATATTGCTGATGACACTGACAGCTATAAACTGCCATCATGTTAATTTCATTGTAAGCAACTGATGAACTCATGGAACCCCCAGGTAAACTGAAATTGAACTCACAATACATAACTGTAATACAAATAGTCTGTAGGAGTAATTATGTAATATTTTCTCTGATTCTAGGTTTTTCCATAATTATCGTTGGGAAACAATTTCACCTTCATGCAAATTGATTGGTATCGGCCATTCTTTCAACTATTTTACATAATCGAGTTCAAAGTCAAAGCAAATATGTGATATGCGAGACAAACTATTCATCTTTATTATCCGATTGATTACCGTATCTTGCCTTTAACCTCTGTGAAAAAAAGGTATTAATGTTAAATTGTTGTAATCACTCAGGCCTGTTGAACTTGACCTAAAGATAATATACACTGAACCTTTATCAAAACTGTATAATATCACTAACCATGCTTTTACCTCATTTAATACCACAAGTTCAAGTTGGCCATTGCGTTGAATGGATGTACAAGGACAAGCAATTTACCAAGAAATCTAAGCCAATTTTAAACGTGGATCCAGTGAATCAACTACAAGAAGGATTACATGAAACCTTATGACCCAACAAAAAGCCGTTGCCAGTAGCAAGTAAGGATATTAGGGTCAAAAAAGTCTATTTGACCTTATAGTTGGCAAAAAGTGATGAGATTTTTATTTGCAACATGAAAAGTATCAATAGCTGAGCAGGAAAAAAAACAGCAAAATAAAAACTTGCCTACCAATAGTTATTACTATCAACTGATTAGTTGATAATACTTACTAATAATCAGTAACACCATAATCATGTGTAAAAACAGTAAGATCGAGAAACAACATTATGTCCTTTTCAAACATAGCTTGATTGAACATTGTGTATTAGTTTTTTTTTGATTACAACTCTAAGGGCAGAGAAAATGATTCAATATAATGATGATGATTATGATAATAATAATGGTCAATTTAATAATATAAACTCTTATTTGTAGCTAATAACGATCAATAATAGACAGAGTGTCCAATCATTTGAAACACGTAAGTTGCAATCCTTAGTTTGACAGTTTGCATTCATTTTGAAGCACTTAACTCTTTATTTTCCTTTTTTTTCTTCTATTATTCTTTTCCAGTGATTCTCTAGACGCTTTTTCAACCACATCTTGATCTTCATCTTGATTATCATTATACTCATCATACTCTTCATCCTCTTCATCATCTTTATCATCTCCCACGATAAAACTAAACGTTGAAAGCAACTTAATGGTGACCATTAGACAAAATATCTGGTAACAATCGTAGCTACTTTTTTCAAGTTACTGTCAACTGAAGCGTTCAACTTTTATCTTCATCTTCTATTCATTTTTCATCTTCATTGAACTTGGCTTCTTCCCAAAAGCAAACAGCAACAATAATATTATCATCATTCCAAAGTCTCTTCAAATCTTTTCAAGTCGATTAGCATCATTCCTTTCGCTTTTTTTTATTTATTTATTTTACTACAAAATAACTTTTCTTTCCTTTCCATCTTTTTTTTAATGTGATTACTTGAAAATGAATAACATATTTGCCTTCATACATTTACAACTCATTTAACTATTATCATCATTAATCATCATCATTATCATCGTCATCATGTTCACGCAGAGATATTGTCATTGGAAACATTGGAAGAGTTGAACACAAGAAATGGAAACATTTGGTAAAGTTGAACAAAATTGAACTTTGGAAAGATGAACATTTTAATATCACAAAATAAATATTGAATTATCATGTCTTTCAGTTACAATATTTGATATTGAAATTTCATCTTACCATTCATCAATCATTTGTCTATTAATTATTACAGTCACTTCACATTGACTCAAGCTTATAATGAAAAAGAAACAAATCAAAAGAAGATGAAATTATATTGAAAATGATTCTTAAGTCAGAGTTTCACAATTTCTTATTGTGATTACTGAAGTATATTTAATGTTGATCATTGACGGAAGATGATTCTCATTGAATCTCAGTGATTAAAAAGAGTCTTTAATGGAGTCAACATTGAATTACATCCATTATTTAACTAAAAACCTAAATTTTAATATCAATAATTACCGAACAAGTAATCCATGGTAAAATTGATTCATCTTTGATCAACTTTCTATTACTGGTTCTCCTCATTGTAACATGATTTTTTCTTGCTTTTTCATTATGAATTTGAGTCTTTGAAAGGTAAACTGATGGTAACATTTTGATCTGGAGCCATTTTAATATCCAACATTAAAGAGTCAATATTTTACTTTCATAAATATCGTCAATATAATCACATTTTCCCATCATTATAAAGAAAAATGATTAAATTGAATTTCTAATTTTCATGTTTTCCATTTCTCATTTTAGACTCTTTACTTTTTCTTCATTTCTCACCAAAACTCACAAGGAAATCCGTTTCTTTTCATGATGTGTTGCAAAGAGAAAATTTTCCCTTTCCTTTTATCTCTTAATCTTATTTTTCATCATTTCCATTTGTTCATGCAACTGCAAGATATGAGAGTGAAGAAAAAGATGAAGAAAGAAAAAATTTTTCACCAAAATGTATAATTTTCAAACTAATAAAAGATTTTCCTTTCTTCCCTTCCAGGTTCATGATGTCAATCGATAAAGCAATAAAGGAATCAGATTAATCACATCTAAAGATGAACCTAAAAAGTATATTCAAAAAGGATAACCAATTGGAAGGAGAAGCTGAAAAAATCAAAATTTGAAAGTTGATTCAAATTTAATTTCAAATTTTAATTTCCTTTACAATTGTTGATTCCTTCACAATCTTGCCTTTCCATCTGTCCTCGTCACTTCAACCTTTTTGGCTGCTTCAATCAACATCACTCGTGAAACACTTGAAAGTCAACATTAAAACTCTGGTTCCTCCTAATTTAACTTTTAATGGCCAGGAGTAAATTGAACCATTAGTATCACTTGTCCACCTCACTATTCATTATTAACTGATAACGATAAATAAATTATCTGTTAATGTGAATAGTGTTTGAAACAGTACCTGTTTTTGTTATCCCATTATATCAATTGGACCTTTGAATTTACCACTCCCAGTCAACCCTACATTTAGATTATTCATGATGATTAACATGATGAACACCATTTGACTCTTGAAAGTGACTCTTAAAAATATCCAATGCAAGTATCCGTTCTGTTAACCTCATTACCTTTAACCTAATCTTGAATTGACTTTTTTTTCCTCGCTCTTTTTACCATCAGATACAAAAACCATGGGAAGCAAGAAGTAAAGTGACCAAAAAGAGTCGATGAATTAACTGAATTAAATGAAAATAATGATGAAAGTGTTGATCATCATATTGGTTTTCCAGTGGCTATTATTAGTTAGACTAAACTATTAGTTTGATTCACACCAACAGACAATCAAAGTTAAGTAACAGCAATTTATCAGATATCAGGAAATGAACACGAAAATGGGAAGAAAACGATGAAGATGAAGAAAATGAGAAGATAAAGGATTAAAGGAAATGAGCTAATAAAAAGTTATTGAGATGAAAAAAAAGGATGAGAAAAGGTAAGAAGATGAAGAAGATGAAGAAAGATGAAAGCAAAATACAGAGCTAACAAGTAAAATTGTAATAGCAACAAAGTGTAGCCACTTGAAGCTTTAATAATCTTGCATTTATATCCCATCCTTAATATACTAACCAAACTCCAGGGAATCACTAGAATCACTGAAACTTGAATGATTTAGAGTAACATGAAGATAATGATGAACAATGATGAGCATTGAAATTGTGATTATTAATAGCAGTGTTTAAGTTGAATAAAAAATGGTCCCTTCAATACTCAACAGCATTCAACTTTTGTCTTTAACTTTTAATAATCTTTTTACTTCTCTTGTTTTCCATAATCAATTTATCTTTTCATAGGTTTACTGTTTACTCTGTAACACTATTATCATGATTACATGAGCTTCATTTAATGAGCAATTATTGTCTATTAATAAGAGTCAAAACAGTCTAATGAGTAGACCGTTTAATTAAACCTTTTCAATACTTGAGCCTGTTTACATTGACTTTGATTAATTTTTAACAGTTAAACAAGTTTCTTTTCTCGACCTTTTGATTTCCAATGATAGTTGTTGCTTCCTTCAATCAATTTTCATCATGAATGGTTACGGACAGTTTCCTTCAAGTCAACTTGAAATAAAAAAAAAGAGCGACACGAAAAAATCAACCTTTCATTGTGATATGAAAATCTGTTTTGTTTACATCATTCATAGATGAACTTTTATATATCTGTTACATGGTAAACTACGGCGCAAGTTCACATGTTTTTACCTCTAAATTACCGAGAATCATTGGAATCCTTTGAATCTCTCAGTTGATGGTAAGCAATTCAATAGGAATGATCAATGTTGTAAACATTGACTCTTTTAACTTGAAAATGTGTGCTCATGTAAACATTTCAACTCTACTTGTCAAATTAATTGAATAATAATGTTCAGTATTTTGCCTTTTCCTGTTAAATTAATGGCTATATTTAATGGTTTAAATCAACACTAAATTTCATTTTACCAATTGGATTTTAATCAAAAAATTGTTCAACCTTTCTAATTGAATTTGATCAACGGCAAGCAAAAAAAAATGTGTTCCATTGGATTTAATCATCTTTATATCAACTTTAATTTTCATCTCTTTGCGTTGTGACTTTTACCTTCTCACAAACAATCTTTTTATATCATTTGAAATCAAAAAAATTCAACTCAAAACATCATAAGTGAACATTTGAAATGAAATTTTCCTTTGTTTTCAAGTCGAAAAGGTTAACTCACAAAGCAACTTACAAGTTTAACTTCAATGTAAGTTTAGCAGTTTCCATACTAACCTTTCAATGATCATTGTTAATCAAGTCAATTTAGATTTTATTGCATCTAAACTGAAGTCAATTGCCTGGAGTCTTAGTACTCAGTTTGGAGTGAAATTTTGACCAAATACGATTCTGCCTTGTTTCACTAATTGTACAATATTTTAATGATTTTGAGTAAAGTCGCTAGAAGTGAACTCAAAAATCACTGACAAACTTTTTGTTGAACGGATCATCCAAACCTAAGCTGACCTTACCTAACCTGAATATATGTGAATTTGAACATGACATCTGGACAAATATTGTCAGTCTGAAGATGAAATCTCATCAGAAGCAAGTTGAACAGCTTTGTTGACAAAGTTCATCTTTAATTAAAGGTTAAATTCATTGGGAATGGTAAATGCAAAATCTTGAAAGTCCTTTGACTATTCTTGAAGAGGCACATTATTCGTAATTAAAAAAGCATTTTCATTAATCATCTTTCAAGTGGTCAGTCTTGTGTTTATCCAATCTAAAATATTAATTCGCTGGCACCTGTTCAAAGGATCAGATAAATTCTGAACAAATCACCTTTCATGCAAACATCTTTTCCAATTTAAATTTGGATAGCAATTCACTCTAATGATTTGACTATAAATTAATGCCAAAAATGGGTCAAGCATTTTAGTTAGATTAACCTTTTCTGGTCAACTTTTTTTGCTCTCCAATCAATCGATTTATCGTTTAACCTGTTTGGACTGTTTTACAATTCACTTAAACTCTGAACAATCGGATAAATTTAAACATTGTCTAATTAACTTGAAAGAAAATCAACTCACATTTTCAATGAATGATGTCCAATTACTGGTGAAACTCAATTTTTGTAAAGTCTGTTTTTAATTGGTTAACAGCAATTAAACTTGCAAGTTTGAGTCATTGAACTGAGCCAAACCTTGAAATGGTATTTAGAAACAATTTATGCTGAACCTGATCATGAATCTTAAATGAAAGCGAAAATAATTGATTCTTTATTGTGATTCCTTCCCTGTTGGGAATCCTTGACAATCTTTTCCATTCCATTGCCATTCACTTGATTCTCAACAATTGCAATTATTACAAGTGAATGACATTTTAAGGTTCATTAAATTTTAGATAACCTAATTGAATATACTTGACCAAGCCAAACCAAGGAAAAAACAAACTGACAATTAACCAAATTTACCAATGAAATTGCCAATCAAATCAATTCCTAATCACTTTACCTTTTCTTTTCCTTTATACCTTTGCCAACTGTTTCAACTGTAACTTGTTAAACTCAACAATTTAACAAACCATTTAAACACTAATCAATTGAAAATTTTCAGTTGATTTGAAAATTCTGGATAAACTTGAAACGATAAGTCTCTTCATCTTCAAATCGATCTGATCCACTTGAAATGATCCAAGAAAAACTTCAACTTTTTTCTTCTTCTCTCAACTATTCCTTATAATCTGTCAACAATTTAAGCTTATTGACCATAATAATGGCAAGTAAAAGTCTGTATATTTAACCATGTTTGACCATTTTCCCCATGAGATGAACTTTAAACTTCACTTAAAGTTGTTCATTTGACAGGTTTAATAGTCAATTACAGTTGTTTACAATTGTTAATTGTTGTTTCAAAAGAAAGCGAACAAATTGAGATGGAAATTGGCGCAAAGATGATTTATTCATAACTGAACTTGAAATTTAAATGTAAATGATAATTGATTGAAAAGTGGAAACAAAATTGAAATTGATTGTGACAAATTGAACCAAAAAGTAAACATTAAAAGGCAAATTGAACACACCATTAAGTTGATTAAATTAAAACGGTTAACATTTATATTTAAGTTAATAACTAAAATGAATAAAAGTCTGTAAGATTTCAGTTTAACTAATGTAGCCATTAAAGTGTTTATATTGAATAAAAGTTAATCAATTTGAATGAGAAAGATTTAATTTTTGAGAGAAATCATTTTTCCTTTTAAAAGAGATTTTCATTAAGATTGTAAACAGTTTCAATCAATATTGATTATTTAGTGTTAACAGTAATGATCATTAAAATGATGAACCATAAAGCAAAGTAAATAAAAAATTTGAATTCACTCCATCAATTGTTCATTCCCTGTAATCAATCCCTGTTAATCTTGTAATGTTTAATGTGATTTAAGGTTGTTTAGCTTTTAATGAAATGTTGAAAAAGCAAAAAATGTTTATCAATCAATTTGGATCTTTCCAGATGGAAATAACATTTTTCTCGATCTTTTTTGATTTACCTTTCCTTTACATCCAATAAATCTTAGCTTTTCAACTTATCAATATTATCAAAAAAATGAGCTTCGAATGATGAAGATGAATGATGAAAAATTGCAGAATTTTCATGATTAGCTTTGAGCGTAACAAAAAAAAAACGAGGAGAAAATTATTTTATAAGAAATACAGTAAAGTTGAAATGAAAGGTTAAAAGTTGCAGCATTTACCAATCAAAAGAGATTCAAGAATATTAGAAATGAAAGATTTGCAAGAAAAAATATTTTCCCTCTTCCATATAAACTGGCCATTTCTCATTCATTATGACCTGTTTAGTTTCAAAACAATTCAATTGTCATGAGGCAAATTAGATTGTTGATCAACATCTTTATGGAAAAACCAAGGAACAGCGAAAGCCGAAGGCGAAAATTCTGCTCTGCTTATAAACAAACAGATTCGTCCCAAACAAAGCATAATTGTATTCTCGATTCTCAATTTATTCTTGAAAATTCTTTTCCACCAAAATAATTGTGATTTCAGTTCTCGAATCCCTGAAAGTCTAACTTGCATTCCTTGTGTGATTCTTGTTTCAACCAACTTCAATGGCGTTAAACTTAAACCCGTGCTCATATCTAAATCTACCTTTGATGGAACCAGTCCAGAACAAATTAGCTTCAATCTCGCTTCTCCAGTTACGATCGAATCTTGTAAATTTACAATTAAACAATTACACTTAATGTTTATATGAAAATGAATGACACACAGACGATTCAATTTTTTATCACAATCATGTTCATTGAGTTGAAAAAAAAGTCTTTTCTTGATCAAACAATTCATTTGTTTGTACATCATTCATTAATCTTCAATATTTTGAAAGAAACATTTTCATCTCATTTTCATCATCACTTGTCAAAACATGTCAAGTACAAGATTCACAGAATCACAAGTTTCATTGTAAGCTTAATGTAATTGAATCAATCTTTTAATGCATTTGATTAATAATTCATTTACAGATACATTAAGAAATGGATTGTTTTCCCTTCAATTGCCAATCATTTACAGCGACAACCTTTTCCAATCAATTTGGATCCAAATTTTCACTTTTTCCTTCATTAATTTAATCATTAGTCAATTTTCATTTTTACATTTCATCGTTTCTTCTGTTTATTCAATTTAATTGCAGTTTAGTTTAAAGTTTAATTTACTTTGAATGATCAATAAATCAATAAATTGTTGCTCTTCAAATTTTTTCCATTTCCATCGTGATTCTCATTATTAATAACATTCAATGTTATGCCAACATTTTGTTAACATTTTCAATTGTATTTAATATTTGCTCAACTCTTTTCCAACCTTATTTTTGTTCAATCTATTATTAGGCCTTCTTTCATCCTTACTTTTTGTCCATCACTGGAAATGACCATTAACGTTTATCCTTATTTTATCTGCGATTATTATTATCTTTTTATTAGCTTCACTCTAGTGTTTAATGTTTACCGGAATCATTTTACTTTTAACAAAACTAAGAATCGGTAAAATAATAAAAAAAAAAGTCCAACATCGATTCAATGATATTTATTGTATTAAAAGGAGCAGGAATTAGTTTCTTTTATTACACAAAAAAATAAAACTTTCAAGTTTACATTGTTTTCATCTGGAAACTCAATTAAGACAGATTTAATTCTGATCTTTAAATTATTGCTTTCAGTCTATTTTAGTCCTGTTTTCACAATCGTTGTTTACTTGCATTTGAGTCTATTGCGAGACTAAATTTTTTTATCGTTTTTCGATTAAACGATTGTAGCAGCAAAACGATACAAGATTAATGCTCTTCCAAGCCTGAGACAATTCATGATCAAATTAAGTTCAACATGAGAGAAAATAATCCAAGTCCAACTTAGTACCATTTCGAGTTTGGTAAAGCACTTGTGCCTTTAATCAAAACTAAATGTTTGCCAGGTTGATTGAGTTTTGAGTTGAGTTTAAAGTTTTTGCTCTTCACAAATTCCTCGTCCTGTGTTGTTTTATGGAAGGAACGAGTCACAATTTACATGAATTGAGTTGTGTTCAAATCTGCTATTCAATATTCATTGGTTGCACAGTAACCTGGAAAAATTTGATTTATCCGTTTTGACCTTTCGATGATTGGCTTGTGCAATCCTCAAAGCCAAAGTAAATTTTGAAGCAACTTTTTTGTTGCCTCAATATTGCAGCAAATTCATTCATCTTGCTATGGTTGCTTGAGGAACACTAGAAGCTTAAAAAAATTCAACAACAATCTCGAGGAAACTTTTCACTATTTGGATAAATAGAAATGACAATTTCCAACTAATCAATGAAACAATGCCACTTGAATATGTTATACACTCGGAATTAATATTGATAATAAACTTATCCTCGATTCCTAAGAAATTTCTAGTTAATTGAATTCTTGACGAAAATAGATTAATCCGATTTCCAAGTATTGTCGAATCATTTGGAAAAGTAAATGAGTTTTCTTTATTAATGTTTCAAGATTCCAACATGACACAGCGATCAAATTTCAATACTCTAATTCATCAAGGTGAATGGAAAAATCATTTCATTTTTGCAAAATTTCCGAGCGAAAAAAATTCTCTCCAAGATCAACTTTTCGTCGTAACCAAACAAACGAAAGTCTAGTCAATTTACAGTGGACTTAAATCCTTTGGTTATTCATCACATTACATTTTACAAAAGTTTGAACATTTGCTGTTGACCTTTAACTCGGTTGAATGATTTTGAAATTTTGTGGATAACTGAAAGGATTAACCTGTTTTCATGGTCAATTTCGTAGACGAAATGCCATCAATAATAGAGAGTTATCAGATTGACCAACTGTCAACCTTGATATAATCCTGTTTGATCAAGCCAATTATTGACCTGAAACTCGCATGAATGAGCTTAAGTTAATAAAGCTGCTTAAATGGTAGACAAAGCATAATTAGAAATAAAATTTTAATGCAAACCATTTGGGTGAAAAAAAAACTTAATTAAATGTCTGATCTTGTTGAGGGTTAAATGGCTTGAAATTAATCCAATTCATTAGTTGAATCACAGAGATTCCTTGGACGCTCCAAGGCAAATGAAAAGCCAACGATGAGTCGAGAATCGAAGGAAATCACTGAAGATATAAAAAAAATGATTCTCTCATTACGTTTCATTCTTCATCCATCATTACAAGATTACCTTTTAGTTTACCATTTGTCATTTTCATCATTCGATGATCCAGCTTTTATTCCCTCATCTTGTCTTGAATCTAAACAAAAATCCAAATGAAAACCATTAATCAAATTAATTGTCAATTGTTATAAATCCAAGCAAATTATCACCTTATCAATTCACCTCATCATGGAACAAGGAAAGGCAAAGGGAAAGATTAACACCATTTTATCCTTTTGCCAATATTGAACAGTTGAACATTTAGAAAAGAAGCAAAAAAAAAACTCTGATAACTCAAGTTGCTCATGAAAATGGTTATCTCATTAATTTGCTCAACAAATTCATAAGAAACTTTTTGGTTCTTTTTTAATGAAAAGAAGAAGGAAAAAAAAAATCATTAAAAATCAATCAACTTTCACCATTTCAACAATTGATTTGTTACAATGTTATCAATGTAAACAGGAAAATGTTGAAAAGCAGTGAACAGATTCAAATTTGGTTTGCCTTTAAAATGAAGGCTGGGAGTGAATTGAAACTCCCAGGATATTTATCAATAAGTTTGGGTGAATGCGAATAAACTCATTTTTGTAATTATTTTCACTTGTTTCACTTCTCATTGTTTCTCAAATAATAAATAATGTGCTCATTCTGATTTAGTTAATTACTTTGCTTCTCACCCTTTAACAGTTTATTATTCATCTTGGATGAATACCAATGGGTGGAAATGTTTAGGTGGTGATAGTTCATTAAATGGAACAACAAATTTCGCCATTCATTAGCCACAGAATTTTCAATCATCATCATCATTTACTATTCTTGAATCTTTTTCTTCTCTTCTCTTCCCTTTTCTTCTCCTCTTTTTTGTTTCACACTTTTTTCCCTTCTTGCTGCTGATATAAATCATTTTATCATTCCCTTGATTCCCTGATGATGATAGAGTAATGAAACCAAGTCTGATAAACAAGCTTTAAACCCAAGAAATTACAAGAAATTGTTACACTTGAATAACTTTTTTTTTTGCTCCTTTCAATTTCGTTTTCCTGGTGAAATTAAAATTTTCCCATTTTCATGATAACATTCAATCGAAAAATGTTTCGCAAAGTTTCAACAAACAATTTATCGTCTAACAAATTTAAACACGATTCGCAAGTTAAACCCAGTCTTATTATCCCTATTTCATTACCGTTCAACACCTACGTTTCAATTTTGCGGTAAAAAGTTGAGAATTTAAATTCAGGTGAAAGTTATCTTTAGCATTGCAAAGATTATTGGACTGTCTGTGCAGGGCGTTTTCAAGACATTAATCATAACTAACAATTGGTTGCTAAGTCAAAGATTTCACCCTGAAATTTTGATAATTGAACAAACTTCTGGCCGGGATTTCATTGTTGCTCAAAGTCGAACTGAAATTTCGAGCCATTCTCAACTAACTTCTTGTTGGTTGGTTTTCCACCAGAACACTTTATTAGGCAATATTGTGCTTTATGAAGGGCGATGGAAAGATTCAACTCTTTTGAATCTTTGATTTTCAAAAGAAACTGCTGAAAGAAATGATAAACAAATAAAACTGATAAAGAAATGCGTCGTTGGACTTTTACATTTACTTTACTTGCTTATAACTTTTGACACAAAAAACAGTTTCAACTTTACTCACTCCACTCGACTAACAAGTAAGTCTACCCTTGAGAATAATTCTGACCCATCATCTTAACTCCAAGAACAGTTTCCAAGATTCAACTTCAGTTCTGTCGATTCTTCAACTGCCGATCACAATTAGGATAATCTTACGCAGCAAAATTCACATCTCAATTTGATACTTGGTAAATGTGTAAAAAGTGTCAACTAAAGTTTGGATAAAGTTTCCATTGACATTGAAAAAGTTGAACAACTTGACATGCAAACGAAGTCAGCAATTAGACGTCAATTGAGCTCATTAAAGTGTCATTTACTCCATTCATCCTAATCAATATTAAACATTTGCTAATTCAATTGATTCCCATGTTTTACCTTAACCTTAATTATCTTTATTTCGTCTCATAACCTAATTACACCAATTAACTGAATCACACTGAATGGTTAATTATAATTGATCATTAAAAAGACAAGCAACATTATCAAATTGATTTAATAAGCCAAAGATTGCCATTTAATTAGAATCGCCAGTTCAATTGGTTCAATGTGAAGATTGATAATCAAATAATTTGCCTAAAATATTGATACAATAAAATGATTGCAATTGAATTATCGATCGAGAAAAAAAAAGTTGCTAACTTTTGCAACCCTTGATGATGAAAAGTCTCATCAGAAGTTGAGAGTTCAGTTTCCATTGAAAACATGGTTCATCTTTGATTCCATCTCTACTTGTTAATATCATTATGATTTTACTAATAATATGAAGGAATATAATTTATTATTATTATTTGTAATGACGATTCAATGTTATCTGGATCTTGCCTTTGCGTTCACTTTTGTTTACTAAATGTATGTCTTTGTGTGAAATAGAGTAAATATTGTCTTGATAGTTAAGACATTTTCTGGATTCACTTTCTGATTGAAATTAATGTTTCATCCTTTACATGGGAAAAGTGAATCAAACCATTCTTCACATTCACCATTCTTTTAATCAGTCAACTTAGATTGATAATGGTGAAATTAAAGATACATTTTCTCCTTCCTATTTCTTCTTCTTCCATCAATTATCTCCTGTCATCAGTTAACAATTAATTTCTGTCAATATAATATCTATATTAATTACTTTCCCACTATTCCATTGATTTCATTATTAAGCCAAAATAAGTCATTTCTTTAGTCCAAAAGATGCAACCAAAAGTGTTAAATGGAAATGCAATGATTTGCTGATTCAGAGGCGAACAAGAATCGACGATGAAAAAGACGCTGGAAAAGATCGACAAAGTTCAATCCCCAAAACATCATTGATTACAGTCTTAGGCCGAGAACGGCGAACTATCCCAACAAAACTTTCAATGTTTGACTTATGCTCCAAATCTGAAAACTAATAGTTGTGACTATCTGTTGCTAATTATCTTTGACCTCTTGAAAGTTTCGCGTTTCATTTGAAATGTTTGTAAGGTTAACCCAAACTAAATATTCTCGAGTGGATGAACTATGATTTTTTCATTTCAAGTTGATGGTAAAGTTTCAAGTAAAAGACTGTAAATCAATACGTTTGGCCAAATATTTAATAGTTGACCAATTTTGTTGTGAAATTTTGTTGCCTTTTCCCTTTCCTCATGGATGATTGATGTTGTCAAATCAACAAAATTGAAGATGAAAGAAATGCGGAATGAAGGTTTTGTCAGGAAAAACAAACAAACAGGTAAACCATATGCCAATTGAATGGGATCGAATGAAATGGAAGAATCAAAGTTGAATAAAACGAATCTCAAAGTTTACAATGTTACTCTTTTTTTTATCAATTCCTTCTTCTTCTCTCCACCTCATTTCAAAGTTTGACTTAAAAACTATTGAGTTATCAAAGTCCAGTTAACACTTGGAATAAAGTTCAAATTTCGTGAGGAATCAATTTTGTTTCCACCTTTTCTTCCATCCAATAACTGCATCAATGGAAACGTATTATTTCACATTATACCTTTACTCTGGTTTCAATCTTTTTCCTTGCTTCTGGTCATCTTGACTAGTCAAACAGATTTATGTATCCAGAAAAGGTATTCATACAATTGAACAGACACAAAATATTCAGTTGAAAGATCATCTTTATGTTGCATTCAGTCAATATGTATAGATGTATCTGAATGGATACAAGAAGAGGGAAAAAGAAGGAAATCAAGTGCAAAGAAATGATGAAGCTAAGTGAAAATAATAATATTGTTAATGATATTAAGCAAAAAACAAATAGATTGTGAAGGGAAAAAAAATTGTTTACTAACTGCCCACACAATATCAATACATGAGTTTATTTGGTTATTGAATGGCCAATGTAATTCTCATCATGTTTTACCCATTTATTTTCATGTTTACACTCATATCTTTCAACAATATTAATGAGTAAAATGTATTCTTTTACATGATCTCTTGTCCAATATTTACATTCAGTCCATCTTTAATCACATTTCCAATGATCATAGATCAATAGAGAAACGTCAGAACACACACTTGAAAATGTAAACTTATTTCAACATTTAGATGATTCTTATTAATGCACTTCAAATTTAAATATATTAAAGTAATTAAACCAATTTTCTGAACCAATAAATGTCTTGCATCAAGCTCAAAGCATCCATTAAGATAATCATGTGCATAATCCGCTATGAGTAAATGTCTCCTTCATCAACAGGATTTCCGAGCTGGGAAAAAATGTCAAAGACAAAACCAATGTACGAAATTGGTCTCTTATTGTTTGAGTGGAAACTGGAGGATAAACGAGATTGGAGCTGATTTGTCGAGATGGCAACTTGAGGCTCAGGGTGAACACATTCCACCAAGGATGGACTTAGAGAAGTGAGAGTTAAAAGTTATGAGTTAAATACAGATTGATGAGAGAGTAGAAACAATTTCATTGAACAGAAACAATTGCGGACGTTGAGCGATCAGAAAATTGAAATCGGCCATTCGAAAAGGAGTGAGAAAGATACTTGAAAGTGAACCAGCTTCGGAATTTTGTCACAATTGAACATTTTAAAGTATACACAATAAACATATACTCAAAGACTGGCCTGTGGACCACAATCCAACTTATGAATTTGCAACTATATTTTTCAAGAAACATTACTCATTATTGCTTTAGCTGTTTCCTGGAAAGAAAAAGTGTTCAAATTGTAAGCGTTTCACCGGGGATAAGAGATCAGCGAATCACTACACAGAAATTGTTCTTATGCTGATACTCTGTTAACAATAAAGATAGACTTTCACAACAGAGATAACAGATACACCGAAGGTAAAAGATTACCCGAAAATTTTGGTTTGATTCAGCTTTAATTATAACATCAATAAACACAGTAACTTATTACACATTAGGTATCAATTAGATCTGAGTGAGGATGATTAACGTGAGAATGATTGGAAGAGTTCAACAATCATGGGTTTTAATTTAACTATTACTGATGCTTTTTTGTTGTTACCGCACCTTATTTATATCTAGACAAAAGGGGAAAAGGAAACAGCTTCTTGTTTTCAGTTAAACTAGATTTAAATTACATAGATTGATGAAAAAGATGTGATGATTAGTGATTGGTTGTGGAGAGGGTAAGTTGAGGTGTCTTCCCCTTACAAATTCTGTTGGGCGAGAAATAATTCAAAGACTTTGAGAGTTTATTAGTCTAACTCTTTCGGTCCAATTTCAGCTTGAAGCTTTGCAAATCTTTTCGTTGAAATGTTTCATCTCAACATCAAAGATAGAGCAAAGCTGAATAAATTGAAAAAATTAATCTTGTATGGAAATGAATAAATGTGCAATTAGTGATTTCTCATTGAAAAGCTAAGGAGTTTTTGTCTTTCAACTTTTCTTCTTCAATTGAATAACTGCAGGTTTCCCTTTGAAACTTTTGGAAGAAACAATTTTTTGAAGAAGAAAAAAATTCTAAACAATTTGAATTAATTTCCGTTAACTTAATGGAGTTGAGATGAATGCGGAGAAAAGAAGAGTTTTTGTCAAAAATATACTTATAATTGAAAATTGTGTGAAGCATGTTAAGAAATTTCATCTCTTTGTCAACATGGATTGATCATGATCTTAACATGTTTGAATGAGAAAAGAAAAGGCACATTAATTGTCTCTATTGAACTCATTGAATTTCAATTGCATTGCCTTAAGGCGACTGTTCAATTAATGCTTAACTTAATGAGGCTGATGATAGGAAACAAACCAGACTGATGAGCAATAAATCCATCGAGATAAAGTTTGATGAAGAAAGTAATCAACAGTTTCATGAAAAGTTTCAATTATAATTCACACTAAATTAACATCAAAATTTATTCAATTTTCTGCTTTTTATGGCCTGGTGTGAAACATTATTAATAATGAAAGGTACAACGAAAAGTCAAAGGTGAGGAGTTTCAACTGAGAGAAAAATTGAGTCGATAAAAAGCCAATTTTCAGCTGAACACACATTATCTTGGTTCATTCGTTTTCAATTGATTGAACATTGGCAAATCAAGGGAAACATTTTGAGCTGTTAAATAAGGTTGACATTGGGTCAACTTGAATCAATTTCAATTGAATTTCTCTTCACACAAACCTTAAATGAGCTTATTCAGGTAAATTTAAATGGTCAACCATTTATGCTCGAATCGCCATTTAAATCGTATTCTGTTTACACGATTCCAAGGATAAAGGTTTTGTTATCAATTTAATTCGAAAGGCAATGATTTTCAGAATCACTCGATCAGCCTTTAAGGGATAATTTCAAATTGAATCCATTTTCGAATTGAAAATTCATCTTTCGCCCAAATTTATTTCCCTTTAAAGTAAATCATTTTCATTGAATTTTACACTGAATCAGCATTAGATAGCACAAGATAAAAGAATAATTTTTAGTTTAAAATTCAATGAATAAATGATGAAGAAATTTACGATTCCTTCTGAAAATCTTTAGTTTCGTTAGCATTGAAATTCATTTTGTAAACGGATTCAACCGTTGAAAGGTCGAATCACGCATTTCATTTTATCTAAAAATAAAAAATTTCGTTTTCGCTGAAAAAAAACTGGAAAATTGTAATTTCAAAAATATCAAAGCACCAAGAATCAAATGGTATCGATAAAATATTAAATTACTTTAGTCTTTTCTGTTGTTTGCTTTGTTTGGGAAATTGATGAAAAAATTGATTCCAAGTGAATTTGTTTGTTCAATTTTTGCACCAACAGTTGAATATCTGTTGAACCAATTTTCGCCTTGTTTACCTTCATTAATCATGAATATTTCATTCCATTTTTAGCCTTGAATCAATAAATTATCTTCACACTTGCCAGGTAATTACGAAAAGTTTCAAGTCTTGAACAAAGTTAACAACATTGGGTGTAATGATGAGCAACGCGTATTTATTAATATAAAGCAATATTTATCGACGATAAACCTGAACAAATAGTCATTATAAGAGGCAAATAAACATGGCAATTTTCACAATTTAATTTCTTCCTCGGTTCATTGGAACATTTTCCAAATGGTAAAAAAAGGTTTAATCGATTTGTTGACACATTATTGGAACATGGTTTCAGTTGAATGTTGCCTTAAAATTTGAAGCTCATTGTACAGATGTTTTTGGGTCAGTTGATGGTGGAAATTTTTCAACCTCAACCAGGGTAAAGTATAATTAAAAAAGACATGATAAAGTTGAGAGATTCAAGGGTTGAACTGATGATATTAAAAGACATGATAAGTTATTGCTGAATGCAATGAGATTACAGGAATGGCTTGAGATGAAACTAATGGCTGCTCTTGATTATGTTGGAAAGTAAATGAACAAAAATGTAGAGATAGTTGGATTCCTAAATTTTGATCAGTGAGATAACATGATAAATGAGTTGTTCAGTGAAATGGACAAGAATAGTTTACGTAATTATCAAATGTATGATTTCAAGTGAATGTCGAAAAGCATTGATTTTTTTCCCCAGCAATAAAATCATTTGGTTATTTGAAAGGCTTTTCAAGCAAAATTCATTTTCTATCCAGAGAAAATGAAAAGAGAAAATTATCTTTTCAAATATTTAATTCGTAAATATTGAATTCTGATCAAATTGCTGTCGCTATTTTGTAATTGGATCATTGCGCTTTCCTTTAAATTTATTGCATTTACAATGAAATAGTCTCGATCAACTAATTGCGTTAAAATGTAAATTTGAAAAACTTTCAATGAATCGATTTGTCTGCAAACCATTTACCAAGATTAATTGCACCTGCGAAAGTATGGATAATTTAAAAAATTTTGAGACAATCAGCTTCTCAGATATCAATGAGTTTGGAAATATTTTCATCTCTAATCATAAATCATCAATGAAATGACAATATAAATCCAGTAAATCTTTCAAGTAAAAGTTCATTTTCTTTCATCCTTCTCATTTCCATGATCAGTATTTACCAAAATTTTTCGCATCATAACCAATATTTATTTTGAGAAGAAAATTTTTTTCCCTGCTAATGAAAATTGTTTATCATTTTCCTATCAATGAGTGAAATATTTTTTTTATCTTCCAAACTTTTAAATTCTAAATTCCAAGTTTCATCTTTAAAGTTACAAAGTTTATCATGAGATTGAATTTATCCTGACAAAGGTTGGTTTAAAATTTAATGGTTGAAGGTGATGCTTGATTGATTTTGAATATTGTTGGATAGAATTGAATAAAACTTATCTTTTTCCCCTCCTGATTCTGTAGTTTCAATGTTCCTTTAACTTACCTTTATTCTTTTATTGGTTTCAATATCATGAGAAAGGATTAACATTGATTAGTTCAATTGAAATGAAACTTTTGTTGCTCTGATTAGCCAAATATCATTGGACATTGTTACAAAACAAGGTTGATGCAAAAAGAAACTTTACTTGCTTTTAATGAGCAAGCAAAAGGCATTTGATATTTATCATGAATCAAGTGAAAGATTACTTTTCATTCATCTCTTTTGCTTTGCTCAAATCAACTTGTTCATTCATGTTCATTCAATGAAAACTTCGCTTTCTTCTTTTCCCTTTTAACCAATTTTGCAACAAAAATACGGTAATCAGCAAATTTGTTTCATCATTCATGATACTCGATGCTAATCAATTGATTATGGGAGTAAAATTTATCTTAAACTGGCGTGCAGGCAAGAAAGTGCATTTTCATTCCTTAGATACAATTACTTTACAACCAACCATTTAATATAAACTTACTTTGAAAACAAAAAATCATAATGAGGTTGAAGAGTTGAAGTGATGTTTGATCAAAGTAACATTTTGTGTAACAAGTATCAATAAGGGAATGGAGTAAGTTGGTTCAACTTGAAAGGTTGGCTCGTCTAGGTTGACTCGAAGAGATGTAAGTTGCCTTGTAAGGTTGGTGGTTGATCGCCAAACCCGTTAGTAAAGTTTAAATAATCGATTATAGACAAAACATTTTCGATTGAAATACAATGGAAATGATGAAATTTCAAATGATTTGACATTTAATTGATTAAATTTAGATATTGAATGTGACTTGGAATTGTCATGAAAGTGAATAAATTAGTTTTTTAGCTGTTTCGCATCCCTTTCATTCCCTAAATCACGTAAACTGAAATTCAATTGGAAATGGGTGGAAAGGTGAAGAAGCCAAAAATGCATATTCTATTTGAATGAAATTATACAATCAATAAAGATTCATTATCGGTTGAATGGGCATAATTTAGTTTTCAAGATGAAGAAGCAACTATACGGCAAGGTACTCATTGAAAGATAAAAGTAGAAGGCAAAAAAAATGAAAGTAAACATGAGAAGCTAAAAAGAGTTAGAAGAAAAAAAAAGAGTGTTCTGATGAAAGAATGAAGAAAAAAAAGCTGAATCAATATGGAAAGATTGTTAACAGAAAAAATAACCATAAAAAACATTGGAAATTGATGAGTGTTGAAGGTTGGAATTGAAATGATTTTTTTTCACCTTCAATTGAAAACGAGTTTAACGAGCAATGAAGAGGATTCAGAAGAGCGTGAGATTAAATGAATCTGCAAAAATCTCACAATGATAAACTCGTAATTTTCAGCTTTCAGCTTTCAACATTCACTCAAGATTCACCCAATTACCATGAAGAGTTGTCATTAAAATGAAGCCTATTCCAAACTGCATTCCAATAAATATATTTTGTTTTTATACTTTTCATTGTTCTCAAGCTAAACATATTTAAATTAATAAATTGCATTCCCTTTCCCATCCAATTTATTATCCACTTTAACCAATCCTGTTTAGCTGTAAATAGCTTTCTAATGCTGCAAGAACAAAATAATTTGAGGGCGAAAAAAACAAAAAAATATTTTCCTTTTGTTTTCCCATTCTTGACTCCCTGTTTTCCCCTGAGGTTGATAATAACTAACAATATAAACATTGTCATCAGACGATCATGATTGTTTCCCTTCATGATGATAGTTATTTTCTCATTATTATTATCTGCCTTTCTTAATCCTTTTTTTCACTTTTTCTGCACTTCTTTTCTGTCTTAAACTTCTTATTCAGTTCAATTGTGTTCAACTCTTTTCACCACCTTTATTAAGCTTTTCGCTTGCAACTTTGATCCGCAATTACATCCAGTGATCATGGTGATAAGATGAACCGAAAATGAAATCATTTTTTTCTTTCCAGAATCTAGAGATCGGAGGAGAAACGAATGATTTAACTGATTAAAAGGTTGAGTTAATACTTTAATAAGATTGACTTGTGCTTGGGAGTTTCAGATGATTCTGTTAACATTCACAAGTAAACCATCTGATGTTGCAGCAAATTATCATGGAAGCTTAATCAAGTAGAGAAATGATAAAAATGTAAAAGTCTAATATTTCAGAAAAAAAAGCGATTAAAATAAATGAACAAATTCTCATGAATTTTCAACCTTTTTGTCTGAAACATTTTCCAGCAACACTTTTTATATCAATTATTATGAAGGTTAAATCAACTTTAAATGTGTTTGAAGACATAAAAATCTGGTCAAAGTTAATTGAAACTGGCTGTAATGTTGATTTGACGTTGAAAAGGTGATCATTATTTACGATGATTACTTTGATTAAATTATTATTAGCAACTTTTTCTCATTAAATTTTCTTCCTTTCACTCCAATCCATTTATACGGTTAAATGTCATTTTTTATCCAAAACATTTTCCCATCTTATTTATCATTTGACGCTATTTTCAAGTGTAGAAAAAAGTAACAGTGAAAAGACAAAAATTTAGGAAATCTTTGATTCCAAGAATCAAGTAAATTCATTCATTTCAAAATAAACTGAGAAGAGTGACAAAAAAAAGGAGCAAAAAAGTTACATTTTAAAGCCTAACAAGCAACTAACCATTTTCATGCACGATTTCACCCAAGCTCAGTGTTGACAATTAAAATGGTCACCAAACTTTTGACCAATCAGTCTTGACATGAAGAGCAACTAATGGAGTTTCGAGGATCAATTTGATTTTCATTTGCAAATTAAATTGCAAATAAAAATCAGCAACTCAACATCTAGAATTATCTGTTTTCCCCTTTATTCCCATCATCATTTCATTAAACATAATATTTTTGATCATCTTCTGAGTATTTGGAGGTGAAAGTAGAATAAAAAATTTTAAGAAAAAAAAAACAAAAAAATCGAACGTGTAAAAAGTAACATTTTGCTGTTCATTTCAGTTCATTTTGTTTCTTTTGCTACTCTTTTGTCACTCTTGTTTGTTCATTTTGACATTTTAGGTTTTCTGGTTTTGTTGCATTTCTTGCCTTAAAACTCTTGGCATAATGGGAAGACACCAAACAAAAAAAGAGTGAAATTTGTCAAATGGTGAAACTGGCCATGAGTTTGTGCTGTCAAGATGCATTTTGATCAATTGGTTAACCATTTGAGTCGTCCTTTTTTTGTGGAGCAAAAAAAAAAGTGATTTCTCAACTGAACCTTTGTTTCAAGTCGTTGGGTGCAAGTTGCATGTATCATTGTAAAGTCTTTCCAAGTTATTGATTCAAGTCGAGCTCATTTAACATTTTCAAAAGTTTTAGAAGCTGATTGAGAGAGGGAAAACAAGTCGGATGAACAGTCGATCAATGAGTCTGAATTTTGTGTTTCTATTTCTTTCCTCGTTCAATATTAATAAATTGAAAACTCGAGTTGATTGAGAAAAAGTTATGTATTTGGTTCAATTATTTCAATTGTAGGACAACCTTCATCATCTATACTTTACCATTTTCCTAATGATGATACAGAATGTTACATCTTTTCCTTTGCACCAGAATCAAATTGTGATGATAATGATGATGATGATTGCAATTGCTCTGCTGTTTTGAGACACTTTTGATATTCACTGGAAAGTTAATGACGTTCAATTGACAGAAGAAATGAAAAACACGAAAATGTGAATTTATGTTTTGCCAAAATAACGATTGTTTACTGTTGATATTGATGTTTTAATATTTCATCCTTTATTCAGTAAACAAGTTGAAAGTGAAAATTTTCATTTCCATTCTTCAACTAATGATTGAATATTAACTTGAATCGATTCACCCAAGTTTTCCAGTGATTGATGAGATTGAACCATTTAAATGTGCAAAAGTTATCAAATTTAAAAATACATAAATTGTCTGAATCATCGTTACAATTGAAGGTTAAATAAGCAGAGATTTTATGCATTTTCATATTTAAAAATTGACTTTTCAACGATTAACAGAAATTCAATTTTTTTGCTCTCCATTTTCCTCATTCACATTTAGCTGGTTGATGAAAGAATCAGAATCGTATTAATCACCGTTTGGTGTGATAACCATCAGAATCGTGCAATATATACATTAATGGTTGAGTTAATTGGGTTTGGACCGAGAATCGACGATCAATAATCTTGCTCAATGGAAAACTTGGCATTTCCATTCTTTTCATGATTATTGTATCAACTTTTCATTAATCACCAAAACCCTTTTCATCATTCCCTTTCAACTTTATTAGTTTACTAATTACTGTTGATCAATTTATTTTTTGCCTCAACTGTCAAGTCAGTAAATTGTTGATCAAGTAAATGAATATGGAAAAGAGTTGAACAGTAAGCGAAAGAGAAAACAATTGATTCTGATTGAATTGGAAGACAATAAATCTTGATTAATATCTCAAACATTGAGCCAACTAATAAAATTGTTGATTAATGTATTGAAAGAGAGGAAGCAAAGTGATGATGAGCAGCGGAATAAAATTGCAAAGGAAAAGGTTGAAATTTACTACAAATTCAATTTGGACATTTCAACAGAATGTTCAATGACATGTGATTTGCATGATTCAAGATCTCAACATTTCCGGTTACATTGAATCACGTTTTCACCAGCTCTTATTACTTGCAATTCAACTGGCTTATACAACATTGGAAAGACATTCAATTTTGGTTCATTCAACAAGCTGCAAGCTTTCAACAATGAATGAAAGTCCAAATTGAAAAATGGAAAATCAATAGACTATAATCAATGATAACATGAAAAATGAATGATAATTTCAGTTGAACTTTTATTTTTGCTTCCCTTTTTAGAAAAGAAAAGAAACAAAAAAGTTTCAAATTTCAACTTTATTCCGAGATTCCATTTACTTGATTCATACAATCAATCCAAGAATTACTTTAATCATCATCAACATTTGATTAAAGTTTCAACCTTTGAATAAATAATTCACGGAATAATTCAAGTAAATTTGCTCTTCTTCTCCTGATAACACTTGCAATAAAAGGAATGAAACTTTCAACTTGCTCATGAAACTTTAACCAGTTTAAACATCAGTATTCAATGGACATTACATGGACAGCGAGTGTTATCAAGATTATTCATTTAGACTGATTGCATGTCAGCTGTAAATGAAAATGAAAGCCAAAAGTGAGACACTTTAATTACAAGTGCAAAATTTAATTCAATTTTTATTCACAATTCCATGAGGAATAATTTCTTGAAAATTTGATCAATCAAGTTGAATATGTAAACACAGGGAATCTTTACTGTTCATTAATCAAAGATGGAAACATTTGCCATTCCAATGAATAACCATGTTAAGGTCAGTTAACTTGAACACAATGCAAACAAGCTTTGAAAATTGAAAGACAAAACTTTCAATTGCAAAGTAAAATGTAAATTAATTTTGCGTCCACCAAAACACCAATTCATCTGAATATTGGACTTCATGTCCAGATACTTGAACCTTTGCATTTCCCAAGTCAATTGGTAACCAACTGAACCAAAAAAAAAAGCTTCAACATCAAGACTAATATTTTATTGATACTATTAAAGTATCATTAACATCTAAAACTCCCTGTTTTCCCTCCTAATGATAATAATCTGTTGGGAGTGAAAAAAAAAGTTGAATGGAATAATTCAATGATTCTGTTGGATTGGCGATGGAATAGAGAAAAAAAAATAAGAGAAAAAGAAACAACAAATGCTACAGGAAAAAAAGGCAAATGATGATAATTTGCCATTATGGACGTCATAAATAAGCCTGGTTGGATTGTTGATTAATGTTGATAATTAGCCAACCATTGAGAGATTACAAGTGCTAATGGAAAGCAAACAAATGATTAATGAGTTATAAAATTGAATGTCTTTTACCAATAACATTGGCTTTTCAGAAAGTAAACTCTTTTGGGTTTGCTGTTTGGGAAACTTTGCAAGACATTTACTTGGAAAAGTTGAAAGTCCATTTCCTTGGTTTAACCGTTTCAATAGATTAATGTTTTCATTTGCAAATTGAATTTCAATTGTTAAACTTATTGATCAACTTTTTGTAAATGCAAAGTCGAGTCTTGTTTTACTTTTTTTTTGCAATTGAATTTAGTTTTACACTTTTGTTTGATATTATTTATAATCATTTTTGTTGCAGTTTGCTTACAATTGTCAATAGAAGGAATAATGAAATATTAATGAAAAAATAATTGCATTTGGTTTCAATTTTTGATGAAATTTTCACCATTCAATTCTTGTTTCATTTTCACCTTTTGTTTTCACAGACAATCGATTCACAATTTAACCTCTTTTCATTATCAATTTATTGAATCCATTTCACGATCCATTAAAATTACATTAATATTACCATAAATCTTTACAGGTAAAAAGTTGAAGCATCATTTGTTAGGCTAAAAAACAAGAGAGTAAACCTTGGATTGATTTAAGCTGAAAATGATTAACTAGATTCACAGATTTGACTAACTTTCAAAAATGTTTAACATTGAAGCGTCTTCTCTCGACTATTGATTAATTGTTAAAGTAATAAATTAATAAATTATTCAGTGTTTCAAGTTGAAACTTTTTCTTCTTCTCTCTACACAAAAGCCATTCAGACGTTCATTGAGCAACTTTCAGTTTATATTGTCATGTAATCTCCAGTGGATTCAATTGTTTACCTTCAATCGTCGAGGTAAACAGAAGCAAAATCATTTGTTGACTTGTAATAACACCTGAAGCTAATAATCCTAATTGTGTTGAACAAGAAAAGAAAAATTACAGCCAATGGACAAGACACATTAAAAGAGTTACAATTGTGTTGTGTCTGGACAAGTTCATTGTTGACATGAATGAAACAGATTAATCGAAGGAAAGGAAAAAAAACAAGAAAAGGTGCAAAAAATGGGCAAAATTTAGTAAAAAAAAAAGTTTTCTACTTTTCACTTGAGCTCATTTCTACTTGATTAACAATGAAATTGCCAAATGAAGAAAAAAAACGATTTCACGACAATTTCGTATTCTTTTTTTTCTGCTCAGAAACATGATTCGATAAATTAATGGTTCATCTGAATGGTTTCAGGTGAAGAGTAATCAACTGTCTCTACCTAATCATCTCGATTACCATGCATTAACCTTCACAGTTGTTACGATTTAAGACTATTGAAGATATAAGCGATGAACTCATTGAATCCGTTGAATGCAAGTGCCGATGATTCTTTGGATACTTTAACCTCAACCGTAACACTGGCTTCATTTTCAGTTTCCGATATAATTGGAGTTCCAACGGTAAACACCGATGACGGCGTCATGTTAGTAAACCTTTTCAAGCGGTTCAATGAGACACTTCAAGGATTCACTTCTCGACCCAAAGTTGAACCTCCAACTGATGAACACATAACCGACAATCTTGGCATGATTATACCGCTGGGATTTGGCTTGTACAGTTTGAGTTTAATCACCTTTTTTGGTAATGCAATGGTTGTTCATGTAATCAGGACTGAACGTAAACTGAGAACGGTAAGAAACAATTATTGGTTAAAGAAAATTTAGATTCCAAGGAGAAGAAAAAAAAAAGAGAAGAAACTTTTCCTTTTCTCGTTTGTTTTCTTTGCGCCAATTTGCTATTCCAATTCAATTTACTGTTACAATCTTGGAAACTAAAAACATCATTATCATGAAATAATGATGAACAATTTCCATCTCAACATTTACTTTTATCAATAATTTTGGATAATTGTTTTTCTTTTCTTTCATCGTTGCACTTTTCAATGTTGATTAGTTCTCATTAGGTATTCATATTAACTCGAAAATTATCTGGTTAAACCAAAGAAGTGAAACCTTTTTCCTCTTGATTTTCTTCTTCCTTCTGAATGATTCTAATGATTATCAAACAGAAACCACCAAATATTGAGCTCATTTTATTTGCTTTAATTATTATCAATTGTTATTCTTAACATGATCATGAACATGAAAAGAAAATAAAGAAGCGACAAACTTGGATGGAAAACGTTTCGAAATCAACTGCAAATTCGAGTTTTGTATTCTTTTTTTTTCTTCTTCTTCATCGACCATAAAAAGTCTAATGTTTGTAGCATGAAAATTGATAATTTGGTGAAAATTGTTTCTTCACTTTCAAGCTTGTTCCATGTTTTCACTTTCATTGTTATGTCAATGTTTCTGATTAGTTTTGAATGTAATAATGTTGGATGAAGAGAAATGCTGGAACACACAAAATCGTTTGGAATTTTGTTATCGCCTTCTTTTACCGAGGAGTGAAAGTTATCGTTGCATGGATTTTGGAAATAATTGATATTCTAGAGTCTCTTTCAGCCTCTTATTGATTGATACTGTTAGTCAATGAAGAGTCAAAAAGGTTCAACTGATGAATGAATCTGACGGGTGAAACGAGCAGACAATATTTCAAGTTTACTCGAGTAAATGCAAAACTGTCAAAACTCTTAACACCATCCTTAAACTGTTCAATTTTTCTCATGAAAGTTGCTCAGTTATTCAAGTTTATCTTTTCTTATCCATTAAAAATGGGCAAATCTCTTGGAGTAACTATAATAACAAGAGATTCTTCAAACTTTTTCACAAGCAATTTCGTGGTGAGAAGTTTGTGCCGAGAACATTTGCAATCACTTTTGGTCCTAAAGTTACGCAGTTCTGAAAAAGTTACTGAGTGCAGAGTTTACGCAAAACTTTTCATTTCCCAATGACTGTCAATATCAAGTCTTAGAAAGTCAACATTCAAAGATTTAAAGTGTTTCGGTAAAAAGGATGAATTATTTTTTGAAGATCCTAAAAATGATGTTTATGTTTTTAGTTCAAGGCTTTGGAAGTCAAGTTAGAAGAGATCTTTGTAGATTAATTGTTTCGTCTTCTTGGTTCTCTGTTTGCCATTGCTGATAATCATTGTTTACGATTGGTTGGATTAGTTTTAGCAAAAGAAAATTCTGATGAATCTGAATCTGTTGCGATCTCTATCTGCATCTTGCACTTAATCAATCATTACTATTGACATGAAGTAGAATCGACTGTCAATCAGTCGTAAAATGAATCGATGGGATTAGCTTGGGAGGAACGCTAATGAAACGATGAATAGCAGAACAAAAATAACAGGCAAATTAGCCTTTTTATTTACCTCATTAAATGACTTTTGCTTTGTAAGTGTTTCCTCAAAGGCATAACTTATTGCTGTTTCGCCTTCAATTGTTTCTTCGGTTCACATTGAATCAAACATAATCCACAACAAAGCAGTAGTGGTCAGAGTAAAGTGAACGAAATCAGAGTTTTTACAACGTTAGTCTCTTTTGCAGTACAAGATCGAACTTTTGATTGCTTTATTGTTAGCTTAATGTTAGTCTAATGACTGACATGACTGGCAATAAGGCACTAATCTTCATGGATTGTAACTTGAAGATATCGTTTGAATATCAGCAAGTCGAGATGGAGAAGTGCTTAAGTTGAACTATGCAAACCTTACTGATAGATTCCCAGCTTAGATGCGTTGTCCCGTTTCACCTATGAGCAGGTAAAACACCTAAGTAGCAAGGTGTAGCAAGTCTGCCGTAGCTGGTCGATCCACATGAGCAAACCTAGAAAATTATTGATCTTAAACTACATCAGCCAATCTCGTTGCGAGTTATTATTTTTTCTAATAAACAAGACTCGATTCATTCAATATATAATGAGCAAAACTTTCATGAAAACCTTAATTGTTTCTGTTGCAAATGATGATTGAAAAATAATTCCTAAACAAGAATGAAATTCGAAATGGAAATGGCAAATAGATTGGTTCTTAATGATGATTTGAATGCAATTTCAATGAAAACTTCATTAATTTTGACTTTAATATTATTTACTTGGCAAGTCTAAAGTGATTAATCGATTCAATGGACCAAGTTTATTTGTTAATCACTAAAAAATGAGCCCTCTTATGCAAGCTTCATGTTCAACTGTTGATGGTCAAGCTTGACTTTAGTTAATTTAACCTGTTAATAAACTTTGAAAGGATGCAATTTGCATGGAAATGGATTGATATTGAATGCAACTTTTCCGCTTAACCTAATTATGTTATCGAAAATCTGTTAACCTGACCAAAAGGATTAAACGCAAATTATACACTGAAAGAGCTTCACTTTGCAAAAATGAATATTAATATAATTCAAATGCAAACCAATTTTAGTCAACTATTGTTATTCATGCAATCCTTACCTAATGAAGTTTCAATTTTTAGATCTACTTTGTTGTTCAAAGGTGAAAATGCAATTATTAGATTAACATTTGCATGCTAAAACTAAGCCCCAAATCAGTATGCAGCTCCATGTGCGAAGAGACTGATAACGACTTCACTGAAACCTAATCTGATTAATAAAGAGCTTTCAGGTGTTTTATTGATGTTTTTTGGTAAACAGCTTCACTGATTCAGATCATTTGCTTCAAACATTATCGATTCGACATTTGACACTTGAAATATCATTGAGTTTAGTCTCCAGTTCATTCCAAATCCACTTCCAGCTAAAAAGCCATGAATCAGCAGAAATAACAGCTTGGATTTTGATCAAAATTACCGAGAATAGAAACAAAACTTTTGAATGTTGATCTATTGAGCTTTGTTCGCTTTGTTTACCAAACAAGCAAAACATTTTAGCTGAAAAAGTTTAACGGTTAATCGTCTAAAACTAAAGTCTGATTAAACTGTTTCGAGTTTAAATTTTCATGAAAACATTAATTTACTTCAAAGGTTGACTAATTTTCGCAGTGAAACCCATTAATCTAGGAAAAGTACATTTTGTATTACTTTGTTGCTCTTTTCGAGTTTGCTTTTATTGTTTGATATTTTTACCCAAATTGAAAGTGAAAAAATTGAATGCAAAGTCAATGATACAGAAAGTTGACCATTAATTGAATTGAAAGTTGATCAATTGTTTGGTCACACGAGTTTGTTAGCTTTAAATTTCTTTTGCCAACCAAAGGTCCAAATGATGAACACTGTTGAACAAATTGAGTATTCAAATCAGACAAAAGTTTTACTTCAATGATTTTACCCTCTCTTCGGTTGCTCAGTTTTTTCAACTTACCATTTTTACCCTGAAAAAAAAGGAGAGAAGGGAAAAACAAAAAAATTTCAAGTTGCAAAAGTAATAAAGAAGGATGAATCCATGGCAAGAGTTGACTTGCTGTTTACCTGTGCATCTCAATGGATCCATCTGAGAGTAAAGAAAAATTTACTCAATGATGAATGATTTGAAAAAAACAGGTTGATGAAAGGCGAAAAAACTCTGTTACTCTTTTGCTTGCATACAATTTGCTCTTGAAACTGAATGGAGCAAAAATTAGGATAAAGTTACAGTTGAAGTAGCAATTGAAACTTTGATTCTCTTGACTTACAATCAGTTTACAACGAAACAAAATTTCATTTGTTAAACTTCACCAAAATGTATTATCAATTTCAAACTCAACATTAACATCATTATCGTCCTTTTTGTTTCCTCAACTTGCTTTTCACCATTTCCCTAGTTACTTAGCGAAAATGACTTTTCCAAGAAAATCGATTCCAACCAGATTCTAATTTCTGAGAAAAGGCAGCAAATATTTATTGTATAACAGTCAAGTTAAATAAAGTACAACAGTTAACATCAGAAAGATCTTTTAAAATTTCGAATTCGAAAACCAATCATCAGACATCAACATTGAATTTGCTTTTCTGTCTTTTTTTTCTGTTCTTCAACTGAAAGTCCGATTTTATTCTGTTGTCAACTATTTTTACCTTTAAAAGGTTTTGATGAAAGTTTGAAAAGTTCATCAATTGAGATCAATTAGAATAAATTTGTCGAACAGAAATGGTTAATCAAGATTGATTTTGACTTTTTACTTTTACTCTTTTGCTTTCAATGAATGAATGTCTTTTCATTTCAAAGTCATTTGTCAACTTGAACCATTCCAATGGATTCGTTTTATTTCCAATACATTTGTAAGTGTAATTTTGATGTTTGTTTTGATTGTAAAACAAAAAAAAAGATCAAACCTTATAAATCACACTTTTCAGTTATATTAATACGTGAAATGAGGAAAGAGGAAAATTGTTTGTTCCAACTGTTAATGTCTCTTTTTGATTGATTTATGTACTGTTGTTGATTTGATCAATTGATTTGTGTGTTCAATGCGATCCTTTCTGCCATCAAATATTCCTGTTATTAAATTATCTCGTCATTCATTTTCAATCATCAATTCAATTTAGCCTTTAAACTCAACTAAAAGGTAACATTTTGAAACAATTCCTGTAAACTTATTCGATATTGATATTAACATTGAAATCCCTTTGAAAGTAAACGTTTAAAGTGAACTGTCCTGGTCAATGGATAACAGCTTTGAAACTTAATTAAACTTGCAATTTGAATAAATTTAAATTTCTTCCAAGTCAACTTTTCTGCTTTATCGATGTGAATATAAATTATTTGCTTTTTTCGGATCAAACTTGAATGTGCATTTGAAAAGCGAAAAGTACAAATAATTAGATTTTAAACTTTCATTGAACATTTGAAGCCAAAAACTTTATTTTCTCATCTATTCAATCCAACAAATTGACCAAATGCAAATTCTTGTCTTTACTCTAACCATTAGATTATCGTGCATTTTTTACTCCAATGGTCAATGATGATGACTTGATGATTATTTAAATTCATCTTGTACATTTAGCCATAAGCAAATGGCCTTTAAACGCAAAATTTGGAGTAGAAACGAGCACAGAAGAAAACTCTTGAATTTTGTTTCCTCTTAACAGTAAATCATGACTTTTATCTTCTCATGCAACTCCATTCAACCGAAATTATCAATTTCTTCATCAGAGTAAACATTAGTTCTGCAGGTTCTGGGCTGAGAAAGACTTATCAACAAGATTGACTTATAATAGTTTTCAAAAGGAATCATGAATCACAAAATCACTGCAAACTCAAATGCTTTTGCATTTTCATAGAAGATCAATTGAAGTTTAAAAGTTCATTTAAATTCAGCATCAACAATGGATCAGAAAAGTTTTAAGTCTTCAAACCTTCAAATTCCAGGGAAAGAAAATATTAAATCTATTTTTTGATAATAAATGAATATTGATAGTCAATACGTGAGTCGAGATTTACTCAGTGAAAAACAATAAAATTTTAAAACAAAAATTGAATAAACTTTGACTTACAAAATGTTCAGCTGTAAAAGTTAATCTTGAATTGCAAGTTTCCAGAGTTCTCTAACATGGAAGTCTCTAAACTCCAATCAAACCTAATCGTAAATATCTTTTTCCTCGAAACTTTCACCAATTACATATCTTGAAATTGTGTTAAGGTTAATAAACGAAACAATTTCAGAGCAAGTTGATTGAAACATTTCTTCATGAATATGAATTGAATGTTTAACAAATGTTTCAACAATTCTCAAGATGAGCTCTTAAAGGATTAGGACAAATGTGAAGTTATCACCATTTAATGTTATTATTCAAATATTAGAGTTGAAACATTTTCTTCTACATTTTTCATTCAACTTGCAAAAGTTAAGCCAAAATGTTTCCAAAATTATTCTCCTTCATTCCACCAGATAGTATCCTGTGACATTGATTAAAGATTCATTCATGGCCATGGCTGTAATAAGCATTGGGATGAAATGAAATTCAGCTTTTCTCGTTTCTTTTACATCAACATTCATTTTTCAAAAAAAACGTTTTCACAAACTTCAAACCCTTTTGCTATTACAACCTTTTCCCAAGTTAAATTGAATTTTGTTCCCATTCAACCTTTTCCCGTTAAATTTCATCATTTGATCAACAATTGTAACCAATGTTTGACTATTTCAGATTGCAAGATTGTGAAAATGGAAAATATGAAAATGTTTTAATGAAACTCATGAAATGCCGAGAAATAAAAGTCATAAAATGGACAAAAAAAAAGTCAACAGAAAGAAATGTTGAAAGATTTAAATCGCTGCAAACTTGTCCAAAAGTTGAAATCAAATTGCAATTGATACTTGAACACGATAATGACATGTAAGAAGCTCATTTGTATTGCAAATGAATCTTTCATCCGGTTTCAACTTCTTTTCTTTGCTTCACTTCCTTTTCCATTGCCATGGTAAAGAATTCCCAGTGATATTGAACTTTTTTTCCTCTCACCTTCATCGACCTAATCCATGGTGAAAAAAGGCAAATCTAAATAAAGGTAAAAGCGTTAACAGTCTAACAATGGAAATTCAAGAATCGAAAATGTTGCTTCAATTGAAATGTAAACTTTACCAAAATGAAATTACACCAAAGGTAAATGGCGAGATATTTTGGGCTCATTTTGACCTTTCCAATTGTTACCTGTTTCTTCATTTTCATTTCTTTTTCTTCTTTAAATTGAGACTCATTTATGAATCTAATTTACCTCTGAAGGTGTAAGACTTTTGTTTTACATTTTCATGAATAAAATGAACTGAAAATGTTGAACTTACAAATCACGTAAAAGTCGTTCTTTTGCCTGTAAATGTTTCCCTCTTTTTTGCACCTTTCTTTTGCCTTCTTTTCCATGAAAATTAAAATGCTTTCTCGTTGAAACTTTTGTTGAGACAATTTCATCATTTATTATATTCATGATGTAAACTTCACTGTGCTTGGTAAATGTTCATAATCAAAGTTGCATGAAAAGATTGAACATTTTCTCTCATTTTAGTAAATGCTTTTTTGTTTAAACCTGTTTCCCTCATTTCAGGGGAACAACTTTTTACCACAAAATGTTGCAAATTGAAAGCAAACTGTTAACAATTAACATTTTCACAAAGAAATTAACTCTTTTTGTTCAACTTCATTTGTAAACTAAACTTGATTTTTGCGGTTAATTTTATTACCTTCATTGAGTTTTTTGTCAAATGAAATACAAGTTTGATTTTATGAGAAAAAAAAATTAATTATCGGATTATTCTTAAACAGGCAAGTGTAATTGTCTTTACTAGCTTTGTGATTATTGATATTAAAGGTTAAATCTGTTGTTGTTTAACATTTAAATTATCACTGATTCTGTTGGTGGAATTTTACTCGATCTTCAGATTGAACTCTTAACTATTTGTTAAAATGAGACAAGGATAACCTTTGATTCTGTTTTAACCTTTTCTACGATATTTTCAATTCATTATTTATTCATCATTCATACGTTATACAGTGGTTAATGTGATGGTTAATATCATAGTAAATGTCCGACTTTGAAATGCCAATGGAATGAAATGAAATCAACATTGAAATTATTTTGTTTGTGATCAATGATTATGAATTAGTAAAGACTGTTCAAGTCACTTCAAATGGATCATGCCATTAATATTATGATGAGAATGGCTTGCAACAATGAATACGACTTCTGGCTTTACCTTAATATTTCATCATTGAGTAAACCTGGTTTGATGTCATCAATTTATTTTTCATCTCATCAGTTTCTTGTCTCAATAATAATCGTAAATAAACCAATGACTTTTGAACTTTGTGTCAAACAAAATTATCAGTTCAACTTTGAGGTGAACCTTCAAGTTTTCAGGGAACAAACATTAATCAATATCACATGTGTGTTAGCAATGGAACTCTTGTTTTAAACCATTTCGCCTTTTATCTCGTTCAGATTGAAAATTTCCACCAAAGTCGGTGAGAATGGAATGTTTTTTCGAGTTTATGTATTTTCCAATGTTTTCTCGGGAAACATGAAACAAATCAAAATCTTTTGAGCATTTTTGTCACTTCCAGTTGAACTTTTAAAACTCTTCAACTTAATAACCTTTTCTCATTTCTGTAGATTTAGACAGAAATGTCAGAAAAATTTTAAAGCAAAGACAATTTTGAGAGAGACGATTTGTATGAAAAATGAATGAAAATGTTGCACAAAAATCAGAGAAGATCCTTCGACACATAAATCATTTTCCATCTGAAAAAAAACCTTTTCAAGCCTCCAGGTAATCAAAGTAAACATGAACGAAACCTGAACAATTAATTTTAATTTATTCAAAGGCGCAACTGGAGGAACTGGCCTCTTTAAATTGAACATAAATGTTCTGATTTTATTTTCTGAAAAGTTGCATAAAAATGATGACTGATCGTATCAAAGGCTCAGCAGGATATCACATTGTTTCACAATTGGGAGTTAAAATGATCTTTAGAAATGTCTTCTGGACTAAACATGCTAAAGTGCTGAAAATGCGCAAAAACTTGGCTCTTTTAAAGCTCACATCTTTGCATGTATCACAGATGAATCTCGCTATTTTAACAGTGTTACTCAATTTCATTTTCAAAATTTAAAATAAAACTCTTTAATCGTGTTTTTTGACTATCTTTCAACCGCATTTCCAAGCTATGAAGACCAATTTAATTTCAATTTGATATGTTTAACTTTCTGCTGAAATGCTCTTCTCCTCCAAACGGGTGGATCGAAAGGAAATTGACCCATAATGTCTACTGAGACTGGTCCCATTGAATCAGCATTTATTTCATTTGTTTCAATTTAACTCGTCTCTTTATAAATAATTTTAAACCTTTGAAAATGCTTGCTTTGATCAGTTCTGTCAAATATTGATCTTACAAAGTCAATAAAAAATTCAAATCAACTTTTTCTTCATTTTACCTTTTTTTTTGTCCCATAATTGCAATGGAAAAGCAAGCGAATCAACCTTTTCTTTATTCACTTGAAATACAGTTATGGGTCTTGATAAATAGACTTAACTGGAGCAGTTACTGTAATGCGTTTTACAGTTGATTAACTGGTCGATTGACTATCAACTTATAATAAAGGTTAAAGATGAACAAACAGAGGATAAACTATTTACTCAACCATTCAATTTACAAATCAATCGTTAATCTCAAGAGTTGCTAATCTGTAAACCGAAAAGGATGAATAAAATGATGAAAATGGTGAATCAATTGTAAAGAGACGTAAAAAGAAAGGCAACTCATCCAGAAGAGGATTGAGCTTGGAAAAGAAAAGAATGAATCACTTGAAAGGATTCAGCTTGATTCAGGGAAAATGATGGAAAGAGATGAGAAGAGAAATTTTTGATTCCAAGAAAAATTGTCGACTTTGAAATAGAGATGAATAAGAATCACCGAATCAAATGTATTGAAAGATTTTGTAATAATTCTGTCAAGAGTTTCTGTCAATGAATCACCGAGTGAATAAATGTTGACTCTGATGGAAGCAAATTTGCTCACCAATTCTTATGCTGGAAATTTTTCTTTTCCTCATGAAATCCTCATAATCCTATTTTATTTTCAACTGAATTGAAACTTATTTCTTTTCCTATTAACTTGCAAAGGATAAAGGCTTTTGTCACATTTCAAGTCATTTGATTTTGTTAGTTAATTTTCAATTATTGTGATGAGATAATGCAGATTTATTCAGGAAAAATGGTGCAAAAAAGGTTGCAATATAAACGATTGATTAAAGTTGATCAATTATCATGGAAATTATGATAAATTGTACTTTTTTTTTGTCATTTGAATATTTCATCAGCTGGCATCTCTTGAGATGTTGCTTTTTCTCAATTTAATCTCATTCTCTTTTTGGATGAGTAAATTGATTGTTGATTGTTAATTAATGTTTACAATTCTCATGACATGTGAATGACAATTTAAAGCAATTTTACTTAATTGAATTGTTGTATTTACTCTTGACTAACCTTTAAAGGTGATTTAACTTTTTAATGTTTAAATTGAAATCTCAAGACAGCTTTTTTGCAAGTTTATTTTCATCAAATGATGATTTGTTTCTTCAACAATTTAGACTTCTTTTTGTAACTCCAACGCTCATTTAATTGTTTAATGTAACAGTGTTGAATGGATGGTTGTATTACAGCTGACAGTCAATTGATAATCAATCAACTCTTTTGATTGTTTCATCATATTGGAAGGAACTTTGAAAAATGAATAAAAAATTGATCAACTTGAATCAGTGATTTGCTTTCATTTGATCAGGTGGAAAAAAAGATGAAACATTAATTTGCTGGGAACATCATTATTGTCTCTTTTGTTAATGTTAATGCAATGTCAACATCGTTTCACAATTGATTCAGAATAGGTTTCAGATTATCTTTGAGCAACATTTATTGAACTTGAAAAATATCTGAAAGTTAAGCAAAAATTTAAAAGTGCTAACAAGAAATAAAAAAAGGTACCAAAGACTGGATAAAAGGGTGAAACATTGTTAACTTTGTTTCTCTTTGACTGCTTTACTTCTCATCATCATCATCATTATCTGTGTAACTATCATTATTATCTGACTCATATTTTTCCTGTTCAATCATCTTTCTTGCTTTACAAAGTAAGCCAACAATCATCAATTTGAAAAATGATCACTTATTGTTAAATATAAAGTTGAGTTTGAACAAAGATGATGAATTATGTGAATGAAAGGGTAACATTGCGGGTGAAAACCATTTTTACCCTTCAAATGTTATTGGTTTCAGACCAATTAACTGTGCTTATTGAGCTGGCCATGTTAATGGGGAAAGTATTTAAGATTTGATAAAATTGAAAATTGGTGAAATGCAAATCAGAAAGGAATCAATGTTAACCCAAAATCAACCAAATCCACGTCTTGATGAAAATGAGTGAAACCCATTTTAATAGATGAGTTTCAAGGTAAATTTTAAAGCAACATACAGTTTTCATATTACAATCGCCAAAAAAAAACAAAATTTTGTGGTGTTACTCAGAGAACCAAATCAACCCAAAAATACCGTAATCATGATTCGGAGTTTAAATCAGTCGGCATTAGATCTTCATCAAATTGATAATACAGAGCTGCATTATTAAACAGTTGAATATGGCGCTAAAGAGTAACTCAGTTTTCATTGTCAATAGACATTAACCAGAATATTTGGGTTTGCCTTTAATTCAAATTTTATTTTGCCGTTGAGATTTACTGGTGTTTTTATTATCCAACGATGATTAATGTTAGTCTTGAATCAGTTTTTCTGCTTAAAATAAATCCTTTCATCAAATGTTATCATGAGTTTGTATACAGATGATGAGAGGTTGAAAAGTATTAGCAACCAGGACATTATAAAGGCATTTTATGTAAATTTAAGGCAAATGTAAGGATGCAACTTTGCTACTGTTGAGAATTTTTCTCATTATTCTGTCTTCACATTGTCTGGTCGTTCACCGAGGCAGGTCTGGTTAACCTCTGAACCTGCAAAAAATTGAAACATTTGTCTGGACCATTTCGCGTTTTCTTAATATTCAGAATTGAGGGAAAACCAATTTATTCTGGTTTCTTAAGCCTTTCTCATTTCTTTCATTTTACAATTTCTTTGAATCTTTTGGGTATAAATTTAGTTACTGTAAGTTATCCTTTCACCTATTATTGACATGAAAGTGACCAATTTAATCCTTTCCTACAAATTCTGTCCATAATCCTAAATTCTGAAAGCATCAGCTTATTCAATATACTAAATTTAGCTTTGATCGTAAGCAATTTACAAATGAAATGAGAAGAAAACTTTTGGGTTAAACATTTACTCGTCTCTTCTTGGTTTACAAGATTAACAGTGAATAATTTATTAAATGATAAGTTTCATTCAATTCTGACGGAAGGAAATGATTTCAATCAACTATTAATTAACACGTTAAAGATAGTAACCATTGATTAACTGTTGTATTCATAATTAAGTGAATAAAAAAAGAGGTTGAACAAGAAGGGGAAAAAAGCTTGTAATGCATTCTGAATATTGTCTGGTTGTCTGGTAAAATGATGATAACAATAAAAAAACGATGAAAATGTGAAATTTTGCTGAACCAGCTTCCGATTATGAAATACATGGTAATGAAAATGAATAATTAAGATGATGAAAAGTGAAGCGAAAAAGGCCTCAACATGAGTATCAAGATTTATCCTGAAACATGGGTAAGAAGCAATTAAATTAGCCTACAATTTTGCTCGTCTTTTTGGCAATCATTTTTTACACTCTCATCAACTAATGATCTTATCAACCTTTCAATGCTTTCTAAATTAATCTTGACTCTTTTTAATATCAATGACAACTTAATCATTGAATACAGTTAATCATGTTGTAGTACATTCAATATGAATCTATTCTCGTCTCTTCAATCAACCTTTTTGCTACATTTTTTGAGATTCCCTTTTTTCTGGTTCGTTTTTTTCAAGCTTAAATTGTATTGATTGCTGTTCCTTGTATTAGCTTATTTAATCGGATTAATTGACTTTGATTTTAGGCTTAAATGGTTGATATGTTTTGTTCAATTTATTTTACCTAAAATCTGCTCAATGTTTAATTAATTCAACTGGTAATGTAGTTTACGTCAAGTCTTTGTTAACAATTCAGATGAGAGGCAAATGTAATTTTTGTGTCATTGTAAAGATGGGTTAAGTATTATTTAACTAACTGCAACGAGAAGTTATATGGTTTACTAACGAGGGCGGAGCCCGAGTTTGTTTAAACATATAACTGCGAGTAAATGTTAGTTAACTGATTTACATCACGACGTTAGAAGGGGCAAGCACTAATGATATCAGTGGACACAACCAGTGATATTAAAGATTGATTAGAATTGAATTTTTCCTTTGCTTAACAAATATCACAAGGTACACATCACAGGTGTCACAATTGAAAGTGGTTCATCTAAAGGTGAACAATTTACTGAGTAACTAAATAATCATAGATATGTGGCCACTGTGCTTGTTAACTGTGCCTGTTAACCGTGTATATTAACCATTCTTCTTAAATATGAGATTAAACAATTTAACAGTTTAATTAAATTGCATTTAATCAGTACAGAGTGATGTAAGTTAAAATAAGGGATTGCAATTTTGGGTGACGATTAATTGTGATTAAAATGGAAAGATTGTTATATGGAAATTTAATTTTTTAATGGTTAAAGTTTACTTGATTAACTGCGACAATGATAAGTATAACATTACTATTGGATGCATTTGTTAAGGCAAACATATTTAAGGTTAAAGTTGAGATTAAATTAACAGATGTTACAGTAAAGTGTTACTGTTTTAGATTCACAATAAACTTGTATCATTTTGTTTTTTACTTTTAGACAATTGATTTTAAAAGTCAAATCGAATCAAATTTGTATGCAAATTATCAAGTAATTTAAATAAATTTCATCTAATGACTCTACTTTGAAAATTGCGCTTCTTAAAAAGTGCAAAGTTCCATTCAATTTGGCGGTTTAGCTTGCAGATTAACCTGTTTTGTGGTTAATTTTGTTTTGTTTGATTTGTATATAATTGATTGTTTTTGTTTTTTTTGTGTTTCTTTTATTATACAGGTTAGTAATATGTTTATATTGAGTTTGGCCATTGCTGATCTTATTGTTGGATTAATTGTTATGCCCATCTCATCGGCCTACGTTTTAACTGGTGACTGGATATTTGGTCTATTTGTTTGTCAATTTTGGTTAATTATTGATTATACCGCATCAACTGCCTCGATATTTAATCTATTAATTCTTAGCCTTGATCGATATTGGTCAATCAAAAGTCCACTTAAATATCTATGTAAACGAACCAAGAAACGTGCTTTAGCAATGATTGTAATTGTCTGGTTGTTGGCCGCTTGTTGGATTGTACCGATCATTGGTTGGCATCATTGGTATAATTATGGTAATCGTAAGCATGATGGTGCTGTGTGTGAGACTGAATTTTCCGATGATGCCATATTCAAAGTGACAACATCGGTAGTCAATTTTTTAATACCAATGTCTTTAATGGTAATCCTTTATTATAAAATTTACAAAGAGATTAAAAGACGAGGTAAATTTGATATCATTGGTTCTGCGAGTAACCAAGGTAATGGACATTCTGGTAAAGCAGCTGTTCTAACTGGTGCTGCCGGTAAAAGGATTAATCAATCTGATGGTTCATTATGTAACAAGGAGATCGTTAATTCATCCCCAACTACAATTAGACCAAAAGGCTATCGTAAATCGTGGTCTACCAGTAATGCTGGTAAAAGAACTCAAAATAAATGGTATTCCAATAGTGATGATCCAAGAGTATTGCCTGTATGTTGCTCATCAACGTTAAATCTACCTTCAACTGATTGCTCTTCATCTTTACTTCCTAACCCATTGCTGAAATCGTCAAACATTCATATTGAGCGATGTTCATCAGATGATACCTTCACTCAAGAAGTTGTAAGTGAAGCTGATGGCGATCTTGAGTTACCAATTGAAGTTGTTAGAGATGGACTAATTGATTATGATAATGTTCATCGGTACAAACAGTTGATCGTACTTAAAGCTGGTAATCGAGCTTATTCTTTAGAGGATTATAAAGATGTAGATGTTCGAGTTGAGTATATTGAATCTGGTTTGACTGAATCTACGCTCACAACTACCGGGGTAACAGGAATGACATCGACTTTAAAAGCTGATTCTAGTGATAACAATTCTAGTCAACCATTGTCCTCCAAAATTATGGTCATGGATGGATTACGAAATAAAGCTATAAAATTTTGCCGTCGCAAAACTGGTAAAAGTTCATCTTCTTCAACATCATTACCTAATGATCATCAACTGTCTTGTTCCGTCTCGCTGGAAGGATCAGAATGTTCACCGTCCAATGGTTTACCTTGTAATACCGATAAAAAGATGCAAAAAGGTTATCCCAGTAATAAAAATTATTGTCAAGCAAAATGGCCGACTAACTGCCGATCAAAGTTCCAGTCTTCTTTTTCTGGAGGGGACAGATTCATCCATAATGATTTAAGCCCTGGTTTAGCTCATCGTAACAAGGCAGGATCAAGTTTCAATCATCACCATTCTCATCCACATCACCATCATCATTATCAGAATCATCTTCATCAGTCAAATCTAGATCATCATGGTTCGTTTTCTTATTTGTCTTCTTCATCAATACAAAGTCACAAAAATGTAATGAGAAGAGTTGAATCATCGCGACTTCGCCAAGAAAAGAAAGCTGCTCGTCAACTTGGTGTGATTCTTGGGGCTTTCATCATCTGCTGGCTGCCATATGTTATTGTTTTCATTGTTACAGCTTATTGTTCATGTATTAATCATTTCGTTCATACTATGGCTATCTGGCTAGGTTATTTCAATTCAACAATCAATCCTTTCCTGTATGCTCTATGCAATGAAAACTTTAAATCGGCCTTCCGTAAAATGCTAGCTCGAGGAGCCTCTAGTAAAGATAATTTCACGGTAAATCAACAGCATGGAGCAAGCTTCAAATATTCACAGAAATGAACACGGAGCAGATTATTAATTTTTTCTTGGTTAATATATTTTAAATTGTAAAAAATGTTTCCATTGACTTCTGATAAATTCGACTTTACTTGTATTTGAAACTCTTGTATATTATTTTGGAAATTTTCATTAAATTAAAGCCACATTGGCCGATTGGACACGAATTGGACAGAAATTTCCAGTAACCAACCTGAAATTTCAATATTTCGATTTAAACATTCTCTAAACGCTTTGGTATATTAGCTCGTGGTGTTCAAGGGCACTTAATAAATTTAATGGCGAGCGTTTATTACTGAAATTATTTTGAATAAAATTTCAATGGTATTTCGAATGCTTAAAATATTCAGGTTTCTATCGACTATAAGCTTATTAACTGGATTCCAATTATTAACATCTTTATACTGTCCGAAAAAATCAAGTATCTAGGAATGTGCTTCAATAATGAAAATCTTAACTGTTGATTAATCCTTCCCTGATTCTTAACTCAATTTCATGAATTTAAATTTTTTTGTATTAACTCTTCAACCAAGTTGTTTGCAAGGCTAACACATGAAGAGTGAACTATTTTGCTTAATAAAATTTATTAAATGCTAATTATCTTCCAAATTTTATTGATTTATCAAACACGAACAAAACTCAGAAGTGTTCCAAAAATTTTTCATGATTTGAACAATAAACTCACTGATATTTCTTTGAAAGTTAGTCAAGGTTGAATCTAATATAAAAATGTTTCTCACAAGAAAAGCTCTATGGATCAAATCTCAGGGTGAGATTAATTTGCTAATTTATTCATATTAAATAATTTACAATAATAATAGATATTTTATAATTAGTTGAATTAATTAATTAAATCGATTCGAATTGAGCTTTCAAATTTGTTTGAAATTACCGCGCATTCAGTACTAAAATACTTAACACATGTTACTTGTTTTTGTCAAGACACTTTATTGCATTAGAATAACATAATTTGACTTTTGTTAATATTCGACTGTTTATTTTGAATTATTAGATTTTTAAGTAATAATTTAATCATTACAATGTTAAGTTTTTTACGTGCTTCAAGCAGAGCTAATCTATCGCCTTATCATGTGGTTATTAGGACATTAATAACTACTGAAAATATAGTCGAATCCGCTCCCGAAAAAAAAGTACATAAAAAAGAACCGGTGTCATCAAGTGAACCATCAGATTCAGCGTTATCAGCTTCAGGAATGTCAACATTTGGTGAACAATTCCCTCATTATGATATTGTTATTAATGGAGGTGGAATAGTCGGTCTCTCATTCCTCCTTTACCTTCAACAATCACCCTTTTTATCTGATCGAAAAATTTTACTTCTAGAAAGTCAAAAAGATCGACCATCTTTAAATCTAGGTGAACTCATTAACCAAGAAAGGTTATTATCTAACCGTGTATCATCGTTAACCTTAGCCAGTAAACAATTTTTTAACAACTTGGATGTATGGAGTAACTTAGAGCCTTATGCCAAGCCGACCCGATCTATGCACGTTTGGTCAACCAAATACTCTAAAGGAATTACATTCACTCCTCATCGTATTTCATTTATTGACAATCTGATAAAAGATTCGCGATGTCATATTCCCGGAGATGATAACCTTTGCTACATCATAGAAAATGACATCCTTCTCGCAGGCCTTCGGAACAAAATAAGATCTGATTGTATCAGATTCGACTCAAAATTGATTAATGTCGACGCGCTTCCTGGAGATACAACCGTTGAGCTAACTCTTTCGGATGAATCTAAAATTACGACGAATCTTCTGATTGGATGTGATGGTTACAACTCTTTTGTTCGCCAATCCTCAGATATAAACTATTTCGATTTAGATCTAAGTCAATCAGCCATTGTTGGTACTGTTCAGATTTCAAAAGAAAGTGATTTGGATGAAAATGATGTAGCATTTCAAAGATTTGTTCCCCACAACAGAAACGTTTTAGCTCTATTACCGCTAACTCAAAATTTTGCTTCATTTGTTTTAAGCGTACCAAGAAATCAAATTAATGGGCTGATGGAGCTGTCAGATGAGGCTTTTGTTAACCTCTTGAATGAGAATCTCTTCCTAGATGCCAATGTTTCTAAAAATCAATCATTGCTGACTTTTGTAACTAATACTTGTGACTCTCTTTTGGAAAAAATTATACCATCGGACGCTGCATCCTCACTTCCTAGAATAAATCCTCCTCAAGTTATTTCGATCGAACCAGAATCTAGAGCATCTTTCCCCCTTAAATTCGGTACCACACTACCATGGATGGTCGGAACAGTCAAAGGAGGTGATAAACAGAAATGCATTTTGATAGGTAAAATTCATGTTTAAATATTGAAGTAAATGAATACTTAATCCCATCCCATTACCGCCTCTGGCTTGGAGATTTTCTTCCCTCAATACAAAGTAGTCTTTATTATAAGAGCTGATTTTTCAAGGGAATTAGCAAATTTATGGTTTTTAATCTTTTAACTTTTATTACTTTCCTTCTCTCTTAGGAGATTCTGCTCATCGAGTTCACCCACTTGCTGGTCAAGGATTAAATTTGGGTTTAGGTGATGCAGAGGTACTAGGACAATATCTAGATGAAGCCTTATCAAATGGTCAGGACATTTTTTCTGATAATGAAACCAGTCAAGAACAATTGAATCAAGTATTGTACAATGTTGAGCGTCAACGTCAATTCAAATTGATTCCCATGATGACGGCAATTCATACAATGCAAGATCTTTTCACTTACCTGCCATCAAATGTATTCACAGCTTTTAATAAGTTGAACTTTGTAAAAAATGAAATAGTTAGATTTGCCAATTCTAGGTGAAAATATTATAGACCTGTTACACTTATAAATCTTAATTTATTAGAGCAATTTGTGACCTGTACAAAGCTTCCGATTTATGTCTTGAATTGTGATTTTTATAGAAATCTCTTAACAATCACCCGAAGAGTTTAAAATCGGTTTTGTTATGCCCTGCCTTCAATACTTTCTTCATCTATTCGAGTCTTCTGGAGATTAAAGCCGCTTAAAAATTAAACTTCTTATTTCTACGGAGATTGTGTTTGCCAGTCATGGAGCAACTTGATTAGCTTTCGCTGACTCCCTGCGCACCAATTTTTCATTCATCTTGCCAGTTTAGATTCTTTTTAGACTGTGTAGGGCTCGAAAAATTACCTCAATTTATAAACTACAATGTTATTCAATAATAAATTGTTATCATGTGTTACCATTTTTTTAATGATCAACGAAGTGTACTGTGAGTGCGATGATATTAGAATTCGTCGAAACTTTGCGTCACTTAAAAAATCGGACCGGAAAAAATATATAAAAGTTTTTCAGCAGATGTACGATGATGGAACCTTTGAACAACTAGCAGAAATTCATTCATCTAATTTTCGATTCATCCATGATTATCCTCAGTTTTTGGTTTGGCACAGACTTTTCATTCATGATTTTGAAACCCGAATGATGTCCATTAATCCTGATTTAACTTTACCTTATTGGGTTAGTATCAATTTGTTTTTTACAACAACATTATTCTATTTCATTTTAATCGTCTTATTTGACTAATTAGCTTGTTTGATTTCAGGATGCTGCTAATGATTTTGATGCTCCACACGAAGCTGAAGTTTTTTCATCTCACGCTTTTGGCGGTAATGGTTCGCCAGATGATGATTTTTGTCTTACAGATGGATTTATGGCGGGTTTAAAAGTCAATTACCCGTGGACACATTGTGTAAAGCGTGATTTTCAAGGACCCCATCCTGACACTATTCATTCCTGGCATTCACCAGTGTTTATAACTTCGTTAATTCAAACCTCTTCAAATTATGATGAATTCCGACAAACTTTAGAGCATTCACTGCATAATGCAATCCATTTCTCTATTGGAGGATTTAATGGTGACTTTAGTAAAGATCATTCACCAGTCGAGTAAGTATCATGTTAATTTTCACCTCACTACCACAATTGATGCTGTCATTGGGTTATCTTTTTATTAATAATCTCTTACTCTCGTTTATTCCAGCTCTCTTTTTTTCCTGCACCACGCCAATATTGATCGTATCTATGCTAAGTGGCAATTTTCCCACCCTCATCATTTAGATGCTATCGATGGTCGCCAACTTACTAGCAGCGGCTATGAAACTTACATAACGCATGATTATAGATTGGTTCATTATAACGTTCGAGCTGGGGATTTACTGCGTACCCTGGAAGAACCTCTTTGTTACTCATATGATGACATAGTTTCAGATAGACCAAAATTATCTAACGCAGTCGAACATCGACTCCGTCTATTGCCCAAAAAATTACTAAAAAAATATTTCCCCAAGTTCTTTGCTGGCGAAGAGTCTGATATGAACCATGATTTCTCCGACATGCGATCATTATCCACTCTTAGTCAGCCTCTTCCTACTCCTCTTGCTTTACCCAAAGAGTTTTTTGAAAAGATGGGGTTCAACGTATCTCGTGGACTTGCCGTTCAAAAGCGAGTCTTAAAGTTTGTTAATGAAATGAATAATTATAATAAACGCATAAAGTCACTTATTACATAAATCTATTTTAACGAAACTAAAATAATTTCACGACTTTGTTGTCAATTTGAGGCAAAGAATTTTAATTTCTCAATTATTATATAAGCTTTATTTCCAAGACGTTCTCGTACCTAATAATGGGCTAAATTGATTACAGCTAATCCTAACTATGTTAGAATTTATGAGAAAAAATAAAGTTACATTTATTACAATTACGTGTTTTATGAAGATAATGGTAATAGAATTCAGCTTGAAAAGGCAAAAGTTCCGAATTTTTATTCAAATAATTTAAACAAGGAGAATACTATGAGCTATCTATGATCCCTCTCTGAAGATGGAGCTGGTGGAAAGTAAAAACGAAAGGGAAGAGTAATTCGTTTTTCCCTCTCTTTTTTAAATACAATTTAATCAATCAAATTAACTAACAGTAAATATATAAAAAATGTTACTTTTTCCTCTTCCTTTTTTACCTTTCGTCAGCTCCATCTTCAGAGTGGGGACGAAGTTTGCCATTATCTCATTATCAGCGCCTTACCTCCTTGTGCAATCTCTTGTTACTCTTTAACTCTACTTAATAGTCTTGGAAATAACTGCTCTAGTAACACTTTCTCATTTCTAGTGTAAAGTTAATTTTTTAAAGTCTTCTAGCCTGTGTCCTATCTATCAATCGAAATCATGGTTAAAATAATAAATCCTAAAGAAACGGCTGAATTTATCGCCAAGATCTCAAAAAATGTTCATATTAATTTAGATGCTGTACACCGAGTTGCATTAGAGGTATGTTAACCAAGGTTTCGAAATCATTTTACATGAACTTCTAATTTATGTTTTCTAATTTTGTTTTATCTTTTGGTAGATTTATACGGCTTTAATTAGAGGAGAATACACTCTGGGAATGTGGAGAGAACATGAGTTACATCCTAAAGAACCCACTGATTTCGCCGTAAATTGGATTTTCTTAGTTGACTCACTTAACTTTTCCTTCTGGCCAGACCCAGGTCAAGAGTTTGCTGTGACATACAAAGATATCGAGTATACTGGTTATTGGGCTTTATGTGCAATCGTTAATCGAGCTCTTGATCAAGGTATTCCAATGGTCAATCCAGATTACTATTCTGATTTAAGTTTTGATCAGGTTAAAAGAATATTTCGAGTTCATAGAAAGGGCAACCCCAATGAACCAATGGATTTGCCAATGTTGGCGGAAAGGCATGCCATAATGAGAGAAAATGGCTCAGTTTTAGTTAAGGTAATTTAAAAATTACCTGTTGTATCACATCCATCTAATTTGAACAATCAAATTTATTCTTTTCAATTTCATTTATCTAGAAATTCAGTAATACTTTCGTTTCCATGGTCATAAAAGCCAAAAATAGTGCTAAAACTTTGCTCAAAATGGTACATGAATATTTTCCTTCGTTTAGAGACGAACTTATTTACAATGGAGAGTCCAGTAAGTATTTTTCATCGTTCAATCAATTCACTTTATCTCAAGCATTTGTGCTGTCTGGCAAACTATTTAATATTAAGGTTTAACTGTTATAATATTTATCAGCTGAACTGAACAGTTCAAATCTATTATTGGTTGCTTTCTTGCTACAACTAAGCTTTTATTAATCTACACTATGTTTCAATCCTTTTTACTCGGCATTGAATCCAAGATTTCTTAATCTATATTAAATTTCAAGGGGAAAGATAAATTTATTGTTTAATTGTTTCTAAAAGTCAAATTATAAATCTTTTTTTTCCTTTTTTTCAGTCGCTTTTTACAAACGAGCTCAACTTTTGATTGGTGATATTTATGCTTGCCATGAAGGTAAAGGTTTGGGCAAATTTGATGACATTGAAGAGATCACAATGTTTGCTGATTACAGGTGAGTAATTATAGACTAACCTTCTAACAATATTTATTTGACCTTCTCATTAATATTTTGCGTTCACTTTTTCAGAGTTCCTCAGTGTTTATACTATTTAGGCGTACTCAATTACAGAGAAGAGTTACTCAGAAGATTGGGACAGGGACAAACATTTAGATATGGTGATCCAGATGAAGTTGAAATCAGAGGTGTATGCATTCATGCCGTTGAACTTATTAAAAATTCAGTTGTCCGTATAACCGAAATGAATAGAACTACTTTGCCCATTCCAGTCACTTCAGTAATAGTTGACTTCTACCTATGGGATCTTAGACGAAGCAGACCAGATGAAATTGAGGAATGTATAACATACCACAAGACCCGGTCAATCCATTATTAGCAATATACAAATTATAAATGATCAACATGTTCTTAGTTCACAGCTGTTAAATTTTTTTCCCAAACTTTCGTCATAATCACAGTCAACCCTCTCAAAGTTAGACTTCGTGAGAATAACTAATGTCAAGTATTTTAGCCGAGGACTAATGCATCAGCTTCCATACTGGCAATATTGCCTTAGAAACGTCTAAATTTGAAAGGGTTGTCATTTTAACCCAAACTGCAATCTAAACTCAATCTAGAGGAATGAAAAGAGCTGAGAATAAGAAATCAGTTACAATCAACTCTGTACATTTAATTTTTGATTCCATGATTTTTCCAATATCCACGAAATGTTATTTTTTTACAATCCAGATTTAGCTTACATGTATTGCCTTAATAAACTCAAATAATAATTGCTTTAATTCACTTGGACTTTTCTCACATTTGTACTTACCTTTAGTAATAAAAAATTGATACTAATTCGCAATTCTTCTGATTACATTTGATCTTCTGACAGCAAAAACTTGGGGATTATCTTCAACTAAAATGATAAATATCAGATAGTGCTGGCTATAACATGATAAAGCATTAAATTCTTAAGAATGTGTTTACATCTAAAAAGTAATATACACTGGAAATGGTGATCAATGACAAAAGCTGATTGAAATCAATTAATTCGGTTTGCCTGCTGAAATGGAAGTGCTAACAATTGCGAGAAGGGTTCCCTTGCTTCACCATCAAACAAAGTAGAACCTATTAAAATTACATCACTATCTTTCACAGTTATTATTATTATGATCGCCATCGTCATCCTTTCAAGAACCTTGCAATGATTAAATTTGATTGTTGACAATCTTATTAGTTAACTTGTCTTTTCTTCACTCAAATAATCAAATAGATTAATCTTTAATAAGCTGACATTAAATACTTTGATTTAAAGCTGGCTTGGCATAGACAAGGCCTTACACAGCGGTTATTGATTTATACAACAGAAATCGAAGTCAATATAAAATTGAAAGAGATTCGAAAATATGAGTTAAGGTTGATTTTTTTTGTTATAAATTCAGATCTTATTTACGTTAAAACAAAATTAAATTAGTAACAAAAATTTTGCTGCTAATCAAAAAAGAAAGTTATTATCACACTACTTTTGGTTAATAATGAAAATAGGCATTAAAGGTATAAGTTCATTATCACGATTGAAAAATCATCACTATTGATCATCATGATAATTTGATAATCTTCTAACTTCTAGAAATGTCCTCTTCAACTTGTAATAATGTGAAGACTCCAAAAAATAGATGAAAAGATGAGAATGAATCAAAAGGTGATTCACATTGTAAGAGTATTTACAAAGAGGTGAAGATGTTGGTTGCGAAGATTGAAGATTGAAGGATAAGTTGATATTTATAATGGTGATCGATTTACGTTGACTACTGTAAATGGCGGAGAAAAAGATAGTTTAACAGAAAAGCCAAGTCTAGATGAAGATTCCTTGATTTTAATCACATTGGTTGTTGTATTTCAATTGAATTAATTTCTCATCTCTCCTAGTTAATTTCTTGTATGGCTCGTAATTCAACTTTAAATGTGATGTTTGAGTGGGAGCGTAGATGTGTTCTTGGTTGGTCAAGAAAAACAGCAGATCAAATTTATATAAATAGATCGAATTGAACACTTATTATTAACAATTTACAATTTTACAATCAGCTGCTTGCTAATTAGTAGGCAATAGCATTTGGCTGAAGATCATGGATACAGTTGATTTGACCGTTCGTTGGGTGCATTCAAATCATCATCATCTTGCTCACCAACTCGTTTATCTTGATCAATAATAACATTATCATCATCATCTTCATCCTCCACGAGATCATTCTCAAAAAGAGGTATTAACACTGATGCGGAATCTCCTGAGCTTTGCTCTGAAAAAGAAACAGAATATTCCTGACTTACAACAAACTGTGATACAAAAAAAGTGCTAATAGTAGCAAAAGTAATCAATGTTCATTATGAAATGATTGAAAGGTAAATAATGAAGATGAAAAAGGAGGCAAAAAACAAGATTGAAAAAGCAAAAAAAGAGTCGACTGAATTAGTTAAATTGAGAAAACAATCAATACAATAACCGTATGGACGCGTATGTGGCACTTTCAATCTCCACATTTAAGCAGTTTTTTCACTATCGATTCACGAATGAGTGTTTCTAAGATCCGTTTGAATTGAAGGTGAAAAGAGGCTACACTATACGCGTCTATATGGCAGTTGTTTATTAGGTTGATTTGTTTTTTGATATTTTTAGCCTTTTTATTAGTTTTTAATACCATAGATTTAAATCATACTTTTTGCATTAACAAACATGGATTATTCAGTTTGAATGTTGGTATTTTGCTCTTTTGCTGGGTTTACGTCGATTTTTAAGGAATTGGCGAACAAATAGTTGAATATTAATAGGATTGAAGCGAGAAATAAGCAGACGAATTTGATAGTTGAATTTTTGTAGATGCCTATTATTTGATTATCAATTTGGTTAACAAAATGGTGTGTTTTGTTTGTATTTTTTTCTGTTGAGTTTGACAAAAAACGTTTGACAGAATAACAGGAAAAGCAAAGAAATTGAAGTCTGTTAATGTTAATTAAACCCTTTTTTTCTGATAAACACACATACAAAGAGACATATCAAGTGATTGATTAATGTCGATGGAAGAATGTTAAAATTGAAATTGAATTTATAAATAGCTAAGCATTTTGAATAGGATTTCTGAATAGTCAACAAAAAAAAGAGGAAACAAAAAATCGTAAATATGGTGTATAGTAGTTTTCAATCTCTTATCTGAATCTTATTTAATCTTAATGCAAATTAAATGAAAGGAGAAAATTAAATATGACAATGACTTAGATTGGGTTGAAGGCATTACAAAAAAATCCTATTCAAATGGTTTTTGTTTTGAATCCTATTCCGACTTCATCTTATTTCTTTACTTTTTCAGAACTGAATTTTTCATCTTCTTCACGATCATCTTTTTATTTGTTAAAATCTCTTCTCACTGATGCCGCCCTTGTCGTAGATTATATTTTTTATCCCTACCATTTAATGAGCCTTTGTTATGCTTATCACTTTTCTGGGCATTCCAGGAAGGAGAGTTTGGTGCGATCGTCAGAACGTTAATGTGGAGGTAGCTAGAAATTTGTCGACAAATTACTACAGCATAATGTATGAGATCAGCCAAAGTATAAATCTGAAGAAAAAAAGACAAAATTTATGAGAATCTTTTGAAATTTGCTTTTGTTAAACTCTTTGAACGTACCAATGCCAGCCAAAGGACAAAATATTCAGGAAGAAAATTATTAAAATATTGATTCAGGAAAAGCATTGCTGGACCAATTAGAACGGTATCTAAATAATCCATTTCACTTTTCGTCATATGAGCAACCTAACATGAAAGAGATATTGAAAAATGAGAAAATTGCAATAATGACGGTAGCACACGTGGTTAGTGCTAATAACATTGTAAAATCTTCATACCACAAGTCTGTTGGTTACTTTAGCAATGATAAGACCAAAAGTAATTAGATAAAGACATGGATGTTCTTCAAAAAGATGAGGCGATGATTTCTGATAGATTATGAAGGCAGGTACAATCACAATTGCGATAGGTATACAAGGTGATAGAACGCTGGTTCCCTGAAAGTTTCAATAAAACAGGAAAAGGAGAACAGAAATTAAATTAATTGCAGAAACAAATAAAAAAGAAAGTAAGGATATCTGGTTTTCAAAAGAAATGCCAATTAACTGTCACCTTAGATTCAACTTACCGCAACAGTTGATCCATTTTTTCCAACTCCACCAGCTAGGATTACAGAAAAATTATTGAAAGCAACAATTGCATGGGCAATGGCTATAGCAATTGCTGGTAGTATTTTTAGCTCCATGTTCAAACCAGGTACCTTAATAAAAAAGAAAGGGAGAAGAACCAAATGATGGTTAGGAAAGAAATAAGAGTTGACATTGAATGACGTAGGCTTAATTATTGAAGTGGTTGCAATAAAATTCTGCATTAAAGTTGACAGATTTGTAAGAAACTAAGAAAACCAATCAAATAACTTAAAACGAGGAATATTGTATGAAGCCATAACTATTTAGTATTGCCCTTGAATGTAAATGTTAAGCTAATGTTCAGACTTAATAAAAATGTTAACATGTAATATATTTCCAATTAATAGTAGCAGAAACGAATTTATCTGTACACTTAGAAAAGAGAAGTACTTACTGTGGATGCCCAAAAGTCTTGGCTTGTGCAAGCAGTCAAAATATTAAAGAACATAATTGAAAATTGAACTTCAGTAACGTCAAATCTTCCAAATTTTAAAGTCGCAGAAACATATGTTTGCCAATGAGCAAGATAAAATAAAAAGGATGCAGCAATGCATTGATAAAACATCCATCCTGGATAATAGCCCAGTTGAAAGGTTAAACATGTAGCAATTGAAGCAAGGACAGTTGAAATTGAATCACAGCCGTGGTCAAATAATTCACCCAAAGGTGAGCTTGTGCCAGTACGACGCGCTTGTTTACCGTCAGTTGCATCTAATGTTTGGTAAATAAATAGTCCAATTGCAAAAAATATTAGAGCCCAGCCAGGTATCTGAAAAATAAAAAACGAGTCAAAAACATTTTAATGAGGTTATAAATGTATCTAGATTGAAAAACACCTCTATAATAGCACAGAACACATGATGTTTAGAGCTGTTTAAAGAAAGATGACTAAATAGAAGAGCAAGAGAAAAACAACTTACAGGTTGTTTACCATCAGGTGAATATAGTATTAATACAACGGTTGTTAAAGCGTTTACACATAAACCAACAAGAGTCATAAGATTTGGTGCCAACCAAAGAGGCAATCTTTTTGTGAACCAATTCCAAAATTTTTGCATCACAGGATCCAACAGTGTATTACCTGCAGACCTGTATTTATGCTCATTTAACCGATGTAACTGTCTTTCAGTTAAAACATCACCTCCACAGAGTAACATTTTTTTATCAATATATATTTATATAATATGTATAATAATAAATTTACACTAGGTTAAACGGAATTAAATTTTATTACACTGGGTTAAAGGTAAAATGAAATAGACACACAATTAAATGAAAGAAAATAAAAAAGTTAAATTAAACATTTTATAATCACCTAACCTAACAAGCTAACGCAGCTAGAATTAAACAAAATTATTCAATGAAACGCGCAAGCTAAGCAAGTTTCTCTCCTCGCTCACACACTTGACTTTGCTCGCAAAATAGACATCAAAAGAAGCTATTATTACACTTGAATAAAGAAAATTAACAGAAATTTTACTAAATAGACAATCAAAAGCTAACAAAATTGAAGAAAATGACCACAGCTAAAAAGTTTATCACGATGACTTTAAGGTAAAATGTCACTTCGATGACGATGTTTGTACAAAAATGCTCTATAAATCTATTTAAACGACAGGTCAACATATAATAAAATTAATATTACCCAATAGATGGCAGTAAAAAAAATATAAAAAGTTGAGATCAAAATTGTTGCTTTCATTACTTGTCATAGTTTGAACACAATTTAATCACATTGACATTTAGATGAAGCAAATGTTTGATTCATTTCACAGGCAAAAACGACAAAAGTGTATCGCCCGGACAGGGGCTTGAACCCTGGGCCGTTAGGTTAAAAGCCTAACGCTCTACCAACTGAGCTATCCGGGCTGCATGTTTTACTTGAAAAAAGTATTAATGTGAATAGTCAGAATAGACTCTGAGAAACGTCAACTCTTCTTCATTTGTATCTTTTGTGTGAAACCATTTTCACTGATAATTTGAAACATTTAAGGAACTTGAAAGCTATTTATTCATGTTGCTTTTGTTCATTTTGAAACGACTATTGATGAACACATTGGTTTGATGCTTTCCAATTCTGAGCGTCATTTATTTTCATTTGTTTTTAATTGAAGCTTGAACGGGTTCATTCCTCATTATGTTCATTGTTTCAATTTTTTCTGAGTCTTTAATGGATAATTTTGTGAGAAAATTTAGTTTTTATTTTCCACATTACAAATTTGAATCGTGCGCCTTCAATATTGACTGGCTGCTTGCGAGTGTTGCTTCAGTGTGATTGGTTTTGCTTTATAAATGTTACTTTTAAAATCTTGAGCTTTGGTTTTTCTCGTAATTTTTCTTATTCCATTCTTTCGTTATATTTATCATTATAATTGTAATTAATCGTGTACAAAAATGTCATTAACAGCAGGAGATAAAGTCGCGGAAATATTCAAGTTTGCTGGGCAAGCATTTATCAAATTGGGCGAGTTAACTAGTTCATTTGATAAACATGAAGAAGATCTTTCTGTGTAAGTGTTTATTTTCTTTCAATTAATTTATTTCTCCTTTGCTTCTCCGTCTATATTTTCATTGTTTATGTCCTCACGATTGCTGCATTAACCCATATGTTAACATACTTTGGTTTGATAAGCTGTCTACTGATAAATTTTGTTAGCTAACAAATTGTATAAGCTCTTGCCTAAGCACCAGTTCGATATTTTATCGAAGCTCTATCAACTATTTGCTTTAATAAAGGAAATCCAAAATTAATCTTGATGTATTATTTTTTTTCCTGCTGAACAGAGATAAATGGGACGAGGAAGATATTGAAACACTAAAGAGAACCATCAGGACATTCAGTGAAGAACTCAATAGCCTATCGGAAAATTTAAAAAAGAAAGCTATAAATAATATGAAACAAGGAATGAAAAGACGTGTTCATGCATCTAAAGGATTGACCCATGTTACTAGTTCACCAAGTAAAACTCCGAAGGCTGTTAAATCTTCTGATCCATAATTAAATTCTGGCTAAAAAGTTGTACAAAAATTCTTTCCTTTCATATTTTCAGAAAAATGTTCATCATAAACGATCTCTTAACTGATTCAATTAACATCCATACCTTGTTTACCATCCAAATTTAAACCAAAGTTTTTGTCTTATGTTTAATTAAAACATCCAAATTAAAATATCAATTTGGTAACTTTTACATTTAACGTTTAACTTCACGTGATTTTTTACTCTGACTCTTTTTCTTTCATAAAAGTACTCACTTTTTCCCTTCTCATAACTACATCTCACTTGGTTTCACTGCTCATTACATCAGCTGTATTTGCAAGTACATTCTGAGTCAGCCTGATTCATTGGAAACTCTTATCCTAAGTTATGGGTGCATTCAAAGAGGAGTTTGTTTGATTGTTTTTTTTCTCTCACTCATAATCATGTTTCTTTATCAACAGTATAAAAACTAATTGTTCAAATAATTGACTTTTAATGTTACTCTTGAGACAATGCAAGTACTTACATGTATAGAGTTACTATGTGATCCTTTTTGTGTGTGACATCATCATTTGAGGTCAACTCAAAGCTTAATGTCTGGCTTAATGTTAAAAAATTGCTTCAAAAAACCCTTTTGAGATCAACACAAGAAAACAAAAGGTAACAATTGTATCATCATGGTGCCAACAAATCAAATTTCATCTACATCATCATCTACTGCAACAACATCACCGCCAAGTTCATCTTTTTCATTGACAACAACATCTGCCTCATCTACATCTGTAGTAGCCTCAACATCTACCATGGTAAACACCAACACTAGTTCATCGATAACCGATGTCGATATTTTTGATTCTGAAGAATATGTTTTTGATAAAATGAGAATTGGCTCTGCATCTACAAAAAGTTATGGATTATCTTCCTCATACTCATTTCCATCAGTTCCATCGGTTACCTCACTGGCTAATTTTAACAACAAAGATGGACCAGGTAAAGATAAAACATCTTTGAAAGCAAACAAAGGATCTGAACAAAAAAAATCATCATCTTCCAAATTAAACGACTCATTTTCATCATCACATACTTCATTGGTTTCCAATCAAATATCAATGGCCAGTACAACTTCATCAACAACATTAACACCAACAATAGCTTCTACATCTCCATCTTCATCCATCTCATCTCCTGTTAGTAATTCTCAGATATATTCTATCTCATCTTCACCTACGATTGTTAACTCAGATGGTCATCCACTTCGACAATATAGTCGTAGTCACCAAAGGCGCTTCCACAGAAGGTTCCCTGCCGTCGATCAACATGAAAAGCTTATCGATTGTAAGTCAATACTTTTATTTGTGCTGTTTTTCTCGTTCCTCACTAAATAATGTTGCTATTTTATACTTGCATTTATATTAATTAATTTGATTTTGCTTTCTAGGGTATTCTTGTGCATTGGTAGCGGATATATTGTTACAAGGTTATCTTTATATAAGTGAAAACTATTTCGCATTCTACTCTAATATTCTTGGTTATAAAACTCAAGTAAGTTATGAGCTCTTTTTTGGCTTCCATTGATCTTAACCATATGAGTGATTTAGTTTATACCAATTAATCTAATGAATTTTTTCTTTTCCAGTTATTGATTCCTATGTGTGATGTGATCTCAGTGACCAAGGAAAAAACTGCCAAAATATTCCCAAATGCAGTGGGTATCTGCACCGATCAAACCAAGGTAAACTGATTGTATTGACTTCAGTTTGGGCTCATCTACTTCTAATAGCTTTTAAACAACAAAAGAATCATGTCAAGTGTAAATCATGTTTATCTTGGATCAAAATTGCGTATAAACACATTTTGTACTTTCAAGAAGCACCCTTTAGTGTGGCAATTGTCACCGTCTGCAGATTTCCTTGATGTGTGTTTGATAACAATTCGGAGTAGTTCACCCTCAGCACATTGTAACCTTGTTGTTCAGGTCACAATCAAGAGGGTTAGTTTTATCAATTAATGGTTGGGTGCTGATTACAGATCATGGTGAACATGCTATTGTATTTAATTGACATAATTACATGCTTCATATCCAATGAGAATGTTATGTATAGCCTTCTAATTCTGGTTAATTTAAGATTCAATCCTGAATTCATTTGATTCGTTTCCTTTTTCACTCATTGCCTCTCTCCCTTTTGTTGTCATTTAGGCAATAATCAGCTCATAGTTTAGTTGAGTATTTATTAAATGTATACAGAGTGACAAAATGACACATTTCCACTTTTGAGCGCTTATAACTTTTAAGTCCGTTGAGTAAAATATCCCAAATCAACACCATTTTTTAGAGAAAAGATACGAATTTTGTTTAATTAACCTTTCAAAATTTTCAAATTTAGATCTCGATGCATTTGGTTTTATGCAATTTTTATATCAATCAATATCTCTATCAATGCATTTTCTCATTCAAGTTGATAAATTATAAATTATTTTCAAAGTTGGTCGAAATTATTTTTAGAGACAGAAATCTCTTTCACTAGTTATAAAAAAAATCATTTTCATGATATAAAGATTGCATTTAATCAAGCGCATCTAGACCTGAGTTTAGAGATTTAGAAAGGTTAACAAACAAACTTGCACCTTTTCTCTATCGAATGATGTTAATTTGCGATATTTACTTGACGCGCTTTATAGCTACATTTCAGAACCCAGTAGAGTAATTCACTGGTTATCGTTGACTATTCAATTGCAAAAAATATGATTAACAACCGTCTCTGTAGGAAAACTCAATAATGAATTTATTCGAAGGAATGTGAAGCTTTCAAGGTGACGCGATTATGTTTCAATAGATACTCATATTTATAAATACTTGATATGCTAAATAATATCAAAATGTCAGAAGACTGTCACTTTTAGTAAATTCACAATTAATTTACCTTTGCTCACATATAAAAATCAATTATTAATAAGCTTACTACCTCATAGCTTTCAAAGTCTATATTTAATGCATGTGATGGTCAATATTTACGTTACATGTATATTATTATTATGATCAGACATTTAAATTCTGGTGACTCAATCAGAGATTGCTCTTCGCTTGTGATGGAATGAGATACATTATTAGATAGAACAGCACTTTGATTTGATAAATTTTTTGTTTGTATAATTGTTTCTAAATTATTTTTGTTTCTTTTTTTCAGTATGTCTTTGGATCGCTTTTATCTCGAGAATCGACTTTCAGACTGATGCAAGAAGTATGGAAATCAACGTTGATTCAAGTTGTCTCTCTGCCCTACTTTTCCCCGGTCATGCAACTAGACAAGATCATTCAATGTGAATCAGACATTTTAATTGAGAAACCCGAAAATGCTGAAAGAGAAGAAGACATAGAAGAAGCTGAATCAGCCGCATCTATGACAGAAGAATCATTAACAAATAACAATCAATCATCTTTGATTTTTGCTAAGATAAAACCTGCGCTTCCTGAAGCGATTAAATTAGTCTCTTCTGAGATCCCCTCCATACAACAAATACTGTCATCAACTCATCAAGAAACGGATTCCAGTGGATCAGATTCTGAGGCTAACCGTGATACATCAGCAATCTTCCAAGACTCGAATAAAAATTTAATCAATGAGGCGAAAAGTAACCCACAAAAATCATATGGATCAAGATTGATTATCAAAACTAAAAATTGGCTAATCACTTTTATTCAACCTTGCCAACAACTCATATGGTGATTTTAATAATTTCAAACAATGATAATTTTGATACTAACAATTGTTTTTCTTTTCAGGAATCAAATAACAGATACGACTCGTTTACTTTTAATGACGACAACTCTTCTAGTTATGCTTTTCTTATCTGCTTTAATTTTCCTTTATCGAGTCGAGCAAGTACACAGTGAGTTATTAACACTTCAACAAAACACAGAACCCAAGTAAGTAAAGCTTTATTGGAACGATTTCATTATTAAATTTTTTCTCTAATGGTAAATATTTTCTCTTTTTTGTTTCCATAGTGATTTTAATCAAGTGCAATTAAAGCAAATAGAGTTGCGAAAGGAGATCAAAAGGCTTGTGAATCTACTTGAAAAAAAGACAATGGAATTAACCGTTCTTAAGGAAAGAATCGAAGAGATTCTAAACTCTTTCAATCACTTATCAACTTGTTCATGATGAAATTTAAAAATGATTTTGTCCATGTCTTGATTCAATTACCTGAACAGACATTCATCTAATTTGAACAAGCTTAATCCATTGACCATCAATGGATTGAATGATTCATAGCTAAATTCAATTAAGGAAACTCTACTGGCAATCAATCCGATCAAAAGAAAATTTATCTTATAAAACAAAAACCTCCAAGCCATGTGAACCAAAGAAAATAGATCATAATTATTTTCAATTAATTTCAATTGTGAATTCTTCCTGTTAATTTCTCACTACCTTAATGAGAGAAAAAATCCTTAGATTTTAAAGTGGACCATTATTTCATGCAAAGAACGATTCAAGTTGTTCTTTGCTTACAAGATCACTTTTAACGCTACCAAGGGCAGATACAAAAAAGGAACCTTCAATCAAACAAAATTGTAATTTATTCTATTTTAACTAAGTTAGTTGAACTATAATTTATTATGTATGTTTAAATTCAACACGTCAGTTGAATACATTAATTTGAAACTCGTGATCAAAGAATAATTTCACCAGTAACATATCTGTTAAATTCGCAATCAACTTTGATCTGATTAAACACGTTTTTCCTCCTCACAGAGCCTCGGCTGATTGTGAACATTAAATTGTTTTTGGCAATTTTGTTTTTATAAAAATTTAAATTTACTGATGCATTATCAAGAGAGGAAAGGTGATTTACAATTGATTTATTTTAGGAACAGCGGCATTTAGGAAACACAAGTTCTCAGAAGTTATGTGAAATTTTATCGCATGTTGGGAAATAAGTAGCCATCGTATTTTTATAAGCTTTGATATCAACCTCCATAAACAGACAGAAGATGACTCGGTCTATGGTTTTAACGTATTCAGTTTCCCGATCAAGCCATTCTCTAACCGAACTACAAGCAATTTGAGCTGCGGCCTCATTTGGATAGCGGTAAACTCCGGTTGAAATACAGGGAAACGCAATGCTTTTTAAGTTGTGAGTTTTCATTAGGTCTAAACATTTGGTGTAACAACTCTTCAGTAAGTCGGGTTTTTCACCAACCGGTCCAACAGTATGAATTATATCTGTTAATAAAATGATATAGATCGAATTCAATAAATTAAAAAAGACTCAATTGCCAGCTGTGATTATGAAGGTAAATATCAAATTTTTAGAATAAGATTCGATAAAAAACTAAAATCACTTAGCGCTGATATCTTACATCTAGCTGGCAATTTGTATCCTCCAGTGATTTTAGCATCACCAGTTTGACAGCCACCAAGTAATTTACACGCTTTTTTTAATGATTCCATACCAGCTGCTTTGTGGATAGCCCCATCAACACCACCACCACCAGCTAACTTTTTATTCGCAGCATTGACAATACAGTCGATTTCAAGAGTTGTAATATCTCCGATGAATAAGGAAACTCTGGAGACAAAAAGCATAAACTCGAGTAAAGCATTAGAAAACAAGGATGCGACTTGCTGCTAGCTCAGAGTCGAAAAGGTGATCAGTTTGATAATGATTACTTACTTATTGTTGATATTTTCATTGTATCTCCATTGACCATTAGATTCTCCAGCAATATGGTTAGCAAGAGCATATAATGTCCAGGATGTGATACTGGAAAGATCTACATATTTATGTCCACAAGAATAAAATTTTCGTTTCGACTGTACATCCATTCGAAGATATCTGTCCTTTTCCTGAGCAACTTCATCTTCTAAATTTTTCCTTTCTCCTTCCTTTAACTCCATGTCACTATTAATACTGTCACTGAAAAATGATCGAAGAGCGTTTCTGTTAATACAAATAGAATTTGAGCTCACTCTAGACATATGATTGGGTAGTAAACAAGACTTAAAAAAAAGTCACAAGGCGATGACAATTGTGTCCTATGAACGAGGTTAGACATCCTTCTTGTCATCGATAATTGAGTAATTTTAGTTATTTTATTAACATTCATCGATTTGAAATTAATAAGGATGAAGATATAATTAAGAAAAATCAAATATAAATATAATTTACCTTTTATCAATTCAAATATAAAGCCAAGTGTAAGACAAGCCTTCATCCATAAAAAACAACAGAAAGATGCGAGATTTAAATGAATCACAAAAACAACACTTTTAAAAAGGACTTAGCAAATAAACCAATGGCAATTTTAATTATAATTATAATTTATTTCCTCTTTAAACGCGGAATAAAGCTATCTTTTTGGATTAGAAAGTCAATAATGAAGAGTATTCATTGAAGACTTACAATCCCTGAACTTGGAATATTAAAAGTTAACAAAAAATTACAAAATGGCGTAAAACAGGTTAAAACCAAAAACATAAAACTCTGTTATCAATTAAGTACGAGTAAAGACCTTGCCGATGTAAATTTAAACAACCGTATGCCAACTTCGCTTGTTTAATGAAAAAATTAATACAGTCAATTCTAACTATTTTGCGGCCAAGTATGCATATTTCAACCGAAGATTAATGCATTAGCTTCGACACTGGCCAGTGGCCATATTGTTTGAACTATTGCCTTAGAAACGTCTAACTTGGAAAGGGTTGACTTTAAAGCAATACCATAACGCACTTACAACTAATTTGTTAAACCCATTGTTTGAGGTATAAAATTGCGTACGAATGTTAATACATGGTTGTTTGGGATATGTTTGAGATGATAGGATATTTAATAAATTATTAGCCTTTTTAATGAATTATTAATCTCATTTCGGCTATTTGTTAATAACTTTGAGTTATCTTACTTTCATGCTCATTTTCTTATTCAATAATTTCTACTTGGCTGTTGCCCAATTTATGCTAGAAATATAACAAGATTTTTTTAACTGGTTCGCTTATATTGTTAATGATATGAGTATTTCAAAACAGGCAACGTCCAGATTGGTCGAACCTTTCCGACTTAATCGTTCGGCTGATATCGATGATATCACCGATAATGTCTCGATATATCGAATAGAAATTATCGATATGTTTATGTTTGTGCCATGTGGGTTTATGCTTACATTTTGCTTCTGAATCAAAATTAGATTTAAACTTTCTAGCAGTGTTTTTTTCATTTATTTATTATTACCATTTAATTTAGTGGTTGTTCAAAAATGAGACCTTTAACAGACGAAGAGATGAAACAAGTTTTCGGTAAACTTGTCAAGTATATTGGTGAAAACACTAGTTTATTGATTAACCGATCTGATGATACCTATTGTTTTCGATTGCATAAAAATAGAGTTTATTATTGTTCGGAAAAGTTGATGAAAAAGGCTGCAAGTATAAGCCGTGAAAATTTAATATCTTTCGGATCTTGTTTTGGTAAATTTACATCGAGTCAAAAATTTCGTCTTACAATAACTGCTTTGGATTATTTGGCACCTTATGCTAAGGTAAGTTTATCTTTGTTAGCCAATGATATACCTGAATGATGAAAATATATTTCTCTTTACTTCTTTCCATCTTTAGTTCAAAGTATGGCTAAAACCTAGTGCTGAACAATCATTCCTGTATGGTAATCATGTTTTAAAGTCAGGACTAGGCAGAATAACAGAAAACACACCTCAATATCAAGGAGTTGTAGTTTTTTCAATGTCTGAAGTACCTTTGGTAAGTACATTTTGTTATATTTTGTACTCATATTTTTATTATATATTCTCATTGACGAAAAATCTTTTCTTTTTTAGGGTTTCGGGACAACAGCCAAGTCAACCAGTGATTGCAGAAGAGCCGATCCAATGACAATAGTTTGTTTTCATCAAGCAGATATCGGAGAGTATTTGAGAGACGAAGATATCCTTTAATTGTATCGAATATTTTTTTGATTGTTGACATCTGTCAAGCATTTAATCTTATCTTCGGTAATAACCTAACACCAATCTATTTGTGATGATAAATTGATAACTGAAGATAAAAATAAATCACTGGCAGCTGTAGAGTTTTTTAAAATCGTGGTTCTTTATTACTCGGCAACGTTCATCATTTCTCTCATGACAATTGAGTTAAAGGCGGGAAAGGATTTTGCTTGGAAATTACTAGTTTTTGATGAGCCAGGGAAATATATCCCTTAATTTTACCTTCATAAATGAGGTTAGCCAAAATACAATTAACCTCTTCGATAGAAACATTTTCGTTTCTTAAAAATTGAAGAACATGTCGAAAGGATTCAATAGGGACTTGATGAGTCTTGAGTATAAGGCAAACTTTCTTGAAAACATTTCTATAAGCAATAATCTTGAGTTTATCTAAAATGAGATAAATGCCATATTTCCAGAAAAAGTCAGAGTAAGTTTCCAGAGCATTATCCAGAGCATTTAAATTACCTTCTTTAACAGCTTGGGTTACTGGTGCGAACGGCATAAGGTTGTATTTCTCCAGAAGTTTTTGTGTTGGCATTACACCTAAAAGCATTTTTACGGGTATCAGAAAAATTAAGACGAGTCTTTTGTTCTTGCGAGAACTGGAAAGACAATTTGAAAATGAAAATGATAACATTTTGTCCGCATTATTGTAATCAGAATCAAACATGTGCTTCATCCCAAGATAATAAAAGTAGGTAACTTTTTGGGCTTTGGTGAAGCACGTCATGATGTTGGCATTTTCCAAAGCTCGGATCAATGGCTTACATAAATGCAGTTTATTGACACGAAAGTAAATCTTGAATAATTGATTAACGAGATTCATCATGGCTATTCTTTTTGACTTTTCCAGAGTAGTTCTGCAATCATTGGCAACAGCTCTAAACATTGACATTAGAGGCTCAGCTGCCTTTTCCAAATACTCGTTAGGAATGTAAAGCCCATCTCTTGATTTTCCAGAATTTTTATGACCATTTTGAATGTCAGCGGCAATTGCTAATAATCTTAAATCACGAGCCATCAAACAAATAACTGGAACCATCCAATTTTCTTCTTTCATGGTGGCCAATGCTTTACTCAACAACCCGACACAGTTAGCCTGTTCTTTATAAGCATTAATATAGTCCCCATTAGCTAGAAGAAAACAACAATGGATATGACCAAAAATAATTTGTGACCAATTCGGATGAACATGGTTGTTGACATAATTTTGATTCACCTCGTTCATAATTGCTTCACTGGTAGCATGGTCGGTGTCTTGATAGGTTAATAGGCGAGACAAAGGAACACCACGTTTATTGTTGATATGTTCATTTACCAAGTAGATGTATTGTTGAAAATTCATCGTGTTTGAGATACGAGAAGAAAACTTAATATAATATAAGATCACTTAAGATGCTAAAAAAGAAATACAAGCGAAAACAGAGTAGTTTTAAGATGAACACTCATGAAATTGATGTTGGATACAAACCAAGAGTAAGGTTATTCCTTACTCTTTGACGATTAATTTGATGAATGGAAATAGATAAACGTTTAGGCTAGATGAAAGTAAATAGAATCACAACGCAAAGGTCATCATAGTCATCATTGGAAATTATTTAAATGAAATTTGTCATCTTGAAAATTTAAGCTGATTTTTATCAGCTGATTTGTAAATGATAAGTTTCGCGGTTTAGATCAATGGAGCCATCTATGGATACAATAAAAATTAGTTTACATTCTCGATATCTTGTATCCATTTATGCTCAAATCAGTTTGTCTAACAAAACTAGTTCCGCATTGAATTACTTATTCCGCATCAATTTACTTAAAGTACTATCAATTGCTGCTGTTCTCTGATAATCAATCTTACAATCATATCTTGAGGACATGTCGCTGACAAACAAATTGAGTGTTGATTTGTATATTTTGATCAAATAAGCTAATATAATAATTTATTTCAGTTTATTAGCTTTTATTAGGATTAACATTAAATTTACTTTTAAAACTCTTTCAATCGAAGGAAAACTATTCAAAAAAATTGAACGCAGATGTCTTGTCAAGTCATTTTGACTTGTTATACGACTTTCCTAGAACAAAATCTCTCTCTTAAAAATTTACTCCGGATTCTTGTTTTTGAATTCTTAGTTTATTGATACAATCGAATTGGTTTTTCAATTAAATATCAGGTGAGCTATCAAGTAAACTAAATTAAACACTTCCATGGACCCAAAGGCACCAGACCCATCACCATCTTTAATTTAACAGATAACAGCTTGGTTGAGAGAATCATAACTAAATTACAATTCTTCACATAAATATGAATTAATTTAGTGAAATAAATGGACAACGTAATTGGACTTTCATTATTTTAATTGTTCGTATTCCAGACATATCCTAGGGACCATTTTCGTCTTTAATCCTTTTGAACGTGGGTCTGCGTTATAAACCACCTTTTGATCCAGATTTGAGCAATAGCGTTATCTTTTGAACCATTCACATTCATTAGATGAAAGGTTTGTGGAAAGTAAATGTACATGGGAAAAAATTGAAATGTGCAGTTATGGCTAGTAAGCTTCCAATTTTGTGAAGATTATAATGCAATTTATACACAGTGAATTCTGGTATTATACAAATTGAGTTTCCAATCAATCGAAACTTGAGGACATAGAACTCATTAATTGACGATTATTGTTCACCGTTGTTGGATTACAAAACAGGTTTGGCGATATGGAATTATACTACTTTTTTGGTAACACCTTGGGCTTATCTCCTTCCACGGAATAATATACGAAATCAACTTTTATACTTAGAGAAATCTAAATGTTGAGACTCAAACCGTTTCTGCTGTTAACAATTCTTTGATCATTCTGACCATTCGTTTTTCACTGTCGGGACTTGACTCATGGGAATAAATTGCATCTATGCATTTGTTGACTTCGATAAGTTTATGTGGCTCCTCTTTATAATTAGTGTTTTTGATTATATTATAGAGTAATTTGAGGTAAGAGAAGCGATTTTCATCTTCATCTTGAATATTATTGAGATGTGAGATTAATATATCAATCATAACTCTGACGTCGTTGTAATAAAAGAGATTCGCAAGTTCAGGATCTTCAAAAACCTCGGTCAACAATTTATGAACAGCATTGGGTCGATCACAGGTTTTCATAGGTTTACCAAAATAATTGATTAAAAGAGTTGGATCCTCTTCCCAATTCAAGTAAGAGACTAGATTTTCCATCAAACATTTGACATTAGACCTCATTCTGATAGCTTTCAGGACCAGATTACTCTCATTTAAATCGAAATGTAGATTGAATGCCAAAATTGGAGGAATACACATTTCTAAGGGTATTTTATGTTCCAACTTGGTTCCTTCAAGATCTTCACCTTCAATTAAATCCAATTGACTGTTGACAAATTTTTCGTTGACATGTTCATACATATTAATAGGAGGTTTTTGTCCAGATCCAAAAACGTAGGTGAATAATATCGACGCTTTAGACCACCTTTCAATATCGTCACGGTGGTTTATCATTTCATTGGCTAAGGAAGCGGGTAAAACGGTCGATAAGAAATTATCTTCAATCATATTATCATTTAGACGAATTATTTCCATCAGAACAGAGTAAAGTTGCATTTTTAAAGATTTTTTCGTCTCCTCATGAAAATAGCTAATGACCATGTAAACATTATCACAATTATTCGAGAACATTGCTTCTCGACTGATAGTTGGATTAGCATTGGCCAATAATTTAACCATCTCAATCAAGCTTGATTCCATCTCTTCATCATCATGAATAGGCCAACCTCTTTGTTGTTCATCAGCTTTACAGATCCATAGTTTATGAAATAACTCCCTCAATTTTATTAAATCAGACGAGTTTTTCATAACTAAGGGTGATGGACATTGGTCAACGGCCTCCAATTTATCAATCAGCTTTGTCATAGTTTTCTCGATCATAGGCATTTTTTCACGTAAGTAATTTATCACAGTCTCGATAGTCAATTTACACATTCCATGACTTAATTCTGTAGAAACTCTGACTCTTTCAATAAGATCCGCTGCCAAAGAATCATCAATTTCAATTGTTGCCATTTCATCAAGTGTAGTTTCCCCTTGAACTAAAATTGTTGGATCATTGGTTGCTTGCTCAATCAAGTCGACTTGGATTCCAGCTTCAGATGTGCTATTGACTGGTATTTGTGCATTAATTGATTCACAATTATAGCCCAGAATATGCTCCTGGACCTTACCAGAACTGTCGTTCTCCCCAAGTTTATAAGAATTTTGATCAGGATCATTAGTATTTACCATTTCAATAGAATTTGCATCACTAGACTGACTAGTGGTGATTTTTTTCGATGAAACAGCTCCTGGTTTGCTTTGTAGTTGGCTTTGCACTTCACATCGAAGCTGAGTTAATTTAACTTGAGCATGGTTGATTTGGCGTATAGTAATAATTTTTGGATCATTGTGGTCAGCATCCAGAACCGAAATAATGTTGTCAATCAGCTCCAAAAGTTTAGATTCCTCTAATGAGTCTGGTTCAGTGTAATTAGCTGGAATATAGCCAAGTTTACCTTGACAGTTAACTACGTACAGCCAATCCCCTCGAGGCTCAGTTTGTTTGATTATGATGAATCGATCACCAGCTTTGCAATGTAACACTTTAAGATCAGAAGCTTGATAATCATAGATCGCTCTTATTAATAAATGAGCGGCCATGATATTGGTTTTGATGAACACCTAATAATATTTTCGATAACAGTGAGCTCGCCAATAGAACCGATAGATAAGAATAGCAATATTAAGTTGAGTTTGTTTCAATACTTTGGATGTAGTGTCAGTAAAATCAGGCGTACAGGCTGGAGGTGTAATCACTATTTAATCACCAATCAATCAGTATAAATGGGAAAAACAACCATTTTCAAAACATAAACATCGAAAACAGTAAGAACAAACCGAATTTCACCTTTAGTCAACCGATAGTTTAGCCATCCCAATATTGGTTACAAAATCAATTGCGGGGACTAAGTTACATCGAAAACCATTGACTGAGTGATTTACTGAATTAAATACCAGATGAGGTTATATGGCACTGGCCAAGGTCACCGCAAAATCCACCAGAGTAATGTTGATGTAGAAAAGGAGGTGGGAAAGGGAAAGGAGAGGGAAGCAGACCAGATAGATATCAAAAGAAAGAGGGAGACAATAGAGAAGAGAGAAAAGGGAGACAAGGAAGATGAGGAGTGTCTGGTAAAGATGGAGATAAGATGAAAATGTATTGATCGAAACGGTTAATCATGCTTGTTTTGTAAATAATCAACATTTGTTCAGTATGCGGTTAGTTTAAACAATAACCAGGAGAGTAACAATGTAAAAGCTTTAGATGATTATCGACTATTGACGAGTAAAAGTAGATACAACTGCAACTGCAAAACCTTTTTCATTTTCCCTGTACTTTCCATTATTTTGCGAGGAGAACAGGCAATTGGAGTTATGCTAGTACAATGGCATACGAATATTTATGAAGTTAATTGTTTGTAACTAAATTTTGAGACGGCCCAAGAACACACTATCAGGATCATCTGCAAGATTATCGCTATCATCGAACACTTTGAGTATGGCAAATTAGTGTATTATTAAATATAGTGAGAGTCAACCATTTCAACTCCTGTTAGGAAGCAAATTAATCTTTCAGCTAATTTCAATTGAAAAAAGATGCAAGTCCTCTGATGCATTTTCAAACTTGATGAAGTCTGATGATTAGAAGGTACTCATGGTTGACCTCATACTATGCAAAAGTAAAATCCAGTTCCAATATTTGTTGCTATACTTTCTTCTAAATAAGTTATTCCAGAACTAACTTATGTTTCAACCTTAATTGTTAAAGTTTTTGAGGTTCCATCCATGAAACGACATGGTAACATCAAGAACATCAGCTGTCATTAGTACAGTGAGTTTACATTCCTTTAAGTAAAACGCATTGACGCGTTTCCATATCTCTTGACAAGGATCATCTAAATGTTAAAAATAAAAAAGAAATAAATTACATTTTTGACAGATCATTACCTTGATCATTATTACAAGATAGCCTTAGGAAGATTTGAAGCGCTGATTATTTCAAGAAACATGATATGAATACTCAAAGGTGTTAGATAAGTTGTAGCTAAGATATTAAAGTAACTGAAACAACTGAGGTAGCAAAAGAAACAGTGTTGACTTGCAAACTCATCTTGTAAACATTATTTTTTCACGGCTTTACCCTTTAAACACAATTTCAAAATAAATTAAGTTATTTGATAATCAACTAATTATGACTTACCATGAAGCTATTAAAAGCCAATTATTAACAGAAAACAAAGTAACGATAGACCAACTTGCGAAGAACTAATCAATCTTTCCTTAAAGGACGAATAGCTTGACAACGTGTTTCCATTTTCCACTATTAAAATTACATGCTGGCTTGTGTTTCAAAACCAAAATTATTTTTATCAATTGAACATATTCAATATAACTCATCTTTGAAGAAACTATTCATTATAATTAACAGGTGGCCTAATAGCAATAAATATGAAAGACACTAGTCAACTTTGTTTATATTTTTGGTCAACTGGTGAGAAGCAAAACAAGTTTTTGAAGAGATAGTTTTTTTGTGCTGCAAAAGTGAAAGATGTTAAATTGTCCAAAAAATCTTACATTGTTGTTTCTGTTGTTGCCTTAGTTACTATCAATTGAAAAATGGTGGTTAAGTTGACAGATTAAAAGTTGAAGTCTCCATGTAGATAAATGTTCTGTGCCATCAATTAATTGTGTCTTCTCAATTAATCATGTTGAAGTCATCTTGAAAAAGTAAGTTGAAACCTCTATACTATTCTCTCTACTTTTTGGCGTAACAAAATGGGTTTTGTTTGTATTAATCCTTATCCCTAACCAGTTTGAATTGACATTAACTTTGTTTTACAATATTCTTTTTTCATTGCAGGATACAATTTTTGAATTAATCTTATTTTAAGTAACTCAAGAAGCTAAAATTAACAGAATCACTGTAGCAAGTATTGGCGTTGAATCAATATTTGAAAGCGGTTAAAATAAAGTCTTTCATGCTGATCGTTGGATTTGTAATTTTCCAAGTTTATTACCGAAAATGATTAATAGATCAGAAGCTGTGACATTGCCTCCAGGAATCAAGACAAATCTTAGCACCAATTCATCATTATATTCAACGCCATGCCAATCACCCGGCTCTTTAGGATCATCTCTAGACTCCACTAATATAAGCTTGCCATCCAAAAATTCATTGACAACTACAGCTCCGAGTGAAAACTCTAGATTATTATCAATCCAACAATCAAGCAGTTGTTTTAATAGTAGGACTGACTCCAGGCCTAATTCATGCTCATCTGGATCTTTCAGTAGTGTACATACCCTCTTGCCCCCTTCATCGACCACTAGCTCACCTTCAACCTGGAGACGTGAGCAAATTATAAACAATCACTGCAATCAATCTACAACGAGTGACAGAAATTCAGACTGCTGGAAAGGCTTAATTGATCTCAAACAAGACTTGACCAAAAGATTATTCAGTTTGAAACAGCAAGTACAGTCGGTAGTTTGCCAATTGAATGAATTGGAAGATACTATTGGAACTAAACTAGATGAAATGTGTCAGCATGTCAATGGTACATATACAGAACCACAAATTATCCCAGGGATACCAGAAAATTGCGAAGCCGTTGCAATACCATTTTCGTATGAATTTAGAAAATCTTTAAGTGCCTTTGATGAACTTAAAAAGAAGAGAGCAGATCAATTGATTAATAAACCAGCTATCCAAAAGCTTCCAGCCTTGGTCAAGGGTTATCTAACTAGACGAATAATGACGACATCAAAAGTCAAAGATCTTATTAAGACAATTAAAGATACAACGATTCTGTTGGACAATTATCGGAGTGAGGAACAAGTTGCTAAAGAAGAGATTGATTTCCATCGACGATTAATGATACAATTGGAAAAATCTTTGACCGATTTTCATGATATTTTCTTTACTTACTCCAAATCAGAGCAAATGAAACTAATTTCTCGTTCAAGGGAGTTTGCAATTGAAAAAGTATTCCGACTCTCTTCCGAGGCCCGTCGTGCTCCAGACAAAACAGTTAAAAAAGCAACATTTGACAGAAGAAAAGATTCACCTATCGTGAAGTCCATTGAAGTTAAGCAGCAGAAACAAAGTCCCGATGTCGAGATGAAACCAATCGAAGACGTTATTGAAGACACAGACAAAGACATAGTTGAAAATGGTGTCAGTGTTGTCAAAGATCCCGAACCTAAGACTAAAGCAGCCTCAAAATCCCGAAAAGGTGCTAAAAATGCAAGAAAAAACAAAGAAACTGAATCTACATCAACTTCAACCTCTTCATCAACAACAAAGTCAGCCGAAGAAGCGGATAATTGTCCACGAAGATCTAAAAGAGCAGCGACAACTAGTAAAAGAGCTACAAGAGGTGCGAAAAAGTCATCCTGATTTTTTCAGAAAAATGTACATGGGTCAGAAAAATGTTTTTTATCCAAAGGGTTCCAAAACAAAAATCAACTCACTCACGCAAACCAAGTTTCGAGGTTTATATTTTTTTTAATAGTAACAAAGCTTGATTTTAATTTTGCAAAAATATGACTTTGAACTTAAAATGTCTACATTTTATGAATATTTTTTACCAATTATCTATCTCTTCATGTGATACACAATTTGCATAGTTTTTGCGATCAAATGTTTACTTGACCAATAATAAATTTCACCTCACGTCTATTCCTACAAAACCAAAGTATCCCATTTGTGTTATCCATCTATTAATAAAAAACTACAGTATACTTTGACCAAGTGTGTTTTCAATGCTAGTTATACTACTTGATGCACCTCTTTACCTAGCAGAAGATCAAGATCCTTACAAATCCTATCTAATTGATAATTCAATTCGTGCATTTTGTGGCGACGATAGTTTATCATATTTCAAAGACATGTCCATCATTACATGCGACTATAAATCAAAATTAGATTTCAATATTTCTCAGAATAATTTTAAGACTTTGTTTCTCTATTTTCACTTGAACATCAAACAATTAGACTTCAGCATTTACCAAAGAATGATAGAATCAATTGCAGCCTTAATAGTTTTTGTTGTGGTTATGAATTTGTATATATTTTTTCAATTTATGTTTATTCAACTGTCAATAAAAGATTTTTATCATTCCACCAGAAGTTACAATTCGGATATTGAATAACAGTTTTAGAAATTAATATTTTCATCTTTTTGTCATCCTTTTCGCCCGGTCGCAACTCAACTCTATTGACTTTACTCCAATAGTGCTTATTTTAGATCCATAAAGATTTATATACGAATTTTTAGCAAAACTTGAACAGACGAAACAACATTTGATTCATCTAAATATTATCTTCATACAAAATTATGCTTCATAATGTGAACTTGAACTAATAAAATCAGCATATTCACACATTGCCAAAATCTTCAGTTCAAAATCGCCCTTCTCGATAACGAACGAGAACACTTAGTTTAAAGTCCTATTAGGAAAAAATTCACTGATCCAATTGCTTTTTACAAATATTTGGAGTTTCATGGTACGATCAACTTTTGTTTTGAGCGCTCCACCGATCTATTATATTAGACTACGTTTAAGTCCAGCAACTGGACACTTGCTAATTCTTGTAACATAGCATCGACTTTGCCCGACATTGGAATAATTCAAGAAAATGTTCTCAGATCATTTCAATTTTCCCTTTGGATGCAATTAAGTTTTTAGTTTCGCTTTTTCTCTCTCTTTCGATGCCCTACATTTCATGGTATTTAAATCTAAAATTTATATAAATTTTTATTACCCATCTAGATGGAAACAATATTTTGAACAGGTTTTGGGCCGAAAGCAAAAGAACGGCTGTTTACATAAAATTTCGGTAGGATCTAAATCCACTCCATATCGTTTCAATCAACTAGATATCGACAATTACAAGCTATTCTTCAAGCGCTTGTTGTTCAATATTCCGATTGGCATTCTCTGCCTAATTGGTGAATAATTATATTCTTGGGTAATTTTATTAAGTCAGAAACAAATGTGTAAACACAGAACTGATTCAACCAATAAAATTTAACAAATGTATTTAACGATTCGGTCCAACAGTTCATGAAGCATTCCTTTCCCTTGTATAATCCAATCTTTACCGAATTGCATTTGCAACCTCTTCATAGATGGCAGCAGCTCTTTTCCCGACAATCTTGTCACATGATTCATGTGATTTGAGTATTTTTGTTTAGCTTAGTTGAAGTGAATGAATCAAGTGAAAATTATACCTGTTTGTTATTATTTTTATTTACCTTAAATGGCAAATTTTCTGTGGTTCGAATTTGTTTTGCATCAAAGTTTATTGGAGAAGCATTTAAGTGAAAAAGATGATCCTAAACCAGTTGACTTGATAATAAGTTTTCTCAATAATGCCTCTATCGATGGTTCTTTCAATGGCTCACTTGGTGGTAGTGAACTTCTAAGATTGTTAGCCGTTAAAGTTGGCGCTTTTATTGAATTTGATTTGGGCACATTGGAAGAACAATTGCCGATAACAATGCAATTTACTTTGTTCAAGGAATTGATCAAAATCTTGGAAGTAGCTAGTCCACCTGTTACAGTTCTTAAAGCAGTTCATCTACTGTATTTTAGATGGACATTGAGATCAATCATACGATTATCCTATCCAACTCGAGGTCCACGAGGATTGTCAATACCTCCTCAGATGATGCAACAATTAGATCCTTGCTATGTTCCGATAGAGGTTCTCGAGAATATGTTCAAAAAGCTCAGAGAACTGTCACCTGATGCTATAAGCTATTTGGAAAACTTTTTGGTTGATGAAAATTGTAATTCTATATGTCTACCGTTAATTGATTGTTTTCCTAGTTCTATGGAACCTAAATCAACCATAAAATGTGATTGGACTAAAGTTAAATCACTTGATATTTCTAATCTCTATGATATTGTTCATTATGAGCTTGGTAAATGGTACTTTTTTAATGAAAATTACGTTTTAGCCGATAAACATTTTCGATCAATTAATGTTTCTAAACTAAGTGATGAATCGTTTAAAAACTTATCTCAATATATTGAATCATCAAAAGAACTGTGCAGTGATGTTTCTACAAGAGACTCTGGGTCCAAGTCATTTGAAATTTATTTTGACGAGTGTCTACAAAATGCCAAAAAAGGAGTCTCCTGTGATCTAAGTTTCGTTGAAAGAACAGTTGACCTACAACTAATATCCGCTAAACTTAATCAATTTTATGCTCGCTGTGACAGTAATACAGAAAAACAGAATATTCGCCGTTTTGCATTTTATTTGTCAAGCCGTATGAATGGTTTGAAAGAATTAATACCTGAAATATCAGAACCCGTAAAAACGCATGAAAACGGATCAGATGTTCCAATGGTGTCTTTAACCGAAGGTGAAGAAGAAGGAGAAATTGACGGAGGAGATGATGAAGTTGAAAAAGATCCTGAATTATTGTTATTGGAAGCAACTGTACCTGAAGTTATCCAAGACTTGATTCCCAAAGTAAACAAGCCTCCATTGATGATCAATCGTGCTTGGGATATACCTCTAGCTCATGCTTCATGTTTAAAAAACCTCCCCATTCCACAATATAACAAATGTCATATCGCTTTAGCAAAAGCAGCTGAACTTCGACGAGCTAAAATGTATATTGAGTCTAGAATTTTATATTTATCCTTATTAGAAGATTATCAAGCATCTTTACCGAATTTGGCTGATATTATCACTTTTGAACTTTTGGAAACTGATTTACAGCACCATGTTGAAAGTAATGATATAGACGAAAGACGAAACCTGGAGCTTCTTGCAAAATGTGAACGAACTTTGCGAAATGAAATACTATTGGCTGATCTTCCTTTAGAGCTCGTAGATCTCTGTTGTCTTTTCTTGCTTGAATCAAGCCCACAAACTTTGAAAGATTTCGTCAATTCAAAACATCCTCTACTTCGCCTATCATCACTTCTTTCATCTCTAACAAGCACAGATTCTCCTTCTCATCATCCGATGAAAGCAAAAGAACTTTGGGATTTAATTTGTAATGTGCTACCTTATGACAGAAACCGAATAATTGCTAAACGTAATATACATTTGCCTCAATCAAGCTGGGATCTGGATATTTTTTGTCAATTCATCAAGAAACTCAAAAATTCTGCTCATATTAATCTTCTTACATCATGTTTAATCAAAATTCTCAATCTCAAAAGAGACATTTCTGGAATCGAGCTTACTGTGCTACCCCAGTCAACTTTCCAATGGCCCAGCTCATTACCTGCAAGCTCAGCTAATATCGATCTATCAAGTATTTTTGACACTCTTAAAGTTCTTCTTAAAAAAGGATTGTCTCTCAAGCCCAACGAAATCAATCTACTTCGATGTAAAGCCGAATTAGCTATTATTGAAGGACAATATGCAGATGCCATGAGTAACTACTTGACTCTGATGATAATCACCACAGAATACTTTACAGTATTTGGAACTTACCCTGAGGAAGAAAAAATAATTTCAAGGATGATACATTGCTCTACTAAATTGGGGTGTCACACTCAAGCTGCAGTTCTCCATCAAATGATTAAGGAACCCAATTATGCTCTTATTTTCAAAGGACTTAGTGAAAAATCATGTAATGATAGCTGTGATGATTTATATGATTCATTTTGGGATATTACAATTTTAGAGTATCTAGTTAATCTTCATACAAGAAGAGGTGAGATCGATAGAAAAAATAAATCTCTCCATTTAATTGGACAATCAGAACTCAACGCAAATAACCCGGAAGATATTCTCAACGAAGCTGCTAATGTGCGTAAGGGTAAATTTTTCCGAACAATGGCGAAAAAATATTTGTAACCCAAGGAAGATTTTTACTCAACATTTTCATCATCTCGAAAACCCTGCTGATTTAGATTTAAACTATTCATCAAATTTCCCTAGTCTTGTTTCTCAGATGTCCAAACACTTTCATTAATCGCAAGGACTAAAAAAGATTGAATTTGTTTTCAGTATTTGTGTGGTGATGATAAAACAATTCATCTCCTCTTGTGATTCAAAAGTTTCTATGTAGACTTAATTTATCAACTAAAAAATCAATTCTTTTGATTAACTATTAATAGACTTTTGTTATTGTAAACTAAAATGAATTCATTTTACATATTTTCATCATCAAGCTATCGATTGATAAAAATCACAAAAAGTTCAATCATGTAATGATAAAGTTGATCAATCAACTAATTTTATCCATTTTGTTACGACAACAATAAAGTAGATATTTTCACTCCTAAATTTTGCTTAATTTGATTTTTTTTCGAACTAAATTACAAATGTAGATAAATCTCTTTAGTTTTTCATTATAATCAACTTAAAGCAAATTAACATTACCATTGTAAAATTTTTCGATTATCTTCTCAATATGAAAGTTATTACCCATTATATGATATGGTAAACATTAAGGAATCTTAATCTGCTTTTAAAAGACTTTGTTTTTGCTTCTAACCTGATGAATCAATGCAATTTTACTTGAACAGAACGATGTTTCAACAATTTTGACAATAATAACAACGTTGTCAACTCGAAGTGCAGATTTACAAGTAGTAAAAGCTACCTCTAGATGGCGTGACATGATTGTCTAACGGAAAAAGTGTAATGTAAAGACCCCAAAAAATAAGAAAAATTTCATATGCATTGTTTTAATTATTTGATGCATTAAAGATTAAGAATTAATTTGAATTATGTCTATTACTGTTTATCATTATTGTCTGCCAGAACAGACTTATATTTGAATTATCGTTCATTGCTTTTAACTGGTCAAACTGGGTAAGTCAAACATTATCAATGTCTTTTCAAAATATGTTTAATCAAAGAACCGGACAACTCTTTTTTATTTATAGCTATCTAGGTACAGATGGAATTGTTGAATTCGGTAAGCTCATCGTGAATATTCTGAAGACACGACTCAATTTATAAATAACATGAAATTGTTAATCTAAATCAAATGGAATGAACATTTATTCGATAAGTTGGTTGAACAAGTGTTAACCTGGACGCTTGAATCTGATACACACTTTATCGAATGGTAAATTGAATATGGTGATAAAAGGTGACGAGAAAAATATAATATAATGAAGACATGATCAAATAATAAAAATAGTAAGTCTCAAAAAAGAAGAAAGCTAAATAAAAAGAGAAAAGCTAATATTTTTATTTCTATTTCCTAGGAACTTAATTTTCTGTTTGTTCACTTCTTCAGATGTTGATGTCCAAATAATAGGAATTGATTTAAGAAGGAGGAAATTGTTTTGAAACTAAACTCATCATGAAAGTAAGCAAACACACTCACACTCACTCACATACATTCAACACTTCCACACATTTATATTGACATTACTTTCCTTCAAGTATGAACAATATTGATATTATCCAGCCTTACACTTTAAACGAGCGGACAATAATTAAACAAACAACAGTCAAATGTTGTTAGTAATTTTAATGCTCTTCTTATCACTATTATAATCATCACCACCAGAGGGTAAGCAATTTTAGTCCAAAAAGATAAACATAAGGTTAATTATTAACATTACAATTGACATGGAGCAAAACAATTAATTTTGCCGATTAACCCTCACCTTCTGACCCAAGAATATTTCTTGCAATGTTATTATCATTTCTTCGTCTCAGAAAATGTCAACTGATGTCATTATTATCACAGAATATCACTCTTAATACAATATATATACACTTAGATACTAATATTATATTTTACATTCTTTCACATCTTTTCTTTAGCATTATTAACATTATGGTGACTCCCAACTAACCTCAAGTTATTAGTTTCTTGTCATGATGGATTGGATTTGAAGTTGCAATTGAAACATTTTCAACTAACAAGCAAACCAAAGGAGGGATATACACAAATATATATGAAAAGTGGTCATAACCATTGACACTTGATAACAATTTGAGACAAAGCCAAAAAAATTAATATTTGTTAATGTGTTAATCATGATTTCCACAAAATCGCAGCTTTTCTTCATAAGTATTTCATCAAGCACAAAAAAAGGAGGAAAGACGAGAAAAAAAACCATGTCGAAGGAAGGCAAGAAATTATTAACATTTCCCTCTTCCTATCAAAATACATTTATTTGACCTTATCCACTTGATATTTTTTTACTTACCTTCTCTTCTTGTATTTGGTTGCCTTTTTTACAGTTCCTTTGGAGAGTTAAAGTTTCAAGTGAAAATCTAAAATGATCAAAGTTGATTAAATTTGACCTGACAAAGTGATTTTTTGAAATGGATGGTTGATTGAACTTAAAGTTATCTTGAATTTCACCAAGAACAAACTTTATTTCCTATCGATAATAATATCAAAATTGTTACTATTTCAACTTGGGAGTGATTTTAAAGTTGACGATGAAGGTAAGAAAATCTTGAAAGTAAAAAAAAATTATTATTTTATTCTTTTCTAATTTGTTTCTTTTTCTTTATTTCCTTACTTTTTTTTTGTTGCAGTAATAACTCTTGTTACATATAAAACTTGATTGTTTATCAACTAAACTGAACAGCATCTAAAAATGAGTGAAACTGCAAACCTTAACAATATCGACGTTGATTATTATTTGTCTTGACACATTTGGATACCAAACCTCAACAACAACAATGATGTATTTTGTGAATCTAATGTTTCCCTTGATAAAAATTTCTTTAACCTTTCTTTTCAAGTAAATATCTATATATTATTATTATCACTATTATTATTATAACTATTATTGCTTATAACTTTACTATTACTAATACTTATTATTTGCTTCTCTTTCTCTCTCTTATACACATAGATTGACAAGTTTTCCCTATTGTTGTTGGTTAACTTGACTTTAACCGGAAACCTGATGATATAAAAGGATTGATGATGGATATAAGATGAAGATAACCTTACCTCATGGGATTAATTGTTAGCCTTATATGATATGATATTGATGAGGAGAAACGTTGTTACAATTAATATCCAAAGCTCCTGAGTCATATAAATGGTTCACTTTGGCTCTGTCTAGGAATTATTTCGATCTTTCTTCCTCTAAATCGCTTTCAGTTTTACGCCTTCACTGATTGATCACAATTTGATTTGCTTCGATCATTTCAATTGTTTTCGTCTTTTGCTTTCGATTCCACTACTTTACCTGAATGGTTTGTTTCGTTGATTGAATATTGTCCGATTTCATGGGAAATTTGTTGATTGAGAAAGGTTCAGTGAATTGACAGTGAAAATTTCCAAGTTTACTTTTAATTTTCCAGTTTCTTTGTTAACTCGACTTGGTTGATGTTGACTTGATTTGATGATCATTAATTTAATTAGTAAAGTAATTTTTTACCTTCCAAATCAACTAAATTCACATTGAGATTGATTAGCTTTGAGTTGTTGTAACTTATAAGTTATAACTTTAATTGGAGTCAAATTGTCACGTTAAGACCTTTTAACTTTCCCCTTTTAAATCTTTCCTGTCTATAAGTCTGTCTGTTAATCTTTTAATTTAATTTCATATCATTCTCTTCATTCATTTGAAAGCTTTTTTCTTCAGTTCTATTTCTCCTTCTTTATCCCCTCTTCAGTCAAGTCTATCTCAATGAATGCAATGAGAAAACATTTCAAGTTAATGAGATTAAAAAACAGTTACATTGCAAAGTGAAGAGAAGTGTAAAGTTAAAAGTAATCAACAATAAAAATGGTAAACAGTTAATACAACAATTACAATTAAATCTTTTCTTGATTGGCTTGTCAGCCCAACCAACTTTTAACTTTCACAATTGCTATTCATTTTAGTTAATCAACTTGAACACAACTTGTTGGAAAAAGACGAAGAAGGATTGAAGTGATCAAAGGCGAAAAAACATAATCTAATAATCTAATTGATTTAGCTTTTGTTTTTTCCTAGTTCCAACACTGATTAGCTGACAAACTACCATTTGGTTAATTACAATTAACTAATGTGCACAAAAAAACAAGATTGGTGACAATTTTGTTCATCTCAGTGAACAGTAAACAAATAAAATAATGTTTCCCTGTAAACTTATTTTATTAATATGATTATCACTTGTTTCACCCATTAATTTACAGGCTTCTAATTATGCAAACAATAAAGTTGGCTAATACGGTACAGTTTGAGCATTGATTACACCGTAATTACAGATTATTGGAATAAACTTAATCCATCAAAAATACAATAAAAAAAAGGTTTGTAACTTAACCCATTTTTTCCCCTCTCATACAACTTCATCATCAAAATTTAATTATCTCTGACCCTAGACTTTAACCTAACTGATAATCTAGAATCATAATTCAATTACTAAACGTATTTTTCTCATTTCTTTTAGTGATTCAAGTTTTGACAGTTATTTGTGCAAGTTGAACCAATATTGAAGCAAAGGAAACTCAAGCAATCCCAGATTATCACTAAGAACGTCTCATTGAAACGGAAAGCGATTGTTGTTACCAATTGTTACACTGAATGATGATTATCGTCAAGATATAAACCACCAGTCATTTAAATCACCAGCTACCGTCAACTATCAAAGAAAAGAAAACGTTTTTCTGCTCTTTTCCTTCTCGATTCAAAGTTGCAGAGCGATTATAAAGCGTCTATTGTACAAATCAAATGTAATCAATTGACCAAGTGACCTGCAAAATTGGCAACATGAAAGACCAACAAGTAAAGCCAAAAAGTGTAACACCGACAATGTAAATTGAAAAAGATTGTTACTCAACCAGATGATGTACAAAGCAAAAATAGACAAAAAGGCATTCCAATTAATTGATATCCATCAAACCTGAAAGTAAATGTTGGAAATCCTTTACTTCTCTAATAACAAATAATGATGATACTGGAAACGATGATAGTAGTCTAGATAATAATAGTTAAAAATAGTTGAAATATACATTTTTTGAATCTCTCTCCGCATTCATATCATCACCACCGTCATCATCTTGACATCATATTGTTTAGCAATATATTGCAACAAGGAGAAGAAGAAGAAGGTAAAAAGCTAAACACAAAAAGGACAACTATGAATATAAAAGTGATCCCGGTGAATTGACAGAGGATGATGCTGATGAAAAGGAATCTAATCATATGTTACGTTGGATGACAAAAGAGGGAAAAAGAGAGGATTAAAATCAAATGATGATAACCATCTAAGCACAAGAATTTCGCCTTCATTTTCATCTTCAATAAGATACTCGTCAATCTTGAGCTCATCTATTTTTTGCCTCTTATAATAATAGTTGTCTTCTGTGGTTGTCGTCTCTCTTCAAGAACAGCAACTGTCAACATCTTTCCAGTATTACCTTCATCTTGATCCATTTTTTGCTTCATTTTCATCATCTTCTTCACTATTTTAAGATCTTTTCTTGCATGAAGTTACATATTTTTTTTTATAATACAAGAACACGGTGTATACAAAATGCAACTTACAATAGTTTCATTTTCAATCGACTTTAAAATTTAATTTTTTTTTTCTACTTCTTCATCTGAGCAAAAAATTAAATTAAAATGTTAAGAATGAATTTAAAATTGACCTTTTTTTGTGATTCTTGGTTAGTAAATGATTGACAGAGGTAAATGTAGTCAGTAGCATTTACAAAATGATGGTTATGGGAAGATGAAATGATGATCATGTTTTGCTCTCAAAAACATTGAGACTGAAACGGTTTAATTTCCTTTTCTTCATCTTCTGTTATCAGATATTTTCCTTGCTCTTCAAAGTAATCATACAGATTTAACCTACAAATTGAACTTTATTTATTGAACTTGCTTCTTTCCCTTGTAAAGATGATCTTCATCATGAGAATGATAAGAAGGAAAGTGAAAGTGGTATGAAAACAGAAATAGACAGAGAGAAAGAGAAAGAGAGAGAGAGGAAATAAAAAGACAAAGATTGATGAAGAAAAAGAGAGGAAGAGAAAAAAAAGAAAGTTTAGATTTTACTGTTTATTTCGTCTTCTTTTTCCTCTTTTTATTATTACTTGTTTTGAAAGTTTCCATCTCGATTGGCCTCATCTTATTGGAATGTGGAAACATCATATCCCGATCCATCATGTTATTAACAAGGAAACATCATGTTTTCCACTTCAAATTCAACTTGTTCATTTTCATTTTCAGTCTCTTCTTCACTTCCATCTTATCCATTTTGATTTAAATCATTTCCCAAATCATATATTCATTTGATATCATAATATCAGGCAACAGCAGAAACAAAAAAAAGTTAAATGTCAAGTAACTCATTTTCAACTCTCTTACAATCAAATAATGGTAATGAGTTGCAACAATAAAAAAAACAACTGTCAGTCAAGTGAATAACTTGAATTGTCATTGATACTTGCAAAGGTTAACTGGAAATGTTTATTTCATGTGAAAAATGACTAGACAATTAACTTGATCATTATAAATTGGATAATCAGCTTTTAACTGGAATGAAAAGAAGATGAAAGTAAATCCAATTGACATTTTTATACTTGGAAACATCTTGATGTTTCTCTTGATGACAATATTTACTTTAACTTGGTAACAATATCATCTATCTGCATGTATAATCTAATATTGATAACCTTTTGTTCAAACTTGATTCCTGTTTCACCATGTTTAATATTGACCACACCATTGAGTGGTAATATTGACCTTGGTCAACTATCAACATTGAAATCATCTTATACTCTGTTTACAGTAAACTTACCACAAGGGGTTGACAATAGGCAACCAACAAGCCAATCTTTATCACCTAATATTGTAATGTACAAAAAGGCTTTTGTTTACCCTTTTATGTTACAATTAAATTATCTTCAACTAAAACCATTATCATCTTTAACCTCATCAATGATGATCATCATTTCCAACCCTCATCTTGATGACAATAAACTGGTAAAACTGGTTACAAGCAAAACGCTTATTGATTAGTAATGGTGAAAATGAAAAGCAAAGGAACAGGAGAAAAAAAAATAGAAAATGATTCTCAATCATGAATCTCAATAATGTTAATAATAATAACAATAATGGGGTTAAATGTCAACCCATTCAGAATGATTATTAACATTATTATCAACAGTGATGAAAATAGATGCAAATGAATGAATAAAATGGTTAACATTAAAATAAAGCTGAAAAGTCAATTGAAAACCTAAACATTTACTTTTGTTTTCCCTACTCATCATCATTCCCCATCCAATTGAATAACCCTAAAGTTGTTTATTTTTCTTTCCTATTTTCATCATCTTCTTCTTTTCTCTTCCAAATGTAATTCCATTTTCTTGAATCATTTTAAACAATCATTTAAATTGTTAACTGACAATCAGTCAATGGAATCAGTCATCAAGAAATGGATTGAACAACAACAACAACAAAAGGGAAAGTCACAATTGTTTAGAAATGGTTCATCATCTTATTCAACTCACAAAGTGTCATAAACAAGCAAACAATCAACAACATCAACATAAGATGTTAAAGGGTTATTAGACACATAAAGTGCAATGTTGACAAAAAAAAAGGATTTAAAGTCATCAAGTGCAAGAAAAAAAAAGAGTCGACAGAAAAAAGAAGAAAAAAATTTGCAAAAAAACAAGTGAAGCAATGAAGTGAAAGAAGACGATTTTTGATGATGATGATGATGGGATGCAAAATGGTGTAGATGGTTTGTTGATTATGTTTAACATGAAAGACGAGATTGTGAAAAATGTTTTGATTTGATTTGAAATAATGAATGGTTGTTGGCTGTGCATTTTGTTATTATTAAATAAAAAGCCAACTCATAATATAATGATGATAAAAGGGATAAATAGTGAAATGTTTAAAAATAAGGTTCAACATTGTAAACATTTAAATACATTGATAATGATGAGAGTGAAAAGTAGTGCAAGTGAAAAGGGTTTACTCTTGATCATTATTATCATCTTGTTTCATCTCTCGATTATCTTAAGCCATTATGCAAAAAGGATTTATCTTCATCTATAGACAGTGTCTGTGGCCAATGGAGCATCCAGAAGAGTCCAATAGTCATTCTCCTGATAATCATGTCGGACGGGTGAAAGTGGATGCTTTTAAACTTTTCATAATCATTATCATCCTCATCGCCAGGGTAAAGGGTAAATATGCCTTAGACTCACAAAAGGAATGGGAATGAAGGGGAAAAAAAGTCTAGTAAAGTTGAAGGGATGAGAAGTTATAAAAAGAGTATTTTTTTACTTCACTTTTTTTCTGTTGCCTCTTCTTCTTGCTTCTTTATATTCATCATCTCTCACTGTGAATCACTTTAGTTGCCAATGAATCTTAATCGAACTATGAAAAGTGAACTTGCACAGGACAAGAAGATGATGAACATGGTAAATGAGGAGGAAGATAATGTAGCTTTTCTTTTGTCTTTTCAGTTGATGAATAAATTGATGAAATGTTCTCGTTTTGTTTTACTTTCAATTTTATTTTCTCCAGTTATTAATTTTAATCAATATTAGTATATAAAAGGTTGCTTCTGGGACAGTCAATTTTGTCCAGCTCTGGGCCAACACTGATAACTGTGATAGCGTTTTTCAATGAAAATTTTCTTCTTGAAGATTTTATTAGTTAGTTATTTATCAAAAAATTTAAATTGGAAAGAAGCAGAATTCAACAAAATTAGCAAAACATGATCACAGAAAGTGAATATTGTAAATCCATTATAAAATGATCAACACAAAGTGAATTTATAATTGACGCACCGATTTCTTATTACTAACCATTCCTTTCTTCGGCCAGTTCTCGGCTTGAGACGAGCTTTGATTAGGTTAAAATTCACCTGCTATTCCACCTAACATTGTTATCAATTGAAATCATTAGATTACCTTGAGTTTCATCTACATCAACATTGCCCATCATTTCCAATTAATTTATCAATCTTGCTAACAAACAAATCCTAACAAATTAACTTAACTACTAAAAGTCGACAGGATAATTCAACCAGATGCATTGACCTTAATGAAGAAGCAAAGGATCAATTGTCCAACGAGTCGATGCGCTAAATATACTGTTCTTGTTTATAATGTCCTATCGAAAAGGTTTACTATCTTGTGTATCTTCATTACTTTTCTCGAATCCAAATAAAATGCTCATTTTAATTTTTTTCTCCTTTTCATTTCAACAAATCTCTTTAGTCATTCCTTTTCTTGTTCATTAATATCCTTCATATGAATCAATTAATGAACAGCTAAAGTAATGCTTTGCCGTTAATATTTCAATTCATTTGCAACCTTTGAATTTTAAATTTGATCCAAAAAAATTTCCATCCTTTCGATGATTACAAAAAGCAAGATCGAAACAGGAAAATTTAACCTTTTGATAGCATGTAACTTGATTTGCAACCATTAAAATGGCCAATAAATGATAAAGTTGAACCCTAGTAAGTAAAGGGATTGAACTAATGCAACCCAAAAAGTTGTCAATAAAATATCAACTCCTACTTTTACCTCCCTTGGAGAGGATGAGGATAACGATGAAAAGTATGATGAGCAAAAGGGAAAGAGAAGAGCCACTTAAAAGATGAACAATTGTTGATCCGATGATGAAAAAAAGATGAAGAGTTAACATTAATATGGACAATATTGAGGAGCCATTTTTCAAAAGTTAATCTCAATTTGCAACAACAAAAACTAGATCCTGTTGAGTGTTTTTTTTCAACCTTTAACAGTTTACTCTTACAAAGTGATTCAAAATGAAAAGGCAACAGCAAAAGAAGTAAAAAAAACAACAAAAGTATAGTTTTTCATTCCAGGTCAACCTCTATTGTATTCATGACAAGACTCTTGCCAGGAGTTAAGAGTTATCAAAAGCCACAAGCATGATAATGATAAGCTGTGATAAGTGATGAAAAGTTAACCATTTTAATGGGCTTTACCATTGTCTAAGAGTCGACCAATGGTTGACGAAATGAGCCTCAAAACTTGCCATTGATTAACATTGAACATTTTTTGGTTCGACTTTTCTCTCATTGCCCATCAATTGATACATCTCCATAGCCGGATATATTATTGTAATAATATAATCTTTAAAAATGCTGAAAATCGATTAGCATCATTTTTTATTATCACAAATAACATTCCCAGTTAAACCATTATTTTGATAACAATTGTTGTTGTTGTTGTTTAACTAATTCCTCTTGAAAAGTTGAATGATTATTAATATGGTTTTGTGAGGTTATTTTATTGATGATCAATGAATTATAATGGGATGGAAAGAAGAAGAAGAAGAAAAAGTTTCAAGAACATTTTTTTCTCACTCTTGTTATTATATTATTTACAGGGAGGGAGAAACACGGCATTCTGTCACATATGGAAAAATGAGCGTATAATTGGTCAAGGAAGAAGCACGGAAAAAGAGCAAAAGCCAAAAAACCAAATTTCGCAGTTGAACGATTTTGTATCATCATTGAAAGGTTATTGTGATTTCTTGAAAAGCATTTTGTGTAAACCATTTAAAGGAAACATTGAAAGTCAAGATGATGATCAAGATGATGATGATGATGATAAAAGTTGCTCTTTTTATTATTATTATTCATAAGCAAAGATAATGTAACAGAGATTTGAATTTATTTTTGTCCTTTTCTTCCTTCGTCTTTTCCTTGTATTCATAACTGTTCCTCTCTTTAAGTCAACTGGTTGTGGCTTGGAATCGTTCTTGTTGGCCTTTTTTGTGTGTCCTTTTTATCGACGAGTTTTTTTCTCTCTCTCTCTCCTTCTTCTTCTGCATAAATTGTTCTTTTCATCTTTTCTTCTTCTTTTCCCATTATTTTGATTCGCTCTCTTTGCACACTGTGGTCGCCTTAAGGAGTCCTTTTGGGCCTCTTCAAGAGCATCAAAGTGCTGCCTGTTGGTTGAGTTGACTTTAACCTGAGAAAGTTACTCTCTTAGGTTAAGCTGACTTTCAGTGGAGAGGTTAAGGCAACATGCCGTTATCCTTATTCAACTATAACACAGGGAATCAGTCACACCTTTTAACAATAGCCACACACTGACAGAGAATGATTATGATGATAATGATGAGAGTGATGAGAGTGATGAGGATAATAATGATTATAAGTGGTACTGTCTGGTTGTCTAATTCAACCAATCGTTAGCGTTTCCCTTTTTTTCTTGCTCCTTCCAACAATTTAAAGGTCCGTTGAGTTTGTGAAAAATGTTTTTTACACTTTATCAAATGAGAAGGACAAAACTTTGGGTAAATATTTTTCTTCACTCCAACAATATTATGTTCAGTTACCAAGTGGCTCTGTTTAGCTTTGTGTAACGTTAACAATTGAGCTTTTCATATAATTTTCATTGTTATTTTCAAGTCTTTTTTTTTATCATCATCTTGTTTCTTTTCACTTTTATATCGAATCGTAACATTATTCAATGCACAATTTGCCAAGTTTAACCATTCACCAACCATTCGCTCAGTTGACTTTCAAACATCAGTGAAGAATCAGTTTTCCCCAATTTTTCAAAAGATTTTCCAATGTCGCTCTGATCATTGTGAATAACTAAGAATCCATTTGATTCTGTTTCTTCAACTGATCGACATTTTTATTCAAAATTTAATCAAATTGCAGAGACAGTTTTTTTTTCAAATTTTAAACAGGAGAAAATCAAAATCATTAAAATAAAATTACATCAACAAAATGTGATTCTTTATGAAAACAAAAACCATTTGATTTTGTTTATAACTGGTCATTTGGGTTGAATTTAAGAGCTATTTAAACAGCTGCCAAAAGCAGTTCTGAGGTTGACTTTATCTCTCAACTGTGAGTGAAGATATGAAGAGACCAGAGAACGGCAAGACTTCATGTAAAAACATGACAATTAGACAAGAGAGGAAGAAGAGAGAGAGAGACAAGAGGAAGAGATCGATTGAAAATTGCAATATAAATTGTAACATAATGATTATTTCGATTTTAACTGATCTCAAATAAAAAACTCAACAACAATGCTTACTAACTATTTGGTTAAACAGTGTATGTTAAATGTAGTTTAATCGTGGCTATGAGTTGTTTTATCAAATACTGAATTGAAAAAAGCATATCTTGAGCATAATCAAGAATAAAAATTGGAATCTTTCTTGTTATTCTGTTTTCATATTTTTTTCACTTTCTCTGGTTATAAATGTTATCAGATGATAGTTATGAACAATGTGTTTTTATCAATGTAAATACATGAGTTGTTTCTGTACCGGTACAGATATGGAGGCTAATAAGGGTATAAATCCGGAAAGACTGTGTGGTTAACAGTTGGTTAACTGATCAAATTGTCTGATAATGGGATGGGGATTAAGGGTGAAATTTGGTTATTACCTTAGAGCCTCTTGGCTTATTGGTTATGCTTCATTTCAAATTGATATATTGGCTTGAATCGGCTTACTTTGACTTTGCCACAAAAATCAAAATGAAGTTGCCACAGACGCACAACCACAGAATGAAGGAGAGAGAGAGACTAAGAATATCTTCTCTTTCATTCATCATCTTCATCTTCTTCTTTTCTTCTTCCACCTCCTCCTCCTTCTCATCCTCCCATTTAGTAATGTAACTGTCGACGCGTGTAATAATCATGCTTTTATGGTCTCCTTGCTAACCTCTATTTGTTTAACCCATAGTTGGACCATAAATTATTGTTGTTATATCCAGGATTGTGTGTGCAACTTTTTGTGATAAATGAGCTTCTAAAGGTTTTCTCACTTTTATAAATGACCATATGATGTTAACCATGTGCGCGCTTTATTATCATCTTTCCATTATATTTGCTTTATCGCAACAGCGAAAAGTTGACTGATGAGAAACATTGAACTGAAAAGAGTATCGAGTATGGAGAACGAAAGTGCTCAGAACAGAAGGGAAGAAGTTGACTGAAAATTGAAGCTCCGGTTAATCGTAAGGGACTGACTGTAACTGATTACCGTTATACTAGTCACTTGGTTCAAATGTAAATCACACCTGGTAAAGTCTATGATGGAAGAACAAAAAGTGAAATGAATAATAGTTTCATCTTCATCTTGTTTTTCGTTTTCTTAGCTTTTTTTTCCTTCTTTTTCCAATTATTTGTTTGCCTTTTTTTTTCCTTCTCGACTCAACGTTTCCATTCACATTTTATCACTGCCAATTTGCATGGCAATATGTTTGCAAAAGTAGGATTTTACTTGGATTACTTTTCCATCTTCTCATCTTTCTTTTTTCATCTTCATCATCTTTTTTTTGCTGCTTCCTTTTCCCCTCTCATCCAAGTTGGATAACAAGAAAAGACAAAAAAAAACTTGAAGAAATGAATACATTCAAACAATAGGGATTGCCTTTAGCTTTAAAACCTTTACAGATCCCTTGGATGTAATTGGAATGGTAAAGTTACTAAAAGTATAACCTGATGGATTGGGTATCAGGATAACTGGAAACAATTTGTATCCATTCATCTTGATCAATGAGTCAACATTAATTTTCATCTGATAAAGAAAAACTTTTGCACAATTAAAGCTAATAATCAAGTTGGGTTAGAAAAGTGGACACTTTAGGTTAGCCACTCAGAGTGCAGCATCGTTTTAAGATTCGCTAAGTTTGCATCTTATTCCTCATGAGCTCAACAAAGTTCTGAGAAACAATTTATTCTTGCAAAGTTTCAAGACTCTTAGCTGGCGTTTTGGATCGATTAAAAGGTCATTGATTTTAATACCTTGAGTTACTACACATTTGCATTAATTTTGATAAAAGTCGTTTTTATCTTGATAAACAATGAATTGATTCAAGGAATCAAAAAGTCGGTTTCAAGTTAATTGATGGATAAATTGCTTCAATCTTGGAATGATTTAGCAATTTAATAGCAAAGGATATTGGCTTATTTCGTCTGATTGTGAAAAATTAATGTTTTCATTTGAAAAGCAAATTAACTAATCAACCATTAATAAACTTTAATCTTAGTGTATGTTTGGTTGCCTTCATTGACTCGACAGTTTCAGTCAAGTGAATGTCCCTGTAACCTAAAGATAAGACCATTCTGGGTTTGGATGGTGATCAAGCAGAGTCTAGAGTTACATCGAGTTAATGTTTATCATTCTGTGGTTTGGATAGCTTAACTGAAAGCTGAATGACACTCTTTGTAGCTTCTATAAAGAGGAACCATTCGTTGTGGATTAACCTGTCATCATAACTGAACAGAGAAGCTAAAAGTGTCCAATCTTTGTACACTTTTGTTTCACCCAAAAAGTCACCAAAAAATGAAAAAAAAATAACAAAGAAACTAAAGCATGTAATAAAGCAAATTGATCTTAATACTTGTTGGGATTGCAAATCACAGAATGATGATAAAACCTCTTGCTTCATCTTTACCTAGATATATGAACATGGAAAGGAAAGAGGAAGATAAAGATGATGCTGGGAATGTGATATGAAAAAAAGGGAACAAAAAATATGGAACAAAAGAGGAATAACAAACTGATTTTTTTGTTCCTCATTCCTTTACTTTGTAACTAACAAGAGTGTGTTAAGCAACTTATATTATTATTATCAGCAGCCTAATAATCATCATCATTATGATCATCATTGAGATGATGCAGAAACTGAAACAAACAAGAAAAAAGTTTCCCCACTAATCATATTTACCTTACAAACTGCCGTTGATCACTTGGTCATTTTCTTGACCCATCAACATCTTTGTCCATTCATATTCTGGTCAAGATACACATTTTTATCTACAATAAGTCCACTCAACTTCTTCTTTTCTTTCTTTTTGCTTCATGTCTATCCTTTTCTTTATCCATTCCAAGTTTCCCTGACTTCCATATTCTCATTCAATATATTATCTAACTTGTCCACAAAATTGTCTTTTTACGCATCTTCTTATTATCATTAAGCTATTTTCATCTCCAACTTATACTCGTTTCTGTTTCAACTTTTAGTCAATACTTTTTTTGGCCAACCTCTTCTGTATACTCACAGTTGAAACCAAACTCTTACTCAAGAGTTTACAATAAGATAATAACGAGTCTACTGTATATCTGGTAGTATAGTGATTAGTGACCCATTAGTTTACCATTTCAAAGGTTTAACCGATCAAACCCATCATCGAGTTCAATCCAAATTATCACAATGTTAAAGTTAAAATGAAACATTGAAAGTATTAGTCAATGTTGACGAGGACAAAAAGTAAACTTTCATTTTGTCTTTGATACTGTAAACAAATGATTAACTTTCAATCAGTTGAATAGTTGCATTTTATAGCCTCATTAGCAGTACATTTACTGTGATTAGTGAATGGTCGATGAAAGTTTGTTTTGCAAAGTTTTAAACTTGCGCATAAAACATGTCAAGTTTATTGAAAAATTTCACCATTTAGCTTCAAGATATAATAAATTGAGTCTACTCGAGGCAAGATTATTCAATAAGAAGTTGTTTCTATCAAATTGCCAATCGGCAAAGATTAAGTTTTTAATTGCAATCAAAACTATAAATTTTTTACAGATCATTTTCAATGCGCTAATTCAGCCTCTTAAGTCGTCTTCCTAACCTAACCCAACCTAGCCTAACCATTACCTTTTAGTGTACCATGGTATTGAAGCAAAAAGGTAGCCATTCAACCCTCAGATTAAACTTGGAAAAGTTAAACTCTTAAACTGAACATAAGAAGACAAAAACGCCACAAATCAATGATGAGGCAAAAAGACGGGAAAATGTTCAACTTAATCAAATTAGATTGATTGATTCAATGTTATGTAAAAAGCATCAACAATGGAAACGGCAATGATAATAATCATAGTAATAATCTTGTTAAACGGATTCTAATGATGCCAATAAGATTTGAAAATGAATGTTGAATTGTTGTTGTTAATGATGATGCCGAGTATTATCATCATCATAATCATTATTATTATCATTATTATTTATCATCATCATAATCATCAGTATTAATAGTTGAGTATATGAGTTGGGATGATAATGATGAACTTGATGAGAAGAGAGGAAAGAAAGGAAAAGACAGATTTAGACTGAATGAGCATGAAGATAGGAGATGATAAAAGGAGTAGGAGGAGTTGAGTAAAGGGGAGTTGAAACAAGATGAGATTGAAATGTTAAGAGGCGTCTCAAGATGTTCATGTTATAAGATTATAGGTGACATTTTTCGAGTCACTTTTTCGCAACAATCAAACGTCCATCAACTTCATTCTCATCGATTTCATCTCAATTAAAATTGCAGCAAAATCTCACCTCAAAGATAACGATTTGTACCAGTAATTTTGAGATAAACTTGTAATAAAAAGGACAATTTAACTTTTGCTATTTTGCTCTTTACAGTCTTTGCATTTATTAATGAACATAAGTTTTCAACAATTTTGAACGATTAAATGGTCAAGTTTCAGTTTGTTTGACAATCCATTTGCTTTAATTGTTACTTAACCATTAATTTTTTGTTTAACCATTCTTTTGATTGCGATGTTTTACAAACGAGACTTTTCAATATTTACAATTTTCTTTGCCTTTTGTTTTCCAGTTTTGTTTCTTGTATTGTTTTTGCATTAAACCGTTAAGTTGTTCAAGTTTTACAATTGAATTTTGCTGTTTATGTACAATTACAGTTAGCTATAATAATAATAGTAATAATAATTATAATATTGATAGTAATTTTCTCGTTCGCAATTGTAATCATAATAATAATCATGTTGATGAGTTAAGGTAAAGTTGATTCACATGAATATTATAATGACCATGATGAGGTATGTAGATAAAGAAGAAATCGAAGGGAATGTTAATAATACAGTTGATTCAACAAGTTAACGGCATTCGGAAACAAATGAACTAATCAAATGTTTAAATTCGTCTATTGTCACAATTGGTTCCATTTTGATTTTCAAAATCATCTATTGATCCATTTTCACAGTCTTTAGTGCTTGGTAGCGAGTTGTCATCGCCTAAGAAGATGAAGAAAAAAGAGAAGAAAAAATGACGATAAAAATGAGTTCGATCAAAATTGAAGTTTAAAATGATTTCCGTCTTTGCCAGTTTCCTTTGAGTTGAGGTCAACTCAAGAGCAAAAGTTAATGCTAAAGACATCACTTGTCAGGTTGACTTAAGTATCATTAGACTGGGTTTACTTACTTATTGTGACAGTTTCAAGATTGTCTTGATTATCATTGATATTGTGATGATGATGATGGTTCATGGATCGTATCATCTTTTTATTCCTATCGTCCTGTAACAATCGAGCATTCTGGGTAAGTCTTGATTCTTGGGTGTGCAAAAAGAGATTTAGGAAAATGAGGAACGGAAGAGGAAATAATGAGATGATGAAGATGTTTCATTTTTTTTTGCTTCTTCTCATTCATCTTGTGTCTTCTATTTTATTTTACATTTTTTTTTCTTCCTCTTTCATCTTCTTTTCTTCTTCCTATAAGTTTATTGTTTTATGGTTGATGTTGTTGATGTTGTTGTTGCTGTTGCTGTTGCTGCTGTTGTTGTTGTTGTTAAACTGCAACAATAATAATATAACGATAATAGGAAGATGTGTAGGTGTTGTAAAAATGAAGTGAAAGGAAGGATGATGATGATTATTATTATTATTATCATGATAATAATGATCAACATGATGCTCGAGCTACTGGCACTGTTGCGATAATGAGGTTTCTTGTTGATGAAGTAAAGGAAAATATTGACATTATCTTACCTTAATGTCATCAACAATTGTCCAAATACCTCGATTAACAGGTTTAAAGGTAGTCGCTGATGTAATCGTTGAAGATGATGATGATGTTGTTGTCGAGTCTTCCATCTTAATTTGCTCATCGTACCTTTTGGTTCTTAAAATACCTTTACAAAGAAAACAGAGAATTAAAAAAAATCAATTTTTTCGCTCTTCACTTTATATTCATTTTTTTAGGCTCAACTTGACTCAATCCTGACCAGACGAACTGGAATAGCAATGGAAAAAAAAGTGTCACTCAATTCTTTACTATTTAAATTGTATTTAATCACATCTAAATTTCAACCAGAATCAGTTGATTGTACAAAAAAAAAAGAATTGCAAAAGAAGAAGAAGAAGAAAAAGAAATATTTATATTTCAAAGTAATCATGGATATTGAAATTGATCCTCCAATGATTCGATTGGCCAGTTTTTAAACTTGAAACTATCGGTTGAAAGTCCGACAATAATTGATTAAGTCCAAATTCAATTGGGTTGCAAAATTACTGTAACTTTGTTTTTTTTTGGTTGAGGGCATTTCAAGGGTCACAAAGGCACAGTTTTCAGGTTGTATAAGGATGGGTGAGAGTTGGTCAGGTATTTGGGCAAATGGGTTTCATTGACTATCCATAACTCAATTTGGTCTTTCAAAACTCGCTTTCAATCTCCATTTTACCAAGCTTGCTTTACCTTGTCTAAATCAAGTGAAGAAAAATCTGATCAACAAAAGAGTCAAAAAAAAAACCTAAAAGGAACAAACTTGAATTGAAAGAAAAAAAAATGACTGAAAACTCAACTCAAGTTGAAACTTCTCCGAAATTGTCAGTTTAAAGAATCGCAAATCAAGCCTAAATTACAATCAAGTAAATGATTACATACCTGATATCCTTGTGTGACGATTCTGTTTGACTCTTTGATATGTCTAAATGAGAAAAGGGAAAAAAGGTCAATTTTGCTGTCAAAGGGTAATGGCAAAGCATCACTTACCTGCCAACGTGTACAGGGAGGAATCTTGTCTGAATGTAATCGAGATCTTTTGAAACCATCTTCGGGTTCGTTTAACTCTTTTTTTATATCGACATCAGTTAAATTGTTTTCCTTTGATTCCCATCCACGAAGACGACTGAAGAGAGAAGAAGAAGAAAAAAATGATTCATTTTGAGTGGGAAAAGTTTGTTTAATTGCGTGTTCAACACTTAATGTCCAATGTTATCCATTAAACTCATTAACAGCTCGAAAACTATTAATTGAATAACATGTAATCATTAACATGAAACAAGTGTAATCAAGGAATGAAACAATGAATGAGATCGTTCAAGATTCATCAACATTATCATTTACTTCAATCATAATTGAACGATAATAAAGTCTTTTACACAAAAGGTTAACATGATGATGGCAACAAAATGATTGAGTAAATGATTAAAGGTTGAGGCAAAAGTGTTGACAAAATAATGAGCATTAAAAATGATAAATTGTCATCAGTCAACTAAAATAAGATGAACGGGGAACAAAAAGTTGACAATTTTGTTTCTTCCATCGCCTTTGTTAATTGCTTGGGTTAAAAGGGTTGAGAGGGAAGGGAGAGAAAAAAGTTTCAATTATTTAAAATAATAGTTGCCATTTTAATGGATTCTCAATGAATTATGATGATGATAATGGTGGTTACATGATATCTCAAGTCTATTGAGCAATGAACACACAAAAAGTATTCATTTGTTTATTAAACGAACCATTTTTTTTTTCTTCTTCTTCTTCAATCAACTTTGATGAATGCTCTTTCAAAATGAATAGATTTCAAGAGAAAGAGCATTTCATGGTAAAACTGTATTTTATTTCAAAACTAAAGGTAAAAAGGTTGACTTGAAATCAAGTTTATTGGAAGCATTTTTTTATTGACAAAAAGCTAAAGACTTTACGACTCTTGGGTTGAGCTTTTTTTTTACGATAACTTTACAAATGAAATAAAATGGTCAACATTTTTTTTTTGTTTATTAAAGCAACTTAAAGTAACCTTTTCTGTTTCTCGTTCATCATCATCGTTCCATCTTCACTAATCTTGTTCATTTTACGGTTGTCATTAGTCGTTAAGCTCATCATTTTCATCCTTCTCTTCACCCCATTAGTTACTACTTTTGTTTCATTCCTTTCTCTCTTTTTCTTTACCCATGTTAATTGATAAATTTTTTTACTCTTTTGCTCTTCTTTTACTCTCTTTATGACCTTTTTTTTTCTCCTTTTCCTTTTCGTCCAGATTACTGAGGTCATCAAAGGGCCAAGCCGAATGATGATTAACCGCAGTTGACAGACTAAAGGCTACCAGCCGTTCATCGTCAACTCAATGAAAATGGAGAGTCGGAAATGAACAGGAATCTAAGACAATGAAAGATTTGTAAGTCTCGAGAGTAAACTTTACTTTTAACCTCATTTATTACTGTTTGTCAAATGCCGAATACAAAGAGAGAGGCTTTTCCTTTCATCATTTTTTTTTTCATAATCTCGACTCATCTAAAGTTTCATTGGTAACTTGATTACTTTTCATTTTTTTTTTCTCGCGATGAAATTATAATTCAACCTTTTGTGTTTAAATTAACGATAATTGATCTTAGCTGATGAACACGTTTAGATTTAAAGTTTTCATTGGTGAAACATACCTTCTAAGGGCTTCCAATTGTTTAACCTCTTCTACAAAATGTGAGGTTATATCACTTCCTTCAAGGGAAACCAAGCAAAGTGGACACTTCAAGGGTTGATTTGGTGATCGAGGACGGGACCAGGGGCGTGAAAGTGCTGAAAACAGAAAAAAAAGTAAAGTTATTTACTTGATATCAGAAGGAACCCATCAATATGATTTAATGAAACATGCGGCCGCAACTCTAGGCTCTGGCAATTTAAGATTAGCTGTTATGCTACCGGAAGGAGAAGATCTGAATGAATGGATAGCTGTTAACATAGTTGACTTTTTTAATCAGATCAACATGTTATATGGTACAATAACAGAGTTCTGTACTGAAGAACGTTGTCCCGTTATGTCTGCTGGCCCTAAATATGAATACCATTGGGCTGATGGCCAAACTGTTAAGAAACCGATTAAATGTTCGGCGCCTAAATATATTGATTATTTGATGACCTGGGTCCAAGATCAATTAGACGACGAATCACTTTTTCCCTCTAAAATAGGTAAAGTACACAATCATAGTCAAAATGATATTTACACCAATGTAATTTTTCCAATCAACATTATTGCCTGTTTTCTGGGATGTTGATTTCAAAGTTTACTTTAACCTTTTCAATAAGTAATTGTTCATATTGATTGCTTGAAAACAATGATGTAAATGATCCTCTTTTTTACTCATACTTTTAGTGTAAATTTATCCTAATTTGCTGTCTTTTGCCTCACTTCAACTTTAACTAGGTGTGCCGTCTCCTAAAGCTTTTCATCACCGGTCAAGACTAAGTGTCACTTAGTATCATGTTTGCAGTGGAAAGCCATTCATCATTTGAGAAACAATTGAAACTTAAACTTACCTGCATGAGCAAGATAATTGTTGAATAAGTTTATCTGTGTGGCATATGCATGGTGAGCTGTTGTCGTAATTTGAGTCCCATAAGAAGAGTGACCGTAAAAGGGTGAAAAAGGTACACACATGGGTGAATTTGAAAACGGAAAAACGGATCTTATTGTTGGATGAAATAAACCTGGACCTGGGGCTGAGCCTTGTGTCGATGAATTGTGATGAGTTGAATAGGGTGATGAGGATGACGAAGAGGATGAAGATGAGGAAGATGAAGATGAAGCCGAGGGTAAACTGTTGTTTACCGAATTGGAACAAGTAGTAGTCACATTAACATTATCAGAAGCTTCAATAGCGTCATTATCACTTGGCTGATTGTTGACCATTATTGAACTTTCATTTGAACACAAATCATCATCCGGACGATCCTCCATTGCTTAATTGGATACACGAAACAACAACAACAAAAAAAAACAACAATTTCCAGCAGTCAGTTGAATGTTGTTTCACCAAAGTAAGTTTAAGCTTGTCTGTGTCTTCCTCTCTCACTGTGCCATCATCAAAAGCTGAGCAAAGGTACAACGCACACTCACACACACCTATGACCATATACAGGGTGTTTGAAAGTCTTGTGGGTTGGAGCAAGTCAATGTGGGCGTCGTCAATGCATTTCAATTTGTTCATCAGCTTACAATTGATTGTGAGCCTAGATTCAGTTTCAACACTTAATTTTGTGTCAAATTTTTTCATTACATTTACTTAAACATTATCATGGTAAAATGACCAAACAATAAACCAAATGTTATTTCAATCTTTTACTTATTTCTTTCAATCTCAACACACATTTTTGTACATTTAATATTCAACTGGAAATTACTGTTAAACTTGAATTTCCTCTTCAAGTTAAACGATGAAAATGATCACAACTTTAAATACAAAGATTATTGGCAACAATTTAACAAGTTAACAAGTGCAATAAATCCAATTCTTGTCCATATATTGTTGCTCCAATATTATTGGATGGATTTGCTTATGACATTTGTTGTGGTTGTAATGACAAAATTATACTCAATTTAGGTGTGAAAAAAGGCTAAAAATGAAAGTTAACCTTTTCCCTTTGCTTGATAAAACATTATCTTAAAGTTATTATTAAGGGAATGAAGAAAGGAAAAGAGTAAAGTCGCTTGTGTACAAAAGGTTATCATCCATTGAAGGTTGGGTTATTGGTTGAGGATAAGGAAAGTGACAGCAACTTGTGAAATGCCATTTAACAATTGTAAATGGTCTTTAAACAAATGAATGTTATTTCATTTTAACCGACACATTATCAACTACTCGATATTGTCACCTATTTAGATGTAAACAAGATCACCCAATGTGATAATCAAAGCGATAATCATTCCATTTACTTTCCTTCAAATCAAATCAACATTATTCCAAGCCTTTAAAGGTTAAATCACCGAAACACTTTCAATGAAAAATTAAAGTGAAAATTCAACTTCTTTCATAAAAGCATATTTCATCAAAATCATACCGCTGCACAAAGTGTCAAGTTATCTTTGGCTCAACACAACCAAAATAAAAGTTAATCGAAATGATTGAAAACAAACGAATCAAAAACGACCATCAGCCCCTACTAAGCAAATCAAATTATCGCCTCACAATGACAAGCTCACCAGCTGATCGCCAAGACTTTGATCCGAAATTGAATATTTTCTTGCGAAAAATCTTGATTCTACAAAATGAAACGCAAAAAAAGTCGATTGATATGAAGTTAATGCAAAAAAAGGAAATTGTGATTTACCTTTTTTTTCAATTGTAATTGTACAGATTAATGTTTAGCCTAAAAAATGATGATTTTCATGCTCAAGGTTGCTAAGCATTTGTTACTTTTCTTTCAAAAGGGTAAAGAGTTGAAATAATGAGTTGAAAGATTATTGATCATTAAATTTGATGATACAAAAGCTTAATTGGAGCTCATTAATTGTAGTAAAAACTGAATAACTCTGATTGGGCTTGGCTTATTAAGTTTTCCTTTCCAATGTTATCCTTTTTTTGTTTCGCCACTCAAATCTTATTAACATGATAATGCTGACAATGATTACTTAAGTATAAGATGAAGACAAAATTTCAATTTATGAACAATTTTTTTGCCTTAAAACTTGAAACATTTTTCTCGAAACTTTGTTTAACCTTTGAATCTTTAAACTCAATTTTTTGTCTCTCATCTTATTAGATTAACGGATTGTTACACAGATGGTTTCTGCTATTAATTGGGTTAGTTTAAACACTTTAATTAGATGGGAAGAGTTAAGTTAATGATAATTGTAATGATTAACGAGCAGAGATTTGGATAATTTACTTAAAAGGAAGCAAAAATAAAGGTTAAAGGATGAGTTGAGTTGGGATAACAAGTGAATCAATTTGAATAACAAGATGAACCAGATTAGTGAATCTTTGTGAGCAACTTTTTCCAACCTTTTTTGTCTTGAAATAAACAGTTGAAACAAAGTTTCACTGACGAGCAATTTGAGTAAATTAATAGCAACAAATTTGATGAGCCAATCAAACCCTGAGCTGGATTAGGAGAGTAAAAGTTGAACATGAAAATGATGAAAAGGATCGCCTTTTAATCCTATGGTTATATTGTATCATATTGCTTATTAGCATCACTTAACTTGTTTAGTTAGGATTAGTGAAACATTGAATGCTTTTGTTCAATTTACATAAAGCTAAAGCCCGATCATTGTCTCCTTAAAATGCAATTAAAATGAAAGGGTGAGACTAAATCTGCCTTAAATTGGAAGCTTGAAGCCTCAAAAGGAAAAATTTTATGTTCAAAAATCAAAGTTTTTTCCAAGTTTTACTGTAAAAAGCAAAAACGCTTCCAATCGCTAGAAATAAATTTGAGTCAATTGATGAAGAAAAGCTTAAAGATCGCAGTTTTCATTTAATAACTCATTTTGATTATTGGTAAAAATGACATCATTTTCAGTGATAAGGCGTTAAGTTGGTAAAAAAGTGGAACTTGAAGTTTATTTTGTTCAATCGATTTTAAAGAATCAAAAATATTTGTGAAAAAGTGAAGAGATTTTCATTTTTTTCACCAAAATCGATTGAGTTAATTGCGTGATTTTTTCTTGAATGATTTCTCATTAGGTGATACAAAATTAGATTCCGACGAGACTTGAGCAGATTTAGCATTTGCTTCTTAAGAAGAAATCTAATTTTCGAATTTCATAAACAATTTAATTCGTAAATTTGTGACTCTTTGGTTTGCTGAAAAAATCGAAAAATTGTCATCTTTTATCAACAATGAATCTTTGCTCGGCAAAGTTATCGCGTTGGTTGAACTCAAAGATGGCAACTTTTGCTGATTCAACATATTTGAAAGCAAGTCAGTTCTCATGATTTAACTCGATTAATCAAGATTCAAGAAATGGCTCATTCCACAAAAACTGAGTCGAAGTTAAATTTTGATTAAAAGTAAATTTTTGGTTCATTTTACTGACCAAAGTCACCATTAATAATGTGAATTGGCTCACAGCTTTTATCCGCTTTAATCAAAAGCCAACTGTGTAACCCGAACTACTGTCAAAGTACTTTGAATCTGGTTAGGTGAAGATTGGCAAAACTGAATAGACTAATGATTGAAATCGACTTAAATCATCAATGACTAGTTTCAATTCAATAAAAGTTGTTTTAAGCTTAATAAGCTTTCTTTTCAATCAAATAATCCAAAAAAAAAAGGCGACGAAGTTTGTTTAAACTTTGATTCAAGTTAAAAGGTGCCAAAAAGAGTGCAAAAAAATTAGATTCAAGTGATTGAGGTTAAACATGACTACAAAAGTCCCATTGGACAGGAGTTTTGATAATGTTTGAAAAGAGCGTTATTTTCACGCTTTTAAATTGCCCTTTCATATTGTGACTTTTATCCTTGACGGAATAAAAACTACATGAATGTTGAACAGAAGCAAAACAAAAGATTGAAATACCTATTTATGTGCATAATAACAATAATAAGCTTTCTCATGATAACTTTAGTAACCATAAAAAAAAGGAGGCACAAAGTTGTACTCACTCCCATTGCCTCATCATCATTATCATGACAATCATCACAGTCATCATCCTTCCTCTTTACACGTAATACTAGAGTCAGTAGTCTCTTGTGAACAACTAAACCGATTAAATGGCCTTTTTATCACTTCTCAATGTCGACTTATTTCAATGTCATTTTGCTCTTTCCTGTGGCTTCACTTGCTTCACACACATCCAAAAATCAGTTGACCAAAAATGCAAATAACAAACTTCCCTGTAGACAACATTGTTCAACATCTTATGGCAACAATTTTTTTATTGTCCATCATCATCATTATCATTATTGTTATTACTTTTATCACCATTATATGATCATTGTTGGCCGTGTCAAACGACAGCACAGTCTTGAGACTATTAATATTGTAATCATTTCAATTCTTTCACTCAAAGGGAACATTACTTTTCCAAAAGTTTACCTTTTGTTACCTTTTATTTGCACCAACAAAATGACACTTTTTGCGGTTATTTTTTTTCTCTCTCTCTCTCTCCTCTTTTCATCATGCTTATAGAATCAGATCAACTTGGACTTTTAAAATTCATCAGCATTTATTGAAAAAAAAGAAAGAACTGTAAATTATTACATTTTTGCGCAGTTCTTTTCAAAATGCTGAACTTGTTGAAGGATTTTTGGCCAGAAAAAAGAAATGTTTGGTCACAAAAATGTTTACCAAAAATGAGGTTAACCTGTCAACAGGATAAATAAGGTTTGAGATGATGAAGAAGAAGCAGATGATGGAAGCAAAAAACTGTCAACCTGTTTCTTTTTTTTTTCGTTGTGCGATATTGCAATATTGATAGTTGATATGGTTGATGATAATTTTGGTATTCAGGGAAAAGTGAAAAAATCTAATAAAATGACTGGAAATGTAATGCACAGAGTTACATGAAAAGTTGAAACAAAAAATGTAAAACTAAGCAACTTTGTTGGCTTTCAAATAAAGTTGGCAACATTTTGCTTTCTTCATTTTCAATTCATTTTTCTTTCACTAATTTTGAATTAACATAAAACTCTAATAACAACTCAACATTCAGCATTCAAGATTTAACTATAGCAGCTTCAATGGCAATCATTCCAAACTTTATTAGACTTTTTTTTCAGACAAAATTTATTCCATTTTAAATTTCATTCGAGTGACCCTTCGAGGTGAAATTTTTGATGATTTAATTTAGAACCAGTTTACTTCGAGATTCAATGTTTAATGTTAAAATGGTTGTCGATCTATCGGTACAGATGAACGTACAAGAGTGGAAAGCTTTGGCTCCAAAAATGGATTGATATATGGTTACACTATTAATCGATGGTTAGGCAACAGCAATTGCTCAATCAAATTAATTGAATTGCAAATTTAGATTGTTTCATGACAATATCGAGTTACATGAAAATTTCCAATATTATCCATTTAAAAGTACCTTGACTTTTACTCTATTTGATTCAACTGAATTGAGATATTTTAGTTTCGACTGAAATAGCAAATGAATATCATCGACTTTACTCCAATCCTAACATTTAGTGTAAAATCAACTTGCAAATAATAATGAAAATAACTCGAACCTTTCGAGATAAGCGATTGGATACTCGATGAAATTGACTAAGCATTTCGTTCCCTCCTATCATCATGACATTTTAGTTGTAAAAGTTGATTGAACGAAAAGACTTGAACAACCTCAGACTAAAGGTTATTCATTGTTGAATTTACATTTTCCAATCAACTCACCATGATGAATCTAAAGTCAGCCAATCTTTGCCGATAAAATTTATTCACAAATGTTTGAAACTATTTGTTTGATCGCTTCAACTTACACCTTGAGTCGATTTTTTATTTGAGTTCAAATTTCAAGAAAATTTCATTCTCTAAGAATCCTTGAGACTCGTGTTCAAATATTGATGATTGAAATTGATTAATACAATTATTATGAAGAGAACTCACTTTTTTTTCTTCTTCTGAAAACCACTAAAGTTTTTCTTTATTTCATATTCTTTATTTTTCTCAAAATGTTTACTCACCTGAGAATTTGTAGACAGAGAAAGGAAAACTGGAGAAAGAAAAGTTTAGTTGGGCGCAGAGAAAAAGAAGAAAAATAAAGAGAAGATGAAGAGCAAGATGAGAAGGACGACGATGATGATGATCATGATGATGAAGAGAAGCAAGTTGTGAAAAGTAGTCAAGTGAAATAAATAAGAAACCTGTCAAGAAGTTAAATACCGCTAAATACTTTAACTTCTATTCATTTTGGTCTCTTTTTTTTTCTTCACTCATTTGTGTGTCAATGTGTTTCTTGCCGTTGCCGTTGTTCATTTCACATTCAACTTTACCCATTGTAACATCTTTACACACTTTTAACCTTTGCCCAAGGCGTATTGATTGAGGGTACATTAAACAATAATAGTGATGATAATGCATCATGATGATAATAATAATGATAATAGGATAAAATATAAAGAAATGTGATAAGTTCTTTTTTTCTCCTTTTTCTTTCTCTTGGTTTACTTTTCTTTGGTTAGTCTCTTGGCAGTTTCAAACTATCACTTACCTGTACTTACCTGGCTACTCACTTTCACAGTAAATGTGTGAGTGTCTCTCTCTGTGTGTGTGTGTGTTTACATCATTTAATCTGCCATTGAATCCTCTTGCTATTGACACCTGGTGCTTACCTTGGTTAATATTGAATTAATTTTTTTCTTTACTTTTTGGTCGCTGGTTTACCAAGGATTTTCAGTTGCGATTGAGTTTCAAATTTCAACAATAACATTGATACTGTTTATCGGATAATCAGACATCTTTTTCATAACAATTTTCAAGTTTACTGGATGTTGATATTGACTGACCCAATAAGCTTCAAGTCAACCTACAAGGTTGCCTCACTCTGCATCAATGTGAATGGTTACATTAGCCAATCGACTGGTAACAGTGTAATTGGTTTACTTGGGTTATGATCAGTTTATGATCAGATTGGATTAGATGAAGCACAAAAGTAGTTAGACCTTGAGTAAATAAAGGTTTGTTACAGAAGGAAAAGATTAACTCGTAAAGAAAGTAATCCTTTTCTCTGTCTCTCTGTCTCTCTCTTTCTTTCGTTGCCGTTGATCAGAATTGCAGGATAACTCGAGGTAAACAGATTATTCAATTTAATTGAACAATACAAACAAATGATAAAGAACAGTTAATCACAACAACAACAACAAGCAAAAGAACGACTTGAAACATTAATCAAGCTGACAACCTTTGAATCAATAAAGCAAAGGAAAAGTGTAAGCAAAGTATTAAAGTAAAGTGATATAATTGTGATAAACTAATCTGATTGAGAGAAGAAACATTTTTCATTTGAAAAACATTCCCATTTCAACTCAACATTTATTCATTGGTTACAAAAGAAAAGGCAAACCATTGAAATGAAATAGAGCAATGAGAAATGAATACAAGAAAAGGTTTGAAAAAGGTTGTGTTTACATATAAAATTTAAAACAAAAGAACCATTTTTTTCATCATTAAAATGAAACAGATATTTGATTAAAGGCCAAAATGGGAAACAACATTTTCACAGTTTTTTTTTTGTTCCTCTCATCATCATCTTGTCATCTTTTGATCACACAAATGGAGCAAACAAGTTAAACATTTACATTTTATTGTAAAACCGAGCAAAACCAAACAAATTAAATTGTTATTTTCATCTGCAACTCCAGGTGATATCATGTTTGCCTTCAATTTTCACCATTTCTTACACTCAACCAAATGTTAACCTTTGACAAAAATTAACATTTTCAAAATGAAGCTCATGATTGAGCCAGGAATACAAAAAAAAACAAACTGACATTTACCATTAAATTGCATTATCATTTTGATCGAAGGGAAGATCCTTTAAAACAACAAATTGTAAAAGATTTCATTTCCAACTGGAATCACAATCAAACCTCTAATTATTATGTATTATCATCATCCATTCCCAGTCACTTAATAAGAATCCTAAAAGTGTGAAACTGAAAGGAAAGAAGAAGAAAAGTTGACAAAATTGGTTGGAAAAAACAAGATTTTCCTGTTAACTGTATAAAAAAAAAGGTTGCTTTTTATATGAAACAGCTAATACAGCGAAAAGGGAAACTTATCAAGTATCACAAAAATATTATCTAAGTGTCTAATAGTGGAAGGAAAATATATAATAACAGTTTTGGTGAGCACTTTTTGTGTGTTTCATATTAAACTCTCTGTTTCTGTGTACACTGGGAGTGAGTTATATTATTACAGTTTTTACACTCACTTTGTGTGTGTCATCTTAATAGCCTTAAATTGTGTGTAAGAATAAAAAAAAATAGTAAACCAATTTTTCTTGATTAAATGAGGCTGTTGTGGCCGATCCTCAACTTAAGTGACCAAAATTTTTCCGCTTACTGTGACTCTTTTCACGGCCTTGCTTACTAACTGATGATGATGATGATGAGGCTCATTCACTCCCAGTCACAGTTTTGTCACAATAATAATAAACTAGTTGATACTCTACTTTGCTTTGCCCATTGTAAACTCCTTTTGCTTTCTCTCTTCCTTACCTTCCCTTTTTAAAGGTTCAAAATCTTATTGATCCGATAAATGAGGTAACAAAACTGAGCTGGTCAAAATGAATCAAATTGATGATGTCAGGTGAGGATCAAGGAATGAACATTTAAGTTTACTTGAATCCTTTATTAATCGATATTATCTGATAATAAGGTGTCAATATTTTATACTTTATTTTTTTCTGCTTCCCTTTCAACTTGTACCAATTCGTTTTACCTGTTAATCTATTTTTCTGTCATTTCGCATTTTCCTCTTTGAATGTTCACAATGTCTCGAAACATTCAGATGACCATTATTGATGCCAATTTGTTGTCATTTCAACCTTTTCAAACATTCCACTCTTGAAATTGGTGAAATTTTCAATTTCAGTTGGTCGCTCTATAATCGTTAATTTGGTCATTAACCACTGCCGAAGCTAATTGTACAACATGAAAGATAAAAATACTTTCTCTTTTTTATACTCTTTCATTCAACACTTAATTTTGTGTCAAATTTTTTCATTACATTTACTTAAACATTATCATGGTAAAATGACCAAACAATAAACCAAATGTTATTTCAATCTTTTACTTATTTCTTTCAATCTCAACACACATTTTTGTACATTTAATATTCAACTGGAAATTACTGTTAAACTTGAATTTCCTCTTCAAGTTAAACGATGAAAATGATCACAACTTTAAATACAAAGATTATTGGCAACAATTTAACAAGTTAACAAGTGCAATAAATCCAATTCTTGTCCATATATTGTTGCTCCAATATTATTGGATGGATTTGCTTATGACATTTGTTGTGGTTGTAATGACAAAATTATACTCAATTTAGGTGTGAAAAAAGGCTAAAAATGAAAGTTAACCTTTTCCCTTTGCTTGATAAAACATTATCTTAAAGTTATTATTAAGGGAATGAAGAAAGGAAAAGAGTAAAGTCGCTTGTGTACAAAAGGTTATCATCCATTGAAGGTTGGGTTATTGGTTGAGGATAAGGAAAGTGACAGCAACTTGTGAAATGCCATTTAACAATTGTAAATGGTCTTTAAACAAATGAATGTTATTTCATTTTAACCGACACATTATCAACTACTCGATATTGTCACCTATTTAGATGTAAACAAGATCACCCAATGTGATAATCAAAGCGATAATCATTCCATTTACTTTCCTTCAAATCAAATCAACATTATTCCAAGCCTTTAAAGGTTAAATCACCGAAACACTTTCAATGAAAAATTAAAGTGAAAATTCAACTTCTTTCATAAAAGCATATTTCATCAAAATCATACCGCTGCAAGAAGTACAAGAAATGATAACAAGCTGTGATCAATCTACTGTCACAATAATGTTAGTTTTGGTAATGAGGAGCTCTGCTCAGTCAACTAAACAAGTTCACAAGGTGTTCAGACTGTGTTAAAGTAAAGGTCTGTATCATTACAAGATTTTGTCTATTCTTCCAATGATTTGTATACACATTTTACTAATTTTATTGTTTGATCTCGGCAAGTGTCGGGTTTGACTTTTAAATAAAAGAACCAATCCAAAGTTCGGATTTCTGATTCGACTAGCAGTTATTGAGATGCTCAGGTGCCTGCCTGTTTAAACACCTTGTATTAGTCTTTTTGATTACAGTTTATGTTTAAACCTTTTCAGAAAAAAAAGAATTGAATGGATGGATCTTGGAAGATGGAAAATTAAAGTGAGTTTATTCAGAGTGAAAGATTATGATGAAAAGATTTTCAAGTTTGGTCAATTTTTTTCAGCGCAAAGTTGATTTATTAACCCAAAGTGTCTGTAAATTTTGAGACGACTTTTCATTGAAGAAGAAATTGCAATGTTTAAATGACAAAGGTTCAGCTTTGACGGTAAATTGAATCAAGATAAGATGCATTTAACCAAAGTTATCACCAGTTGTGATCAATACGGTAGCTCTGATTGTAATCAAAGTGTTGTCACAATAATAATGCAAAATGACTTGAAACTTGACTTATATTGGCCAAACTATCGACCATTAACTTTAGCTTAATGGCAGGAGAAAAAGTTTTGGTCACTTTGAAAGCCATAAACTCAAGTCAGTCCGTTTCAATGTTTATTAGGATAAAATCATCTCTGGTTCACATTACGAGTCAGGTTGTTATCAGTTCTCTCAGCACAAAGGTAAACCAAAATAACCCCCGAACATGGTTAATAAACTTGAGTAAGCCAAAGTTGAACATTGAATGGAAGCTTGAAAGGAATGAAAAGAAAAACTGAAACAGCAATATTTGGTATAAACAAACAACTAGCAAGTTTCAATTAATTGAATGTTGATTAAAATTGCTTTTGTCTGTTTGCTTCTCCTCTTCAATTGTTTCTGTTTCCTTCACGTAACAACTTTACTAAAAGTAATACAATTTTGATAAAAAGCTAAACATCCAAATACATTTACAATAAAAGGCAGTGTTAATGTTCAACATTGAAAGGTAATCTTGAGTTGATGCTTGATGCCTTGTCACAAATAATATCAAATAAATTGTATCAAAAGGAAGAAGAAGAAGAAGAAGAAGAAGATGGAGAAAAGGAAGAGATGAAGATGGGTTACTATAAGAAGATAACCTCTCATAGACTAAGTTCAATTAGTTTTACTTTTCTTTCTAATGCTTGAATCCATGATAACTCGAGTTTCATATCCTCTTCAGAGTACCACAGATGAAGACAGAGTTTTTCCTGTCTCACAAGTATGTTTACCTCATCAAGTTTCATCATTATTACCCTCGAGTTTCAGTGTTGATCAAAAAATTCAACAAAATAATGCAAAATTGTCTTTACAAGTCAGAAAAGAAAAGATTATCATTAAACTTTTATAAATCATTACTTCGACAACATTGAATGCAAAAGAGACTCATTTTCATCTGAAAATTTGATGCATTTCACACTTTCCATTGAATTTTATCGACAATTTTCAAACGTTTCTTTCTTTTCTTCTGTCCCAATGTTCAACTTTTCAATCGCCTTCTTTGCACTTGAACTCTTGAGCACTCTAATAACAAACGATAATAATGATGACAATGATAGTGATAACCTTGCTGTAAATGTCAACAACAATTTAATGTTGTTGTTAAAATGTTACTTGAAAATGAATTGCAGCGTAAGTTTTATGATTACAAACAACAACAACTGCAACATTAAACAAGAGAGAAGCAAACATTTTTTCCCCTTCTCCTGTTGGTTATACTTTCGGTTATCTTAAAGCTTTAAAAAGGATCCAGCCAAGCAGCCAACTACAACAATAAGCTGTATAACATTTTCGGTTTGCCTTTTCAAGAATTGCTTTTCAAGCATCTTCTTCCTTCAACTCTGCATCTTCAACAATGAGAGAGAGAGAGAGAGAAGAGGAAGCAAAAATCTATCCACCTTATCCTGAAGCCTTTGCATCTTCATCTTGATGAAGATGAAGAGCCAGGTTGAATGTGCTTGTCATGAAAGTCACTTTCGGTTAACTATGATAAGAGAGACAATATCAGTTTCCATGTTATTAACAAGCCAAGGAAGCAGCTAATGTCTTCTGTAGTGGATGCAGTCACGGACATCACTCTAGGTTTGGGTTACACAACACACCTCGTAGTAGCTTGTTGTTACTTAAATAGCGCAAGTACTTAGCGTAAAAATAAAGCAACCTTTTTTAGTGACCTTCTTTGGGCTTATTAGGCAAAAGGGTAAGTAAAGACAATTGATGCACAAGCAGAAGCGACAATAAAAAGAGTAATATCAGTATAGTTAGGATCAAGATGAAGAGTTTGGTCGGTCACTTTGTTTCAACTTAAATCTCCTCTGACCTCACTTAAGCCTGCCCTTGAGGTGTTTATCGCTTTCGGCTTTTGTTTTTTTTTACTCTTTACCTTTACCTTCATCATCATCAGCGACTTTTTCTTCTCCCTTTTCTTTCATTCTTCTTTCCTCTTCTTACTACCTAGTAAAAACTGTAACTGTAATAAGTGATAAGAAGGACGAGAATAATGATGATAAAGTATATCTGTAAGTAGTCGATAGTAATGATGATGTACATGGTAAACAGAGTAATTGAAATTGTCTTTTTTTCCTTCTGTTTTCATTCTCTCTGACTTTTGTCCTTTTTTTTTTGTGTTTTTCTTTCTTCTCCAGTTTAATGATTCAACTTTTTTGTCACCTTATGATCAACTTTCACCCAGTCAAAGTGGGTGACAGTTTGAGTGTAAAGGTGAAAATTTGAATGGTTAAAGTTGAATAGGCTAAAGACATTAACTTGTACGTGGTGTGACTGTAAATAACTTTTGTTTTGAATTTTTTCTTAAGCTTCTTTAATGTCATCCAATTTTTAAATGGGCAAACATTGCATTTAACAGCACGTCAAGTGTCACCCATGTTCACTTGATAATGGCACAGGATTGCAACTTGTTTCTTTAAATATTCACAGAATGTTCAAGGCCAATCATATTGCAACCAGATTTTGTTTTCTGAGGGAAAAAAAACCAAAATTTCCAAAGTCTTTTTGGCCCAGCAATTCAGATTAATTTTGCTCTTCAATAGCTTTTTATTGTACTTTACTTTTCATGAACTCAATCCTATCCAAAAGGTTATCCAATCTGATAATCTGATCAACCCAAAAGATTAGTTGATTAATAGCAAATGATACCTTTAGATGGAACCAAATCTATAAATTATTTGCAAAGATTCATTGAAATTGTCGAGGAAATGAATAAAGATACAAACAAAAGGGACTGAAAATGATGTTAAAATGTAGATGAAAAGGTTAGAGTTGAAAAGTAAAGTGATGGGCTTGGTTTGCAGTCTTTTTGCTTCAAAGGGATTGACTGACTTTTTTTTTGATAATCGGATGATGAAGATGATGAAAGGGTGCGAGCGTGACTCTTTGACAGGAAAAGAATCAGAAAAGAGGGCGAAAAAAAAGCACAAATGAAATACTGGCGATGCAACAAATTCATAACAAATAATACATGAGTCTTTGAAAGCTTCTGAATGTTTTTGAGGTTTACTTTTGCCTAATACTTTTCAACTTGTCTCTTCATCATCTTTCTCATCATCATCATCTTACTCAAGAATACCGTTAAAAGCTTATGACAATATCAAAACAAAAGGCCAAAACTCTGAGTAAAGAAGGAAAAATCGAGGCAAAGAAAAAAAAAAGTTTTTCCAAAAAGTAAAATGTAAAAGCAAATGATAACTGAAAGAAGAGGGAAAAAAACAGATAAAAAATGATAAAGCTTATTACGATTGAAAGTTAAAGTCAAAAGACTGAGGAGAAATGACAAAATTGAAATAACATTATTGTTTCAACCTCTTGTTACAGGTTAAAGGTTATTGATGGTTTAAAGTGAAACCTCAACTTATAGGGTTAAATGTTATTAAATAAAGTGTTGAGTAACTGATGATAATGAATAAAGTGAAACTATAAGTTAAAGATTTTGAAACATTTTTCCTTTTCTTTGGTCAATCTTGGTTTAATGGTTCTGATACGAGATGAAATATGTCCATTGATTATCATGGCATTCCATTGATTAGTGAAACTAGTCGAGTAATTTGGAGCAACTTGAAGTTATCTTTAAGCTTAATAACATCATTCCCTTGGAAAACTCCCAATTCCCACTCCCAGAGAAATGCCAAGTTAAACTGACTTTACTCTTGACTCTGTCGAGTTGCAAAAAAAAGAGTCACTTTTTTATATTAAATTTTTTCACTCCCTTGTTACCCGTGAGTCTCCTTTTAACTGTAACTTCTTTATTTTACTCTTTTTTTTATCTTCTTTTTTATTCATTCCCAACATTCCAGAGCATCTTCATCATCATCGCGCTCATCATCAACATCCCAAGATTGAACCTTTTGTTGAGCAAATAATATCTTTCACTGAAACATATCAATCCATTTATACCAGTCTCACTTATCAAGCTGTAAACTGGAATGAACAAGAATCTAGCTTCTGCTTAATCAGCTACAATTGATTACTTTATATAACCTTTTTTATTCTGCCCAACTAATAATACAACCTAATATAAAGTAAAACGGGAAAAGAGAGAGGAAAAAAATTCTTTCTTAATATTCAAGATTATCTCAAGTGAAACATGATATATAAATGAAAAAAGTCAAAGTTAATCTATTTTTTGACTCTCTCGGTGATTCAACCATTTCTAATGTCAGCCATTTTTTTTCAATAAAACATTTAGTCTGCATTTTTGTACCGTTTTCAAACATCAACATTTTGCAATCAAAAATATCAAACATTAGAGTCTACTTGATACTATCAATTAACTTGAACAGTTGCAGGATAAATATCTGAATAAAACTCCAAACTCCAACAGTTATCAATTCAACCTTTAACCTTTCTTTTTTTCTAGCAGTTAAAATCAAGACTTGCTATTATAATCAATCAAAAATAGTGACTTGTAAATTTGTGCATTTATTTGATTTGATTTTGAAGATATTTTCAAAGTTATCGGAAAAAAAACTCGGAAAACTTACGCCAACAAAATTGAAGATTTCAAGTCAATCAAATAGACTTTAAATCAATGCAACAAGAAATTGTGTAAAAACTTGAGATTACTGGAAAACTGTCAACAACCCGATTAAAAGATGATGATGAATGATAGAAATGATTTCAAATGAAAAAAGATTCTCGAGTCAAACCAAGATTGACATTTTCCAGACTCATTCAGAAACAGAATCAAGTCCACAGCGACTCCAGTTGTTTCAAACAACCTGAGATTAAAAATCTTGAGACAAGAAAATTTTTTCATTCTTTTACACTTTCCATTGAATCTACTGCAACACAATCACAGATCAATGCAAAACGAGTTAAAAAACAGCGCCATTGATTCAATTATCGCCTTCAAACCTGATTCCGAAAAAAAAAACACAACAGAAAAGGTCATTAATAAAAGTGAACACTTTTTTTACCAATGATGATCATCTCAATAATTGGAATGAAGGCAACAAAATGAAGCTCAATTTGTGTGCCGATAAACACATGATCATTCACCTTCTAATCACCAGCATAATGTTGAACCATTATCTCAATCCTCTTCATCATCTATTTATCTTTTCACCATTTTTTGGCTTCTTCTTGTTGACTCATGTTAGCTTTAACTTTGCTTGTTAACAATGTTTACCAATCATTAGCTAGACAAGGTTAAAATTGGTTACAAGGTTTTACATACTTGAAGGCAACTTCAAGTTGTTACTTAATGCTAAACAGTGAATACATTTTACCTGATATTAATAATAAACACTGAGCAACTGTTTGACAGTCTTGAACAATATACACAATCAATCTGACTGAACGACCTAAACAAACAAAAGGTTAACTCAAGTAAAAGCATATTTTAACCTTCAGTTAATCAGATTAACAATTTTCTTCCTCTTCTGTAACTTAAAACCATAAATCAAAATGTAAACCTTTTTCTGCCTGAATCCACTTAAAACATCTTTAATTAACATGAAACTATTTATTTCAAAGTATTGAACCTAAGAATTGAATAAAAACGAAAACAAAAAGTCAAATTCAATTTAATACATAATACCAGTTTTTTTAGGGCAATAAAATGATTAAAAGAAACTCATTGCAATGTGATCGCTTTTTTACGATTCTTTCAACTCAATTCATGATCATGATCATCATTAGCATTATTGACCGTCAGTTACATTGATCATCACTGGTTACACCTTAAAGGTGAGTCTAAAAATTGCAAGTTAATTTCAAGTAGCAAAAGAGAGAAGTAAAAAGTTAAGAGAGAAAAAAAAAGAAGCAAAAGTCATTTAATTTTGTTGGCTTATTACCTGATTGTAAATTTAAGTTTAACAAATTGTAATAAAATAACTCTCTATGATCTCATCTAATTGTGTTAAATTAGTGAATCTTAATTGTTTCACTTGTAAGGAGAAGAAGAAGAAAAGTTGAAGAAAAAAGAAATAAACTTTTTACTAAAATAAATGAAAAGTTAAACGCAACACTTTACGTTTCCAGCTTAACCTTGCTTTTTAATACAATTTAATTTAATCACTTTGCGTGCATTTTAATTGTTTTGCCTAAACTGGTCAAAATTGTTGAACCATTTTAAATGCATTTCAATGTTGACTTTCAATTTCAATTGTAAAATTTTCACTTTTACACTTCAACTTGACATCAACATCTAAATGTTTATTGATCCCAATGCACACTCTAGTTATATGTAAACTAGATTATGCTAATTTGGTGTATTAGACGATATTGAACATTATTACAAAAATGAAGAGTTTCCAGAAAATAGGGAAAAAAGGGTTTTTTTCTCATTCTTCATCTTTTATATTAAATACAAATTAGCGGTAAAAACATTTCTCCTTTTAATCTCTTTTTTTGTTCCACTCTTTTCCTTCATCTTCATCAACATTATCATCTTCAGTCTTGAATCCATCAACTTGCTTCTGCTGCTTACATTTGCCAGCTAAATTGTATTATAATTGTTGGCAGCATAAGCTAAATCAAAGTGAATAACTACAAACAACAGTAATTATTGCAAAAAGAGAACAACTTTTCTCCCAATTTTGTGGTTCCTCTTCTTTTTTTTTCTGAGTGAAACTAGAATTGTTCAAGTCGAGTCAATATTGATTAGTTTTGCATCTTGGAGGCAGCAAAAAGAAAAAATAACTTGACGTTTTGCTGGGTAAAAGATGAGACGGAAAAGATCATTTAACTTGATTATTGTAAATAATATCCATTATTAAATACATTGTAACATCTTTCAACGCGATCATTATCATGACGAGAACTTTGAGTTTTAATGATAATCAAATTGATTGATCATAAAGCTTCTTCTCCATCTGAACATGAGCTTTCATGTGTTTATTTTTTTTTTACTTCAAAATGATTCCTTTGACTCTTCTGTTTGTCTTTGTTGTTGGTAATAAACAGTTGTTCACTTGTTTAAATGAGTAAATGATTTGAAAATGATTTAAATGTTTCAACAACAGTCAAGTTAATCAATCGAAACTTTTCAAATTTCAATGACTTAAAGGGATAATAGTTTAACAATATTGATATCCATTAGACTCATAAAGTGTAGTCAAGTGTAAATGTTTAATATTACAGAGTTAAAAGCATAAGCTTAACAAGAAATAACTTGAGGCAAAGTAAAGTAATAAAATGAGGAGAAGAAGAGAAAAAAAATTTACAATAATGATGATGATGTTCAATTGTGTCAAAAAGTTATTATATAATAACTTGAAACCATTAGAATTGGGCAAAGAAAAAGAAATCTTTTGAAACAATTTTCAGTTACTGAGCTTGCATAAGGTTGAAAAGTGGTTAGGTATTCACATTGTTGCTGAAATGTGTGTAAACAAATGAAAAGTGATGAAGATGCTGAGAGATAAAGAGATTTTTCCTTTAAAAGTGTGTTCAATGGTTCGTGTCTTAACCCTTACTTGAGATTTTCACTTACGATTATCATTGGGTTACAGTGATTTTTTTTGTGTGTGTGTGTTTCCTTGTTGCATTGGTTGGCCTTTTCGCAGTTTCCAGTGTTGCTTGATTGTTATGATTGTTTGTTGGCGTTTATATGAGCCATGATAAAATATATGATCGCTATTAATGTCAATTGAGGACAGTTAATATTAACCATTAGAATAGCTTTTCTGGCTGAGAAGTGTAAACTTGCTTAAATCAATTGACCTTTACTATTGTTATCAAAATACAATTACCTTTTACTATTAAATGCGTTTTGAGAAGACTTTTTCTTTTCCATTTAACAATTGGTTACGTTAATTGCAGTTTAATCCACTTTTAACCAAACATTTACAAGTTTTCATTTTTCTTTACTTTTAGATTGACATTAAAAAAAAAGGTTGATTTCGCTTGTTAAAGGGATTCGATTGGAAAGTCAAAGGTAATTTGACCGTTTGTTGGTTAACAAACTGTAACGAATTTGGGGAAACTTGAAATTCTTGTGATGATACATTTTCCTTCTCAAGTGATATGTTTCATGTAAAGGTAATTAAAAGTAACCCGAAGATGGTTAATAGACTTTGAGTAAGCCAAGTTAGGTGAACATTGGATGAAAGCTTCGAAAGGAATGAACAAAAGCAAAACTGAAACATTGATACTTGGTTAAAACGTAAAGAGTAGGAAAAAAGCCGAAAGCGACGAACACCTCAAGGGATGGCTTAAGTGAGGTCAGAGGAGATTTAAGTTGAAACAAAGTGACCGACCAAACTCTTCCTCTTGTCCCAACTATCTTGATATTACTTTTTTTTATTGTTGCTTCTGCTTACCCTTTTGCCTAATAAGCCTAAAGAAGGTCACTAAACAGGTTGTTTTATTTTTACGCTAAGTGCTAACGCTAGTGCTTCTGACTTGTTTCGCCAATCTTTATATCTCTTTATAGCTTTCAGTAAACTGCTAGAAAAGGTCTGTTAAATTACGAAGCTCAACGTGAAGTTGAAAAAAAACACAAAATTTTGCATAACCAGCCGAGACCTTTTCATCAAAAATCCGTGTTAACCAGATTAATGGCAATCTCACTGTGAACGTAACAAGTAGACCAAAAACCAGAAAAGACTAGGAAATTGAAATCGCAAAGGAAAATTAAAATGCAAGAGATCGAAGACATTATTAAAGCATAACATAAGACTTGTAATTCATTACTAATATCTATTATATTACATTAATACTTTAGATATAACCAAATTTATGAGTTATTTGCAAAATTAATTTGCTCAGTTGTCAAGAAGTCAGGGAAATTTTGAAGATGAAAACCTAAAGGGCTGAAAATGAGGAAAGTTTGAGAAATGAAAAGTTGAAATTATTTTGATAATAAAGTAAATTTGCTCTCAATGTTTCTTTTTCAATCTCATTTATTAGGTTAGTCTTTTTATTGGATTGGTTTTTATTGTTGATTATTTATGATCATTCCAATGATTAGTATTTTTGTTTCTTTTTTTTTCTTGATAATTAGCTTTGCAAATCATCATTTAATGCTCATAAACATTATTTTCAAGTGAATTGCATCGATTAACAAGAGAAGAATCATCAATTCATGTTTCAATCTAGTCGAGTTGATTGAATCAGCTTTCAACCAATTTCAGTGGAACCAACGAAACCAAGTGAAACTGATTTTAATCTGACAATTCAATATTGATTCAATCTTTATCGATAACTGAATCAACTTTTTTGACAGACAACTACAGGGAGAGAAAAAAAAGTTAAACAAAGATTAATGATAAGTCAACTGATTGATGATATAAAATAACGGAAAAATATTTACCTTGATTTGCTAGAAAAGTGAAACAAAAAAAAAGTGGAAAAAAATTTTCGGCTTTCCATTTGGAGTGAAGGAAGAGTGTAAATTTAAATGAACAATTGAAGCCAATTGTCAATGGTGAATAATGTTGATGGGTTAAGGGAAAGGTCAGTTGAGGGTTAAAGTTCAATTGGATTACAATTGATTTTACCCTTTCCTTTTGACTCCAATTTACAGTTAATCCAATAGAGGAGGAAACCTGAATGAAGAAAATGGATGAGAGAAGAAAAGAAAATTATCTTCTTTTATCTCATTTTCATCTTCCATTGTTAAAGAGTTTCCATAATGTCAATGGTCATCACTTTCATCTACTAAACATGGTTAACCCTTAATTGAGACCATTGGTCTTTTGGTTATAAATCAAACTGATTACTTTTTGTTTCAATGACTTCAATTGGTCTTTCATCCTTTTTAGAGCAATTCTGATCAAACCTCATCATTATCACCATGTTCATCAAGAGAAAAGGTCAATTTGATTGATGATAAAATATGAGCGAGAAAATGATTAAAGGTGTTTAAAGGCAATTATCAAGTCAATCTCACCGATTGTTCAACAGATTGAGTGAGAAAATTAATCATTCCATTCATGAAATATTCAATCGGTAAATTAATGGAAAGTGTAAAATGGTGAAACAGTTATTGTATATTAAAGTGATAATTGTACTTGAAGGTTCCCATTGCGATTCAACTAACCAGAAGAAGCAAATGAAAAGTTGATTTGAGTAAAATTCATTTTTTTCTGTATCATTCCTCTTCAACCATCATTATAATGGTGTCCAGGAGGGAACAAGAAATTGGCTGAAGAAAAAAAATGTTGATCCAGATAAAACCTTTCCAGTCATTTATCTATCTCAGTTTACACTTGCTTGGCCTTGATATTTTTTTCACTCCCAGTCACTTATTTTGATGATACATTTATAACAAATATATTTTTGCCTTCCAATTTTCAACTCTTCACTTTATCAACTGATATTTTTCCTTCTTCCATTCAATCGATTCTAATCATTTAGCCTTTTCTTTTCATCATCAATTTGAATCATGCATTCATTCAGATCACCTAAAAATCATCATTATTCACAGTAAACGAAAAAGTCCGAACACTTTTTTTTTTGCTCAACCTTTCAATTGTAGTCATAATTAATGATCACCATTTTTCAACATTAAACAAAAAAAAGTGATTTCACTTTTTTTTTGCCTTCTTTCATTATTCGATTAATTGTTTCATGCTTAATGATTACATTTAATTGTCGACAAGTTTTCTCTGTGTGAAAACAATTAAACAAATCAGCGAAACGTTCAATAGTTAAATGATTAACAAGAGGAAGGAATCACATTCAAATGAATGGATTGAATGAATGAGTTAAATGAGTTGAAAGGCAGAGTTTAAGTCTAGAGTTTTGTTTTCACTTGAACAAGACAAATAGTGCTATTACTTGAAACATTTCAATTAACCCAATGGTCCAATCATTAATCATATTGGACATATAAAGCTTAATTAAACCTTATTAGCAATGATTAAACAGGTTGGGAAAAGAGAGAAAGAGATTAACAATAAAAACGGTTAACATGTTGACCCATTCAATGTTATGTATTATTAGTTGTGTGATAGTAGAGTGATAATAAGTGAGCAAAATGATCTCAACTGACCTTAACTCTTGTTAACCTTTTTTTGTTGTTGCTCTTTTTTCAGCTACACACATTATTGTTGACCACATTTAACCAACCAACCTTTAACTTGACCACCTCCTTTCCACACCTCCTTTAATATATCACCTAATTTTCAGCTCAGTTTCCTTTGATAGTTAATGGGTAAAACCTTTTTTTCACACTTCTTCATCATCTTGTTTGGAAAATGTTTTTTTCTTCTTCGTATTCTCATTTTTCAACTCTCACTCCGTCAATAACATAATAACAATAATAATATTATTATTAATAATAATGCTTACCTTTTCTACTCTTTTTTTTGTCTTCCTCTTCTCATTTCACTGACATTTCGCATGTATATATACCGAGAGTGAAGAGGGAAGAAAAACCTTTAACCTTTGTGTACCTTTTACCAATTGACCTGGTGATGAAAAGGACAATGGTATCAGTATATGTACATAGATAGAGGTTTAAGATGAGGTCAAACAATGAAGATGACGAGCGAAAGAAGTAAGGTAAGTTTGAAGAAAGGTTAAGTCTTTTGAAAGTCGAGTTACTGAGACTAACTTGACAATGAATAGACCTTGCTTCGTCTTAAGCCTTCCTAGTTTCTTGTGATTCACACAATGGCTAAAGAAACTTAAGGCCACTTAGAAGTCAACCTTACAATTCGTATTATTCTCGCTCTTCATCCTTAACTTTCTTCTTCTTTCTTTCTTTTTTCTTTCTTTCTCTTTTTCTGACTTATGTGACTTTTAACGTTTAATATAATATCATTTGTTTGCTATTCCCTTATTAAACATTGGCTTTTTATTGATGCTTGCATTATATTCATTTGTCGTCAACAATCTTTCACTGGAAACAAGAAGAGCAACCAGAAAGGAAAGAAAGAATCAATTTCTTTGCGAATCTGAAAAAGAAGGAGAAGAAAGGAAAAGAGGATAAAATGTATTTATAAAAAGGTATGAACCGTGAAAGTGTTTGCAGTGTTTAAAATGATGATGACGATGATGGTGTTGATAGCCATAATGCAAATTAGATGTGCAAGATGATGACCAAAAGCATCCCAGGAAGTGAATACAGTTGCATTTCCAAAGCTGGTTTTGTTGATGTTTTTGCCGTTGTTAAGTCTTGTTAATTTTTTTTCCTTTCCTTTCGACTTGTACTTTTCTGATTCAACATTTCCTCGCCATTTTGGTGTGCGTGTGATTTGAAAGACTTGAGTTTACTCAAGTGACTGTGCGGTTAAGAATAAGATGATTATGATGATAATGATGACGACGATGATGGTGATGTTGATAGTGATGATGAAAGAGAAGGAGAATAATAAAGATCAGCCTTAAAAATAAGGAAACCTGAGAAAGCAAAATCAGGTAACAAAGTATTGACTCTGAGATAAAGAGAGTTGAGTCTCTCTTTTTAGCTTCTCTTTTTTTGTTGACTGACTGTACTTTTCTCAGGTAACCTGTATACTTACTCTTTTTTATTTCTCCTTCTTTCTTTTCCTGTTATACACCTTTCTCTCCTTCAAGATTACTCATTGAAATTGTTCAGCAAAATTGAACAGCTACATGAACATTGTATAGGCCTTCCAATCAAACCAAGTATACCTATACAGCTTCAAGTTTATGATGTTAATTTCATCTTATCCATTTGAGTTGCATCTTTCCAGCTTTTTACATGCCATCATAATTAACTTTAATTAGTCTCTTTGATTGGATAAACAAATTGAGATGCATCCAATTAACACTAATGTTGGACCTCTTTTTGGTTTTGTACTTGAATGTAAATCCATTTATACCACCAAGACTCTTTTTTTTGTAAGGTGAACGATTGTCGCTTGATTATCAAATTGAATTACCATACGATTTGTTGCATTAGGAGGATTTAGCTTGTAATAAGCAATTTGTTTTTTTATTGCTTCTTGACAACAGAAAGAAAATGAAGCAAAACGGAAGAGGAAAGATGATAACTTGTTTTCTTCTGTAATCCGAGATTTGTTCCTTTTTGCTCTTCTCCTTCCTTTTTTTCATCTTTTTTTCTTTATGTATTTTACACTGTTACGTTATTTGTTAATCTATGTGATCCTTTTGATCATCATCATCATCGCCATTATCATCTTTAACTTTTACAATAACACCAAACACGAACTATCCATTGATAATCTGTGGTAATGTATTATCATTTTTACCATGTTAAAGAAGTTTATCTTTTTGATTATATATATTAGTAGATGATGAAAGTTAATTTGAATGTGAATAACTGATATGTTTCTCTCCTGAGCTTTTACCATCTTCCAATATTATCCCATTATGGTAAATATTCCGCTTTTTAAGGCTTTAATAGTCGGTCTGGGTTAGTCGTCTTTTCTTTTTTTCCTCCTTTTACATCTTGTATCTGTTTAGTCTAATCTTTGTTGTTACCAAAAGTAAATAATTCAATATGTTGTTGTTGAAAGTTAATTGTTACAAGACTATTGTTGCTATTATTAATACATGATGCTCCATGTCATCCCGATGATGGATCATCAGTATCATCACCTTTATCTTTTCATCATGTGTCCTCAAACCAAAATCAAGTTAAATCCACGGCGAAAAAAAGCCATACGTAATGAAATGTATATTTAATCACAGAGACAGATTTTTGTTAGCCTTTACTTCTAATAATGAGAGTTGATAGCTAAACGAAGAAAGAAATCAGAAGAATACCATTAGAAATTTTACAAGAAAATTCAACCGCAAGTTGGTCGATTACAAAGCAGCAAGTATTCAAGTCCAAACCTCTAGCACATTTTGCTCATCATTATCACATTTACACCGGCACTTGACTTAAACCTCTATCCAAGAAAAATAATTTTTTTACAAAAAATGCTTGAATTGACTAGAAATATGAGCCTTTTTACTAACCTTTTATCTTCAAATCATGTCGGCTTACTGTAACGATAAAGTTGATTGATGGATTGCAAACTTCGTGGGCCAGTTAAACAAAGTTTAGTTGGTGACAATTTTATATACTACACCATTAACGAATGTTCAGTTATTTAGAAAGATCAGTAAAACTTATTCAGTAATTATTTACTGGTTTAATTGAAACGATTACTATGTTAGATTTTAAATTAAAATTCATTTCTGGATTTACTATTGCCATCTGTTGGTCATTTTTAGTAAGGAATAACTTTATGGAGCTATTACTCCATCTTCTGGTCTTTATTCAAATTTTTTGAAGAGCTTCATCATATTTCTCAATGAAAAACTCTCATATTAATTTGATTGAATAAAACTCATTGTAATTACCTTATCATTGGAAACAGGATTTTTCTTCCGCTTGATAATAACCGATTTAACATTTCATGTTGACAGTTGCGTTAAAAATATGAGCGGAAGATATGGGTGGGATCCATTTGAAAAGTCAGATCGAGTACCAGAAAGATACCGGTTTCTATGGTAAAATTGCTAAAAGACCGGGTTGTTCTTTGGTTTATTTTTGATTGTCAATTAATTTAAAAGTATTGTGTAAACCCTTTTCGGATTCTTGTATCTATCAAAGCTTACGACTTACCAAAGTAACAATCTCAAAAATGACTGCCGACATTAAACCTAATCATACTATTTATGTCAATAATCTCAATGAAAAGATTAAGAAAGAAGGTAAGAATTTCATAATTTTCAGTCTCATGGTTTTTGGCCATTGTTTTATTTTGTAACCTAAAGTCCAATTTTTATATTTTTGTTACAGAACTCAAAAAATCTTTGCATGCAATTTTTTCACAGTTTGGTCAAATTTTAGATATTGTGGCGATAAAAAATCTTAAAATGAGAGGACAAGCTTTCGTGATTTTTAAAGAAACTACCTCTGCAGCTGCTGCTATGCGTTCAATGCAAGGTTTCCCTTTTTATGATAAACCTATGGTAATTTACAATTTTATCATTCTACCTGTTATGTTTTTTATCTTAATACACTATTAATTGTCTTTATCAATTTACTTTCTCAGAGAATTCAATATGCTAAAACTGACTCAGATGTTATCGCCAAAATGAAAGGAACTTATGTTGAAAGACCTAAATATGCTAAATCAGATGAACCGAAGCGTCGAAAGAAGGAAAAGAAAAGTGGAACTAGTGTACCCGGTCAAACTGCTGGTGGTATCCCTCATTCCGCTCTTGTTGAACAACCACCCAATAACATTCTATTCATTACAAATCTTCCCGAAGAAACAAATGAAATGATGTTAACTGTTCTTTTCAATCAATTCCCTGGCTTCAAGGAAGTCCGATTAGTTCCTGGACGTCATGATATCGCTTTTGTTGAATTTGAAAACGAATTTCAATCTGGTGCGGCAAAAGATAACTTACAAGGTTTTAAAATTGCTCCAACTAACCCAATTAAGATTACTTTTGCCAAAAAATGATTTATTCTAAATAAAAAGTCCAGTTTTACATTCACACATTCAATTTTTATGGATCTTTTGTTTCCATCAGTTTTTTTTCTTTCATAAATCTATCTCTATCTCACAAATGACATCGAACAAAAAAAAACAATAAAACAAAAAAATTAGAAGATTGAAATTTGAAAGGAATTGTCGTTCCATATTTGAATCAATAAAATTGAAAGAGTTGAAAAATGTAAACAAATCGTTGAGCAAGTTACTTATCCAATTTGTATAACGATAACGATATTATCTGGATATGTGTTGGATCCTTTAAAGATTCTGTCATTATTGTTATAATAAACAACTTGTTATGTTATATTCATGTTATGTTACAGTCAATTAAAAAGGTTTTCCAAACTGATTGTGATTAAAAAGCAAATGGGATGAGCTTCTTATTGTAAGTATTTATCTTCATCTTAATTGTTCCATTATCTGTTCTCAGGCTCTTATGATTATTATTATTTTATATTACTTTATTTTACTCTTCCTCTCCACCTTATGTTTTTTTTTTCATTTCAACCTTTTCTTTCTTTCTCATTCTCTCTCTCTTTTTTATCTCTTTCTTTTTCAGTTCCTCTCATTCAGTTCTTTTTTTCATCCACTCTTTCTCTATCTCTATCTTCCTCTTTCCCTTTATCTTCCTCTCTTTCTTTCTATCTTCCTCATTCTCTTCACCTTATTCTCTCTTTTTCTCTCCATACTCGCCCACTCTCTCAAACAACTTTTTGCTTTCTTTTTTAATTCCCATTATCGTCAAGATCATTCTCATCTGATTGAACCAAGTTAGTTTCCCTCACTACTCATTGTGCTGTGTTGTGTTGTGTAATTGTGTGTCCTGTGTTCAAATAAAGTAGCAAAATAATTAACAGACAAAAGAGGAAAGGAATAAGTTATGCCCTTATCCCAACATTTTAATGATTTTAGTGATAAATTTTTCAATTTTCTCATTTTTTCCAGTGGAAGTCGTTCAAATAAAACTTTCAGGCCCAAAAAGACGATACCTGAAGGAACACATCAATATGATTTAATGAAACATGCGGCTGCAACTCTAGGCTCTGGCAATTTAAGATTAGCTGTTATGCTACCGGAAGGAGAAGATCTGAATGAATGGATAGCTGTTAACATAGTTGACTTTTTTAATCAGATCAACATGTTATATGGTACAATAACAGAGTTCTGTACTGAAGAACGTTGTCCCGTTATGTCTGCTGGCCCTAAATATGAATACCATTGGGCTGATGGCCAAACTGTTAAGAAACCGATTAAATGTTCGGCGCCTAAATATATTGATTATTTGATGACCTGGGTCCAAGATCAATTAGACGACGAATCACTTTTTCCCTCTAAAATAGGTAAAGTACACAATCATAGTCAAAATGATATTTACACCAATGTAATTTTTCCAATCAACATTATTAGTTTTCTCATTCCTAAGACCACTGTTGATTTCAAAACCTAACATTTAACAAGTACTTGTTCATATTGATTGCCTGACTATGATGTAAATTATCAGCTTTATGTCATATTTTTTATGTTTATCCAACTAATTTGCTTTTTCTTCCCCACTTCATCCTTTACTAGGTGTGCCGTTTCCTAAAAACTTTCTATCATCGGCTAAGACTATTTTGAAACGCCTGTTCCGTGTTTATGCTCATATATACCATCAGCATTTTGAAGAGGTGTTCAGATTAGGAGAGGAGGCTCATTTAAACACGAGCTTTAAGCATTTCATTTTCTTCGTCCAAGAGTTCAATCTGATAGAAAAAAGAGAATTAGCTCCTTTACAAGAATTAATTGACACTCTTTCAAATAAAGATAATCAACATAAACATCATCATTCAAAATGAACAAATTATATGGACGCTGTATGTATGCTGTCAAAGCTGTATCTTTCGCACCTACAAAAAGTTGAAATTTATAAAAGCCCATTCTGTATCGACTCAAAATTATTAAAACGTTATTATTATAAGAGTGTAAAAAATTGGCATCTTATTCAAATTATTTAGACATCACAATTCATCTTTCGATGATGATTCAAGCTCTTCTGTTGAAGCTTCCTTTCCTTCAAATATACAAGATGAATCGCCTTTCCTTAAAGCTCTATCTATACACAAAAATTTGGTCAAAGATTCATCTTGATGGTTCCAATACCAATCTTCCACATCATCTTCATGTTTTTCCAGCAACAATTCACATTGTGTTTTCAAATTGGTCACTTCAGCAGAGGGTTTATCCCAAAGCTCATACGGAATACCTAAGTCAACTTTTACTCCTTTTTGAACCAGACCATGGAGTGTTTGGAAGGTTTGTGACATTCCTTTAGCAAACCTAGAAGAGTCTTTACGCTCCTTGTGAATATTGTACTCCAATAATCTTTCACAAATGCCGTCCAATGATTCCACCAATCTTAACTCTGATTGTTGATATTTTTTCCTCTTCTTTCGTTTACTATCAATACTATATCCAACTTCAATGACATCGTGAGATTTTCCAGTTTCTTTTAACCTTTCCTCCAGTTCGGTTACAAAATATTTGCAAGCTATTTTTTGGGGAAAAAAGATGATAACAAAAAGTTTACTCATACTTTCTTTGACATCCCAGTTCTAGAAAAATTAAGATTATCAGATTGAACTTGCCTTCACATTGACTAGCGTATTTAACGCCATGTTCGTCTTCCAGCTCATTTTCCAACTGAGCAATACAAATCAAATTGATAAAAATCAAACTAAAAAGGTTAACACTGATAAGGTTTCCAAGCGAAGTCATTCTATAACAAAGGTGGAAAAGCTTGAACGTTTACACAAAATAATGAATTACAATTATCAGGATAGTCAAGTCAGATTATTGCAATTTAGTAACGGATACTTCACATGTTTTAATCAAATAAAATAAAGGTATAAATATAATTAGAAATACTCGTAAATTTCAATTTCTTTCATGGATTTAATTTCCAGGAAACAAAATCATCCACAAAATGGTAACAGTTATTATCGCCAGGTAGAGCCGTAATCATTTTTCTCATAATTGTCCGATTTTGCTATTTTACCTACTAATCAAAATTCAAATTAATGATGGTTGATCAGTTAAACATCAATTATATCATAGAATTTTTATCTAGCATTAGAATTGGAGTTCAGTTAAACTTGAGTTCCAATTACAGTCGTTGCCTGCCATTGATTGAATTTCTAATTTCATCAACTTTCTCCTAATCAATAAACTAAACTCATTCAATGACAACTATAACCCAGTATTATTAAAGCAAGATGCTATCATTATTCATACCTCATCGATAAATTACAATCACAGTCCTAATTTTAGGTATTAAACAAAAGTATTACCAGTTGACAGACAGAATCTGGAATAAAATCCGAATGGTAAAGCTTGAATCTCAAGTAATGATGTTAAATACACATTCTGAACTACATAAAATAACTAAATAACCGTAAAAATAAGCATTTACTTTTGCTGACTTTTAAAAACCAACATAAACTGCAACTTGTTTGAACCATCTTTATGAATATCTAAAATTATCCCATACAAGCAAATAAAAGAAAATTTGCCTAAAATGTTCAAAATTGAGATGAGCAACAGTGCCCTCAACGAGTCTAAACTGTTGAACCCATACACCATTCAGTTACTTTCAGTTCTGTGAAAAGGACACAAAACAATTGCTATTAAACCCGATAGAAATTAGTGAAAATGAACCAATGCTAATTTATTTTCTTTTACTTTCATTATAATTCGACTTTCTACAAAAAGTCTGTAAAAATGAGATAATTCAATATCATATTTCACTCTAGCCTATGAGCCTGATTGAGAAAACATAAAATGTATTTTTTAACATCAATAGCATGAATAATTGCAAAAAGGTGAAGTCATTCATTACAATTACAATGATTTACTTTCAATGGAAATGTATTAATAAACACAACAGATTGAACTTTACAAGAGATCAAAAGTTAGGTTCTTATTGTGTTATTGTATCGATGAAATTTTAAAGGGAAAATAAGCAAATAAAACACAGTGGCACCTTAAAAAGGACTTCATTTAATTAACTTAATTAAATTAAATTAACTTCCAAGTTTGTCAATAAAACTCCCCAACGTATGATTGATAATCTGTTTTTGTATCCTGAGGTTCCTTTGAAGCTAACTTTACTCAGTAGATGAGACTAACTGATAATAACCTTCAATCAAAGGGTTAATGGACTCAAAAAACGAATCAGTGACTGTTTTTTGCTCTTTTTGTCATCAACCTTAATTGCACCCTAAAACTGTCTAAGGGAAGAAGTTATATAATTCCTAGTAATAATAATAAAAGCTTTTAAAGGCCTTCTTTAGATCTTGAGTGAAAAATGTTAGTACACTTAATATGAATAAAGCTTTAGATTCATTTTTATCCAGCTTGCCACTTCTGAATCCAATCTAAATTGGAATTACAATTTTGAGTAACAGATGGAATGATTATAGTTTGCTTACTTTGATGCATCTGATAGCATTTAATGTTGTTTATTTAATTAAATAACAAATAGTTTGATGATTTCTTTATGAATACAGTTTATGGTGAAACGATACGGTAGATCATGTTGAATTATTTATAAATATGAATTTATAATGTGCTTTGGATATCTTGAATTAGACTGACCACGTAACTACCCAGTGATTCGTCAACATCAGCCCAAGAAACGTAAACATCTTTATATTCATCTTCAGAAGTCATGTCAACTCGAAGCATTACCGAAGAGACCATAATTGATGCATCATTTAAAAAGGATACATTGTGTTGATCACGTAATTTGTTGGTCAAATATTTGTAAATTAATTCAGATAATTGGAGAGCAGGTCGACGGCTAGTATTTTCCAATCTAACAGATGATGTGAAACGAATTTGATGAGGCTTAATGGCCATCTCGTTCATTGCCTTGTCGGGTTCGATCAACTTGAAAGTTGTACCAGTTTCGTCATTTTTTATAACCAAAGTACCATGGAGTAAACGAGGTTTTTTGACTTCCAATTCTGTTCCAATCATAGGTTGGTGAAGTGTCGATTTAAGAAGTTTACGAGAAACGTCAACAGGAACACTTATTTTAACAGGGATAGAAACTGTTTCACCATTTGCTGGCATATAACATTCTAAATTTAGTTCTTGTTTAATTTTTTGACTCAAAAACTGCATTTTAGTTGCTTCTCCATGAACTAAAAGAACATTAGCAGGTTCACATTGGGTAATTAACTGCATGATTCCTTTGGCATCAGCATGAGCACTGAAAGACATGTATTCAACTGACATTTTTACATCTATTACTTGTTTATTTTCAAATTCAACCTTTTTCGCTCCTCCAAGAATCTTGTGTCCAACTGTACCAGCAACACAATAACCTGGCATAATGACCATATTGTTCTCAAAAGGAGCCCATTTTTTGAATAACTGAAGAGAAAGACCTGCATGGAGCATACCAGGAGTAGCGAAGACAACCATGGAACCAGGATTATCCATGTAAGCTCGATCAAAGGGTTTGATATGTTTGAAGTCAAACATGTTTCTCTGGACAAAGGTTTTCTTAATTTTTTGATTTGTCCAAGTAATGAACATTTTATAATAATTAGTTGCTTTCTCTGTTAAACCTATTGCGAAATAAATAGGAACTTTTAGATTCATTCGCTCCCAATAAGTTTCCAATAAGATACATAATTCTTGTGCTCGCCCTAATGCAAAGACAGGAATCAACACTTTGCCACCTCTTTCAATAGCATCGTGTACTTTGAGAAGAAAATCACGTTCACGGCATCTTTTGGAATCTCTTATGGTTGTTGCATATGTTGATTCGGTAATCAGAATATCAGGACGACATTTATCAATCCAAGCAGCTCCTAAATGGCGATCGGGTGTCATGTTGTAGTCTCCAGTATAAACAAAAGATTGTTGACCAACAGAAACCTTAAACATAGCAGCTCCTAGAACATGTCCCGCATAATAAGCTTTGATTTCCAATTGTTCATCGACTTGAATAACTTGGTGAAGATTTACAGCAATAACCTTTTTCATGCAGTCTTTTATCATCTGGGAGGAAAAGAAGTTTGTTTCACCCTTTTTATCGACTGTAATTTTCCTAAAATCTTCCAAAAGAATAGGACAAATTGCTTTTGTTGGATGGGTCATGTAGATAGGCCCATTGTAACCAACCATTTCAGTCAAATAAGGCAAAGCACCACAATGGTCTAAATGAAAATGGCTAATTATGACACAATCGATGAACTCAGTAACCGGCCCTTCTTTGGTGATGTAAGTGAAATCAGGAAAACGACGATCATCATTATAACCCATATGCATACCACAGTCTAACATTATGTTTTTTCCGTTGATTGTGACAATAATGCAACTACGGCCAACATCTTGTCCAGCACCTAAAGGTGTCACTTTTATTTCGCTCATTTTAACTTAAGTAATTATGATAAATTTAAACAGAAACAAACATAAACAAATAGAAAAATAAGATCAAATAACTGAACGCTATCGTTAGATGGCGCCGCAACTGCAAAACAAATCCATGTGATGAATTTTCGCAAAAACCGATTTGATGAAAAAAAATTATCAATTGTCAATTTTAAATTTACATGTTATAAAACTACCATCGATTGTTATTAATTAACTATGTTTGCAAGACTTTCATCTGCATCGTTTGTTAATTTAAGAACGATTCAAAGCAGATTATTTTCATCATCAGCTAAGTCTTTTGATCAAAGTGACGTTCAGTAAGTATGATCTCTATTTTTCTGCTTTACAACTATCAAATAAATCTATCATTATTTTCATTGTAATGATAATAATTGCGAATTTAAATGTTCCAATTTTCCCTTCCAGAATTTCTCTTACTGATGATGGTCGAACAATTGTGATGTACCATCCTGAGCAATCTTTTCCGTATGAACATACTAAAGTAAGCTTACTTCTCTAGTCTGTGAAATTTTATCGTGTTAACAATTTTCTTATTTTCAGCCTTTACCAGTTGAAGAATCTAAGCTTAAAGAGGAAGACTCTGTTTTGAGGGTGGATTTGCGAGAAGATGTTGATGATATCATGTTTGGAAGGGACTTGACTGCTGAAGAATTGATTAGACTAACAAATCAATCCAGACGTTTCTGGAGAGAAAAAGATTGTCAAACGTAATTGATAACCCCAATCGTCTTTAAAAACATTTTCTAATCGCCTTTTTCTTATATTCCAGGAGATTTTTCAATCGTAGAAAGTTGGTGTCTAAAACTGTCTGGGATAACAAGGATCGCGAAGGAATATAATCATCGAAAAACTAGTGATAATTTTGTAAAATTAGATTATATCCAGTAACTTTATTCAATTAAAGTGTAAATTAGTTGACAAATAATTATGTTAAGGATCAATGATTGTTTGTTATTTGTCCATTTCCGTTGTTTTATAATCCGATGGACCTGCCAAATCTAGTCTAGTTGGTGATCTGGATCTTGTTGATCTTGATGTAGTTGATGATGAAGATATTGTCAGTGTGGGTATAGACCCTCTTGATTTTGTCGAACCATTTCTTGTCATATTCAAGGGTTTTTTGTTCATCTTGACTGCTAATAAAATTAGCAAACTTATTAAAATAACCATAAGGTAAAGAAGAACGATAGATTGAGGATAATTAAACCAGGAACTACCATCAATCGAACGAAAAAAACCTGCATCAGGATCATTCAAATATGATGCAAAAGTGCGGTTAGAATCATCATCGTAGTCGTAGTCTTCAATCATTTCATTGTTTTAACGATAACCATTGGAAACAGCAACATGAGAAAAAAAGCCTTACATCTTTAGTAATAACATCCTCATTGAGATTATACAAACACACGGAATACCATTGCTATTATTTCAATTAAATTGGTCAATAATAAAGTAATCTTCAAAATCCATTTAACTGCGTATGAGTTGTGAGATGGGCTGTCAATATCCGATTTTGACAAAATCCTTTGCCACAAATACTACATTTAAATGGTTTCTCCTTCATGTGGATGTACCTGTTGAATAGAAACGTAAATTTGGTTATTAAGTGCAACAGAAATTTATATCTCTCCAGTAGTCAACTTAGGTGGTAAATTTTCGCAACGAGTAAGCTGTTGGTGATCTTCATGAAACGTAAAACATTACTGGCTGATAAACAAGACATTTGATCAAAATTAAGTCATGAATTTGGAATTGATAAGATTTACAAAAAGATTGAAAATGATTGCTTTTAAAAAGCAGTTTCTTGTATGTTAAGAGTTTCGACTCTGCTAATGAGCTCATGTGTCTCTGATTTTCACGCTTGAAGCTAACAGGTTAGAGCTTAGTTCTCATCTAGACCATGATTGTAAATTGTTTGATCATTGATCAACGAAAGTGAACTCTACTTTTCCCATCATTCAGTTTATGCGATATCTTCATTGATAAGGTAAAACCTGTAAAGGCCATTCCAAACTTGTATAACTCAGGGATATCTAGAACAGTGAAAGTTGTTATCTATTAATCTATTATTATCTGAATTAAAGTTATGGGTGTGACAAGAATTTTAACTTGAATCTATGAAATAATTAAGACATTTGGACTACCCAAATGGTAGTATCAAATAACTAAATCAAACTGAATGGTGATAAATCAAGCTCATGTTTACAACACATCTGAGTAAATTGGATTGATCAAGCTGCTAAGTCAATATACAGAGATTTTGTGAATATTGCAAGTTTTCGTTAATCCAATTGAATCTGTCAACACAATGAGAGCTTGAAATCAGCTAACTAATTAATTGAATCATCTGGAATTACCACCAACAAAGTTGAATGTGAAATTTATAAATTTAACAAAAACACTTTCATATGTTTACTAACCTGTGATCACGAAGATGGTCTTGCCTTCTAAATGATTTGTGGCAAGTATCGCAAGTGTAAGGCCTTTCATTGGTGTGAGTACGAACATGAATCATTAAATTATAAGATTTAGTAAATTGTCTTTGGCAGAAACGGCAAGTAAAACTTCTTTTCGGTCGATTATAGCGAGATTTCTTGCCCACCAAACAGTTAGCTAACTCACATGAAGAGGTTTCTTGCGACTTTAATCTGGCTATTGTTGGCGATGATGATGATCCTGGACAAGACGTTGTTGAGGAAATCAGTGGATCTCTAAGTGATGTCATTTGAGCTTGAGTAATTGGTGAATCTTTATTTGGGTTAATCAATGTTTTGTTTTCCTCGAGATTGTCTTTTTCCAATGCTGATTGAGCAAGCTTGGAAAAGTTGAACTTTTTTCGTGAACTTGATGATGACAATGAACCTATTATTTTGCTGGCTGTTGGGGTTGAGATTGAAGATGAAGAAGAGGATGGCGATGAAGATGAGACTTGATCAAGAGAGCTGTTGAACAATTCACATGTTGATGGTTGATTAATATTATTGTTGTAACAACGTTGCCAGAAAAGATAGTAATGGACATAATTTGAGAACCAGGAAAATGTTGGTGGAACTGAACTGATTTGCGCTGCTGTTGGGTTGATTAACTTATCGGGAGTAGCAATTGACTTTGTAAATGGCTCTGAAATCATTTCGTTTTTTTCTCGATGTTTAACCGCACAACAATATGTATAAAGAAGGAATGAAATCTTTTCCTTTTCCGATGTTCCAATGCAAAGGTCAATCTCAATTTTTGCGACTATTTTACCAAATTGACTTGTTAATTGAAAAATCTAACAACAATATGTTAACAACCACAATGACAAAATGAAACTTGGTGGACGTAGGAATAAGCACTCAACGAATGTACAGCAACAATCTTGAAACCAATAACTAGAAAAGTATAAATCCTAGAATTGAGGGTGTAAATTTGTTCCTTGAGGCAATGGAGATTGGGTGGGAGGGAAAAGGTAACTCTGAAGCTGGAAAGAGCAGAGTAAATGTTGAATTGGTTACCGTTTTGTTTACCTTTTATTACTCAACCATTTCTTTGCTTTTCTCAACTTTCCTCCCTCCACTACCACCGCCACCGCCACCACCACCTCCACAACTACTATTTGCCTCATTATCATCATCATCAGGACCAACATGATTACTGGATTGCCTTTTTCCCCTCCTATCAAATCGTTGTCATCTTACTTTGCCCGCCGGCTGAGCCAAGCCTAGTCTAGATAACTGATTGACGGACCATACTCAACTTGTCCATCACTGTAAACACTTAGAAATAAAATGTCGTTGTTAGGCTAGTAAAAAGAGATCATAAAAAAAGTTAGAAAGAGAGAGAAGAGAAGAAAGTATCTTGAAAGATGGGATGAGAGATATGAGTTAAAGAAGGATAACTCGAATCATCACCATGTTGGGAGGTCTTCAAAGATAGTCAGGTAATAGATTAAAAATAAATGCTCATAAAAAAGCTCAATATTGCTAGTAAATCACCGTATTTTGTTTTCTTTACCAAAATTGTTGCACTTCTTATTAGCCAATTAGCGGCCCAATCATTTAACAAGGTAAATGTGATTTTATATCTCTTATTGCAGTCCCATTCATTGGTGGACAAACAACATCAGCAGGATATATTCACCAACTTGGATCATCTTTGATTGCTCTTTTTCCACTTTGTCTACTCATCATCATCTGTTGCAGCTTTTCCTTTACTATGAACTTTGTTGGCCATTTTATCACTCAATGAGATACTAGCAAGAAAAAAATATAAATACTTTGGATCGATCTTTTGATATTGGTTAACCAAACAGTGGGTGGTTTAGTTGTCATTCAACCAATTGATGTTTGCAAACCATTGTCAACTAATTGGCTCTAAAATTGATTCCGATAATCTTGAAATTGTAATCAGTTTTTCGACCATCTCACCTTAACATCCTTCTGGACCCCCCAAGAAAAAATGGGCTAGTTTAGTTTGCCTAAAGTTTGTTCCAGTTATAAATGTGTAATGAGATAAAGATTTGAAAAATGAGGAAGAAAATGAATTCTTTTTATGATTCGCACGGGAGTAAATAATTTAAGGAAGACTGTGGATATTGTGAAGAGACAAGCAAAGTTTTGTTTGTTCTGTAAAATTTGATTAGTTAAATCGTGTTTTTTATTTTATGATGGCGATAAAGGATTTTCTCATGTTATTAGCTTAAGCATAATTAAGTTACAAGATTGTTGCATATCGTAGCCGATTCAGCAAAAGCCCCAAGATTTCCAAGATGACTCAATGATGACTGCATGAAGACAATAGGCACTTGCGCTTGGCTTTCAAAATGGCTATGATTAATTTGATTAACCAGTTTTTTAGCGTCCTTCAAACTATTTTCAAGAGATTGCAACTCTTGAGAACCAACCTCGATCTCAGCAAAACTTTTTAATTGCAGCATTAAACCTAGAAGTTCAGTGATGAGATTCAATGATGCTTCGGATTTGACTTCAAATGAAGATGAAACTTTGGAAATTGTATCCTTGGCTTGGCGAAGATGTTTCTCCTTTATATTGTTTGGTTCAGCAACGGAAGGTAAGTTGGATGATTTGAATAATTCTGCTGTAAAATGTTGAACTGCTTTCAGATGCTCATCAAGAGATATATTAAGTTTTTCTAGCGTCAATATTAGATGTGCATATTGCTTTTTAAAACCACGAGTTATGGGATCTTGCAGCGATCTCATCTTTTCCGCCTCTGTATTCATAGCTTTCAATTCAAAAATTGTCCTTTTTTTGATATTCAGTATTTTTGTCAGTCTAACTAGAAGAGCAAGAAATTTGATAGGGAAGCCTCCAAGGGTACCTTCGTCTTCGTAATTGTTGGTGTTTGTTGATGTAAAATGTGGCTCTTGTTTGATTTGACTTGGGGAAACAGGACTACTAAGAAGGGGATCGCGGTCATTTAATGCTTGAGCTACTTGGGTACCTAAAAGTTGTAAAAATCTTGATGATGCAAACATGGGTAACCTGGGTCGTACTTTAGACTGGAATGATGACAAAGCGATATATGTTGGTGGATCATTGCTAATAACTTCATAATCAGGAACTGAATGGGTACCAATACCATGTCTGTCAAATGTTATTCTGTACATGCCATGTGTCATATCAACAGCATCGATAATACCCATGAAAAGTCCTTCTTGGGGTTTTCTTAAAATGGCGGTAACCTTTGCTCCTATAACCAAACTTAAAGGAATATTTTCTGGTAAGTCACGAAATTGTTCAATATCAACAACTTTCTGGGATTGCAAGATGCGTATCTTTTTGCGCTTAAGATTGAGAGCGTTCCTTTCCTCTGCAAAGAACGCCTCAGAACAGCGTCTTGGTTTTCCCATCATCCTTCGAATTTTACTCCATTCTGCTCGTTTAAGAGACCGAGTCTTAAGATGAGGAAAAGTTTCCTCCAGACAAATTTGAAAATCATTTTTACCAAGAAAAAGTGGCTGATCAATGTTACCATAAAAACACTCATAGCAAACCCATTTATGAGCTTTAGGTAATTTCAAAAGAGTCCTCAACCGCAAACCAATCTCCTGGGCTTTCTTTTTCTTTAAATTCATGATGAAAATGGTAGGATGTAAAGGTGAGAGCACAGTTTAAAAATAAAAATTACTTTAAATATTTTAAATTTATTTTTCATTAATTAAATTTGGTGAAGAATGTTACTGCACTCTTTGTTGCCTGCAAAACCTGCAGTTGCCGCGGTTACTTGAATCCTTATTGTAAGGCTGTTCACCAGGCAACCAGTTTTTTTGCGCCTGGTTCAAAAAACATTACCAATAAATTGAAAGTAAAGCGAATCATCATTAATATTATTAATACTATTGAAACAAAATAATCAGTTTATATGTTTAATCGAGTTTTTGATTAAAAATTGGTTAAAAGGAAATTTGTTTCAAAAATTGCCGAAAAAAAAAACAAAAATATTGACGTTCTAACTCTAATAGACTCACAATATCCTGACCTCTGTCATGATGAACAATAAACTGGTTATTGATTGAATGATGAGGTTCCCAGTAAATGAGGACGCAAGTCCTGAATTTTCAATTCAAATGTTGTTATGAAACAGATGAAAAAGCAAACTCAGTCTCAGTCTGTAACTTTGTTCAACGAATCGCCGCAAACAACAACAACAATCACTATAACCAATAAAATAAGGAAAAAAACAAGCAAAAACTAATTCCATGATAATCAACTTTAAAATATTGTTTTCATTGTGCGTAAATGGACAAAAATTTACCAGGAAATTTATCAATCACCAATAATTTAAATCAATGAAAGAGACGGCAAAACAAAATTGAAAGCAAATCAAACAAACCAAAACTGATGTAAAAAAGCCGACTCGCCAAGTTGCAATTTTCACCACCAGGAATCGCTGCATCAACTTGTCGCCAAATTATTTTCAATCAACAATTTGATTCCTCAAACAAAGGTAATTAATTAATTAAATTGTTTCTATTTTTGTGTAAACCATTAAAGTTAAATGACAAATCTGTAACAAACGAAAATGTTTAAAACGAAAACCAAAGCAAATCCAAGCTGAAAAATGGTGAGTTAAAATGAAAAACAAAAACAACAGAACCTAATGAATCTTTTATTTTCAATTTACAAAACTCATTATTATTAATGGTTAAACCAGACTGACAAAAATATTACATGAAAAATTGAAAGAAACATCTTATTAATTGAAAGGTGACTTTGACCAAACAAAATGTTACATGAAATCGAAGAGGAAAAAGATCAAAATTAAGGTTCCATCGACAACAAATTGTGTCTCAACAGTTATCAAAAACATGAGTCAAGGCAATCCAGTTTAATCAATTTTTTCGTTTCATTTCTTCCAATTGTTTGCTTCCAAATTGAAGATCAACAATTGTAAAGTGAACACAATGAGCCGCATGTTGACAAATCGGTTTCATTTGACGACAACATGGAAACTCATTTTACCTTCAGTTATTGTATCATGTATTTATATTCATGATAATGATAGTCAAACAACAAAAGTAGATAAGTGAAAGTTGGTTATGAAAAAGCAACAGAAATGTGTGAAGAGAAAAGTTGATTTTTTGTATAAAATGAATATCAGTTGATATTAGAAGTTATTTTATCATGAATATATTTGGTGAACAATGAGAAAAATCTTTCATTTCTTTTCATTCTTTTCCTAATTCATGTTAATCAAATGAAAGACTCAGTTATAACGAAAAGCTTAGACACACAAAGAAAAAATTAATAACTGTAATAATAACGATCATAAAGAATGCCCAAATTGTTAATAACCAAAGTTGATTGAAGAAAAATTTCCGTCTCTTTTTGCGCTAATCAAATAAAAATTCATATCATTAACAGTCAAGTTGGAACACAATTAAAGCCTGAAAATCACATAATTATAGCACATTGTAATTAAGATAAATGTCCATTCCGAATGTTATTCAGAATAAAATGAAACGAAGAAAAGCGAGAAAATCATTTAAAGCTATAATTCCAGTTTCTCGTCTCAACAATAATCCAAACCATAACCAGATATTGAACTTTGAGCAACCTTAAGTTGAACAAGCTTTCAGTTTGAATATTATACAACCAGGGAAACCTTTGAATCTGTCAAAGTAAAGATGGACTTTGAATGAAATTATTTGTTGATCAATAATCAACTGAACCGATCATCAAGTGAACATTAATTATAGTTACTCAACTACCTTTCCAACTGGAATCAATTGCCAATCAATTAATCACTGGAAGGTCACTGAATGTTTCCAAAAATCAATTTCTTCTTTAATTATTGATTTATCAAAGTTGATCATTGGGTCGACATTGATGCAGCAAACCTTTTCCTTTAAAGAGTTACATTGAATCACAATTAACTTTTAACCTCTTAATTCAATTTCCCAGTTAATTTACTTTTAATCAATCTTAACCAACAACAGTTAACTTTACAAAACAACCATTTGTCTTGTTGATTAACGCGCAAACCTGATTAAAGTTAACAAATTATCAATTAAATCAAGTTGTAACATTAATAATTAAACAAAGTAAAAGGTTGACAAGAAAACAAAGTTTAAAGTGAAGGCAAAGGTAAAGATGAGATGAAAAAGTGCGACTTTTGTTGATTCAAATGTCAATTAATTTCCCTTTTTTCTCGTTATTCATTCCAATTCAATTAAATGTTATTCCAATCTTCCAATTGCTCATTTCAATGATAAAAATTGATTAAACTCTTAAAGAGACCAACTCGGTTCATCCAAATATATTGATGATCCGTTGAAATGTAAATTGAGGGTAAAACTATGAGATTGAGAGTGAACCAGAAAATAGTGAAAATTTTGTTCACCTTTTGTTATTCACTTTCCCCTTTCCTTTCCTCTCTTTGTTTTTCATCAACTCAGCAATTATCATTATTAAATATTCAATTTACTGAGCAAAATGTAGTTCAACTGAAAAGCCGAACAATGTAATTATCATGTTTCGAGTTTCATTATTTCAATAAATCACTTGAATAACAGAAGGTAAACAATTGTTCAGCAAAAGATAATAACTGAGTAAAGACAATTTTTTGTTGAACCTTTACTTTTTATAAATTCATAGGCAATTCAAGTCGTTCAGTTAAGGTTAATTAATATAAAAGGTTGCAAACGGTTTAAACATTTTCTCAATTTTTTATCATCTTTTTATTTCCCAATCAACTCATCAATTTACATTGAATTTTCCTTGACCAATAATCAAATATTCAAAGCATTTTTGGGTTTCACTCTTTTAAAGCTTCCAGCTAATTGGATCCATTAATGGATTAGGAGAAATGAATAAAGATGACAATTGATTGAGTAAAATGATACAAAGTTTTTCCCTTTTGTTTTCATGAACACTTTTACCTCATGGTAAACTCTATTGTATTCCTGAACAACACTATTCACGATATTGAACCATTTTTTGCTCCATTCCTTTGCAACTTTTTCTGATCAAATCCCTATTCTAATAATAGTAATGAAAGACTTTACCAACATCAATCCAATCCAATGTAATAATATAAATAAAATGGATTGTCAGGCAAACAACTTGCCTGACATTTTGCCTGTAAACAGTAAACACTACTTTATGTAACATCATCAGTAAACTTGACTTTCATCATTATCAACTTTTCTTTCAATCAATCATTCCTTCATTTACCCAAACAATTGCCATTCACAAGTTTAATCAATTTGATTATTTCGATTATCAAATTAATGTTTCATCAAACTTGTCAAAGACTCGGTCAACTAAGTCCAAAGATCAATTTGTGACAAAAGTCGTTTTCCTTGATAAAGTTACAGGGCTTCAAGTTATCGAGTTTTAAATATCAAGAATTAAAAAGATTGTTCAGATTAGAGCTTTAATTAATTTGTTTTCCCTGATATTTAACTAAATGAGGAGAAGATGATAATGTTAATAATGTTTATTAATGCTCAACTGTTTCACCAACTGCTCATTAGGAATAAGTTAAGAAACAAAATTATCCAAAAAGTGTAATATTATGAGCTAAAAGTAATATTAATAAGGCAAGAAGAGCCAAAATCATTCCTAATAACAATTTTGCTCATTAATTTTCATCTAATTAACAGACATTTTCATCAAACGTTAGTCAAATATCTTTCATTACAATGAGTCGACTAATGAAATTGCTTTTTTCACTTTTGTCTAGCTTAAGATATTGTAACAATATTTTGCTCATTGTGATTCGCAACTTTCTTGATTCTAAATTTAATTTTACGCTGATTATCATTATTATGAATCGATAAGCACTTGAAGGTAAAGTTATCGAAGAATTGCAAGGGAATGAAAGGAACAACAATTGTTATGTTTACCACGTCCATGAATATCAAATGAACCTGACAAGTCAAAATGATATTTAATGTGAAGAGCAAATAGCAATGAACCAAATGAAATATCGATAAACATTATTACAAGTGCTTGTTATTCAATATCAATGAACGAGTTGAGAGGAAAATGTTTTTACTCAAAATATTTTATCCTTTTATTGGTTAATCTGTTTATTAACGCCAGATTAATTACGAGTTTAAAGTTTCAAAAGTCGACTCTTTTCCACTGAATAATCCCAAAGTTATTATTAATCAGCAAATGGTTCCACTTGAGCCAATGATAACACTTTTTTTCCTTTCACTTCACACCTTTGGTTCGATCAATGATCTTTTTTTTCATTTCGACTCATTATTTCATTAATACACACTTGCGATTCCTAAGGCACTTGAGGATAAGAAAGTGAAATATACTTGAAAAGGATTGAAGGAAAGTTGATAATAGCTGGTAATGGCGATTACAGTTACAACAAGTTAACGTAATCCTGCAATTTTTCACATTCAGTTTCATTCTTGTTCAGATAATTTTAATGGCTCTTTAAGGAGCAATAAAAATGGAATCAAAGAAGATGCAGGTGAAAAGATGAGAGGATGAAGAAGAAACGAAAGTCCATTTTGCAGGTCAATCCGATGAGAAAAGGAAGAAGAATTGAAAGAAATTATTTGCAAAGAAAAAGCTTATTGGAAGCCAAATTTGATGGGAAGAGAGTCACTCTGTTAGGTTTAAAGATTAATGTCATTCGGCCTGATTCGACTTGTTACTTGCAAGACTTGTTTCAACTCCAATTGTTCATATTTTGCTAAACCAACAAACGTAATAATCTCAGTTCATTGCTTGTCAGGCAATTTACACGTTCAGGGTCCAAACAGCCTTTAATCTTTCCCGACATTTCTTTATTGGAACCAAAATTGATTCTCAATTGAACCATTTCTTAAACGAAATTCTGACCGATTCTTCAACACAATTTTGTTCGCTGTTCCTTCGAGTAAATCAATTGTTTCATTTCAATGGGAAACAATTTTCATCTCCATTCTCATCTATTTATCATTCCACACTTTCATCAATCATTTCATTTCTTTTTTCGTTGTTTTTCCAACCAGAAAAAGAAGAATGAAAAGTGCAATTCTCAAGTTTATAATTTAGCAATTTTCATGATCATTCAGTGCAGAAGAAGAAGAAGAAGAATAAGAACAACTCAAAATATCATTAAACTTTTTGCTCCCTTCATGTTCCATCTCGATGATAAATAATATTTTCACCATTTATAATACCTCAAAGTAATCCATCCTTTACAAAGGGAATTGATTGCAAGATGAATTCCTAAACACTTTTCTCCTTCCTTCACCTTAAATGGTTCAACAATGATAAACATTTCAATTTAAAGCAGGTAAAGCAGCAAATAAAAGTAAATAAAGAGTAAATTGAAATTGCAATAAACGAACGGCTTTCCATTGGGATTTACATGGAAACTCATTAAACAAGTGCAATCGTCTAATTCATTGATTAACCTCGATCAAGCTCAACTCGAGAATCGCTCTCAAGATGAAACTCGATATTAAAAGTCAACATTTCCAATTCACTTCTGCGTTTCATTTTACAATAAAATATTGAAAATAAAATGTCAAACAAAAAAGACAATAAAAAGCACGAAAAGAATAAAAAAAGATGAAAATAGAACTGATATTTGAAATGAAATATTTTCCACTTTCATTCACCTTTTCATCCAATTTTAGTGGTCAACTTATTAAAATTGATGAAACTGGTCAAAGTGAGTAAATATTAATATTCATTTGTTGTTAAATTTATGTGAACATGAAGTTTGAACAAATCAGTTGATAACAATTTTATCATAATATTTCATTCTAATATTTACTCAGACATTGAATAAACAAGTTGAAGGCGAACACACACAAAAAAAAGAATAAAAAACGGAAAATAAAATGTGATTCCATTTAATATGGTTTATTATGATAATCGAGTTTCCATTATTTCAACAATATTTGAATATCATACATGGTTAAATACATGATAATGAAAAGTACTTCTTGAATATTAATGTGAAGGGAAAAAAAAGAGTTTTGATTGTTTTCCATTCTTAATTGTTCCAAAATCAATGCAAGTTGATTAAAATTTTCATGAAATCAACATTTAAATTGATTCTTTTTCTCGTCGCCATGCAATGAAACAAAGTTAACCATTACACATTTACCTGGAACCATTAACAAAAGCTTAATTGGCATTTAATATTGATTAATCCACTGAATCATTTCTCCATCAGATTCCAATTCAACAATTGGACAAAATTTTTGCAACTTTTCTTCTTGCTTCAACTAAACATTGAAAATGCATTATTCAATATTGTGATTGATTACAGTTTAATGCAGACGAAAAGTAGTTTTAAATCTCATGGTTGGATTAGTTGAGTGGATAATGTTGGCGATAATAAAAAGGTAATACTTGATGTGTATTAAATGAAATAAATATTGAACAACAATTTTATTGAAAAACAATTTACTTCTGTGTATTAGGCGAGTGATTAAGCAAGAAACCAAAATAGGATTTAAAAATGTTCATCATAATTCTGATGCTTATTATTCACAACCAAAATAATCTTCTTTCTTTTTCCATCTCAAACTCTTGATAATTTGATTTGAAAAGGTTTTCTCTTTTCATCTTTTCTTTTTTTCTTCATCTTATCCATTCTTTTAAGACCTCAAAGGATTTGGATGAGCAACAACAGGCAAAAGAGTAAAAAGAAACTCGTAAAAATTAGAGAATCTCTTTTCGTACATTTTCATCTTTGCACCACTTTATCCTCATCTATTCACTTATACTCATCAACATTATCATCATTATCATCATCATTCTACTTTTTGCTTTCATCGGGTAACAATATATTCCATTAACCTTGATTAGTTTCAATACCGTGAAGACCTTGTTTTTATATAATACCTTTTAGATGAAAAACTATAACTCAGGATAACGTGAAAATGGAGATAAGATGAAGAGAGAGAGAGAGAAAAAAATAGAAAGTGAAAGAAGAAGAATAAAGGTTTGCATGTTTATATCATGATTATGATGATGGTTTTCATGTAAACTGATTTCACTCAGTTTCCTTTGGATATTGCGTTTCGCGTCCATCAATAATTACCAGTCAAAATTACTCTACATTTAATCGTTTAAATTGTTTATTTTTTGTCTCGACTCAAGGTTCGTTTCTCTTCGTCTTTTACTTTTCAACTTTTCATGTTCAGTAATCAATTGTTACTCAGTCTGATCACGATTGACACAACATTAGTTCAATGACAAAATAAAATAGCATTTAAACATGAAAATACTTTCTTGTAACAACTCAAAATCCAAATCTTTTTTTCTGAGTATTCTGAGAATTTTAAGTTTTCTTTGTTGTTTCGCTTCTGTGAGGTTCACGATATCATCTTAATGCATCGGTACCTTAATGCAACTTATCTTTAGGTCGCAATCCTTTTCTTAGTAATCGGTTTTTCAGATATTCACTAACATCTACGATTAAGTTTGGTGTAAATAATATTGGTGAATGGTTTTGCTTGAGTTGATTGATACATCAACAGTGGATGCTCTGATCATTTACTCTGAGAATGTAATTCAAAATGAATTTATGACAATCTCAATGAATACAGAATGATATCTTTTCGAACAGACCATTATATTCAAATAGAAACTGCTGTGATCATGAATAATTGTGAATTTCTTGCCGCTGAGTGTGATCTAGCCGATCCAGCTTGAAAAGATCGAATTCGTTAGAAAAATAAATCTAGAAAATGAAATCTTTAGCTTTTGTCAAATATTCCTTTTGGGTTAAACTTTCCTAAACTTTTGTTGGAGAGGAGAGTTGATGTTTTGTTGGCAATGAAACATGCAATTGACTCCATTTGTTATATTGAAATGTTTGCCTGATGGACAATCTTTGACGAAATTGGGTTTGATATTTTTTTGCAGTTAAGGCACCAAAATTTACTGAAAAGGCAGTTTTTTATTTACTTCTGATCCAAAAATAAACCGCAACTTGGATAACCAAAAAAGTTTATTCCTCAAGCAGAATGCTACAAAAAAGATTCTGCATATCACTACATGGTCTATGCGTGAATTTCACAGAAAGCTGAGTTCTACTTCAGCTCTGAATATTTTTGGACATTTATTAATAGTTGAATCTTAGCTTCCAGGCTATGTGAAAATTTCCCTTGGAATCTTTTTAGTTTAGCTACAATTTTAACGCAAAAGTTGATGTTTTAACGATAGATATTGTATGTATTGAATAGATTGAAACTGTCAGCATTCATCTCTTTCTATTCAAACATGTTTCAATCTATTGATTGAATTCACCACACAAAATAACTGAATATAGTTTTGTATCAATTTTCAACCATTTCAGATTAATAAGCTTTGATTTGGACGTCAAAACAGTTTAAAGTGAATTCAACTTTTACTTCGTTCATTTCCAGGAATAAGAGTTCGCTTCTGTGAATAAACATCAAATCAAAGTGAAACTTTATTTCAAATTACATTTCAATTTTTCTTAATCTTTTCATTCTTTCTTCTTCTCGGCATTCAATTAATCAAATGTATCATTTTTGAATGTTTATTCATTTCAATCGTTTGTAAACAGATTGATTGAAGTTGAACTTATTCTGCTTTCAAATGGGCAAAAGTCTTGATTAACTGAATCACCTCTTCAACATGAATCAATGTAATAATATTTGAATCTGAAGGGAATGACAAAAGCATTCCCAGTTGATGCTCTCATTATCTGATTGTTCATTTAACCATATGAATAATTACATTATCTGGTTAGACAATTTAGACTGAAAACTTATACTTATCATGATGATGGTCAATTATGCCGACTCATTGAATTTTCATTCAGAGTTTCATTAGATGAGATAAAAAGCTCATTTCGCTCCTTTTTTCATTCTTTTCAATTTACTCCAAAACTGTTGAGTCAATGATTGCCATTATTATAAAAAGTGAAATGATAATTCATTTTTTAGAGCAAAAATTGATCCAAAACATAATTCGAGTTCATTATTTTAATTATTTAAAACTTATTTAAAGTTAATTGTTGGAGTTAACAGAATTGAGTGCAAATGATGAGAGAAAAGAAGAAATGAAAATGAATTTGATAATTACTGGATTGAAGGTTGTAATTTCATTTCTTGTTTCACTGATTCGCTCACAATTGCACTCGCAATACTGAGCCTTGGAACGAATTGTCTTCATCCTCATTATCATCATTATCATTCTGTTCATCTTCCGATTCATTGTTACAGAATTTCTCTTCTCTTCTCTACATTTATTCTCATTCTTGTTCAGTAAATGTTAAAATCTTGTTATATTCAATGTTCGAGTTTTTGCAAGCTAAGGTTATTATGCTTTCAACTGTCAGATTTGTTCATTCCAATGAAATTGGTAAGAAGGAAAAAACGAAATCAAATTAATTTCTTCTTGGAAACAATTGGTTTAAGCACATTTGGATATCAAATGGAAGCAACAATTTCATTTCATTTAATCATGAAGGACAAAGTTTCAATTGAAAACAGAATCGATTCCAAACTGAGTTCGTTTTCACACAACACTCAATACAAGCCAACATCTCATCTCAAGTCAACCTAAACAGTCGACTGAAGTTGGTCAACGAACAGTCAACTCACCAATTAACCTCACATTTGAATGTAACTCGTTAAAGTACAAACGATTCCTTATTTACATATTGGTTAGGATTCGATTGACTTTCATCTTCATTTAAAATCAACTAAAACTTGTTGGAATATAATTTCAATTACAATTATCCGTTCATCTGAATCATGATTAGTTTACACTGAATCTCGAGAATCTGACCAGGAAACTATGGAGTGTAATTAATTCTGTCCACTGAGAGTTAGAACGGTTTTGTTTCCTTTAAATTGAATATCTTCTTCCCTCAAATAATAACTGAGTCTTGCTAACGACTTGTGATTATCATGAATGATGAATCAAATGATTAATTGCTTCCAAGACAACTTTAGTCGAAGACTATCGTTATAAATGTTTAAAAGTTATTATCTGTTTATCGAAGGCTCAACATTGTTAATCACTTGATGTGATAATTTCCATAAAAATATTAATTCTCTCATGAAACAGATTATTCATTTCTCTTTAATACTCCATTCTCCATTCAACTGATATACCAATTACTGCATTTTTGACTAACAATTCAACTAAACCTCGAACAATAAAATTAATTACTTTTCCTCTCATGAGATTATTCAATGTTTGCAATTGCTTTTACTCTTTACTATCGACATTCATTGAAACATATTAGACTCTAATGATTCATATATTTCTTCTTGTGATCAGTTTCTTTTGATAACAATCGATTCCTATTATTACATTGCATAACTAATCTGAACAATTTATTCATTTGATGGAAGCAATGAAGACTCGCCTTGAGCAGAAGTTTGCCTGTCAATCTGAATAAATGCTATTGTGACAAGTACAATGCTAATTAGTGAGCACACAAACCAAGTGAATACACTTTATGTTGATGGCAATTCCTCCAGGGGAATGATTGCAGGCAATAGGAAACAGAATTTCTATTTTTACAACAATTCTATTTCTCAATGAATATCTAGTTTGCGTTATTACTAAACACGAATTATTACAGTTTATTTGAATTTCGAGTTAACTGTCAATTTGTGGTCAACTCTTGTCACACTGAGTAAAGCTTTGTTGAAACCTTCTGAACATTGAATACAACTCAATGAGCGTGACAATAAAGTATAGTAAATGAATAACAAGCTAATCCTAAGACAAATCAAGTTTAACATTTTTGCAAACGTAAGATTAGTCGCGATTGAACGGATTAGCCCAAGAAATGCAAAAACTTTAGATTCTCAGCATTTCCAGAAGAAAATTTCATTTACGAAATTGGTTTAGACTTGTAACTGTTATCAAATGCTTCCGTGTTGTTTTGGTAGCTAAGGCTTAAATCCAATTAATCTAACTTTTTCCTCTTCTTTCACTTTGGTTACTCACATGAACTGTTTCGATATTGAAAGGTAAGACAAACATGAATGAATGTGGAATCAAAGTAATCATTCACAAATGTGAATACAATTGTGACAATAAAATAAAGATGAATGCAATTCCCTCGAGTTGAACAAGTCAAGACGGTCAAAAAGGGTTTGCCATTGATTAAGGATTAAACTTTATCCTTATAAAGATTCAGGTTTCCCTAACAAATGCGGTTCACCTCAGGACAGTTAATCATGTTCACTCACAATATCAGCCAACAAGACAAACAAAAGTGTCTCAAGACAATCAAGAGTAAACCTTGAGGTCGCACTTTTCCCACCAAGTGAACACACAATCCAATCAATATGAAACAGAAGACGATACTTTCGTGATCCACCAAAAGTTAAAGAGTAAAGTATTTAATTTAATAAATGGAAACATGGATTGTGATGAATTGTGAGTTAATTGGTTGGACAATCCGATAATAATGAGCCAAATTAAGGCGAATATTAGAAAAGAATATTTCTTTTGAAATAAATTGAATCCAATTGTCATTGTCTTATTGGGACTGTTGTCCATCTTCAAATGGATCGTTGATTGCATTGTTCACTCAATGTGATTACCATTAAATACAAACACAGATATTGTTCACTGTTTCATGGTTAAAGTGAAAGATTGTGAATCAACTGAAAACCAAGATGTTAACTCCATTAACCTCTAACATGGCTAATGGTGAATAGTTATTTACTGAAGGCAACATTTCGTTGGTAACTTCAACTTTCCTCCGATAATAAAACAGACAGAGAATAATGATAACAATAACAATGAGGATAATGATAATTATCATGGAAAAGATGACCCAATGAGAACAAAAAAAGAATCTTGTTTCCTCATCTCAACCATTTCAATCAATTTCAGGTCAACCATCGGAAAATGAAAGTTGAAAATTGAATATCAAGTTTGACTAAATTTTCAACTTTAAACATTCTTAATATTCAACTCTACTTATATTCAACTTTACTCAAAACGTTTGTACTCCTTTCAATTCAATGACATTCTATTTCAATTTCTTTTTTTTTCATCACTTCTTTTCAAATCTTCTCAGCATTCAATTTTTACATTTTCAGTGGTTCTCAATTTGTTCAAGTTAGTCAAGGTTCACCAATTTGAATGATGATAATGATGATTTAGTGTAAGAAAAGTGCAATGACAAAAACGAGTCGAAATGTTGACAATGCAAATGAATAACACTTTAAAAGGTTTTCCTTACAATTTCGTTGTTCACATTAAGAGCACATTAAAGAAGGCTAAAAATGAGCCAAATCTGACTAACCATTTTCACTTGCAATTTTTAACTGCAGAGTTGAAGCTCGCTGATATGCTAACAATATGTTGAGAGTTTCAAAGTTAATTGAAAGTTTAGTTAATTAGCAAAGTGTGATTATAAAGGTGAGAAAAATGAACAAAAAGGTTGAAAACGGAAATTGAAGTCAAGGTAAATTGGAAGTGAAAATGGATTGAAACAAGGGAAGAAGAAGAAGAAAAAGTATAATGAAAATGATATAGAATTAAATTGTTGATAAATTGTACCAAAAAAAAGATGAGATAACAAGAAGAAAGAAATGGAATAATAAGAATGGAAAAAAAAAGAAAATGTTCAGGTTAACATGATGAGGTTAGAGATTTGATGTTGAAATGTTATTGTTACCTGTTAACGAGTCAACATATTATTATGATTATTTTCTGCCTTCTTTCCATTACTATTATCATTATCATTATTATTCAGAGTATTGTGTAAAATGGTGCTACAAAATGTTTTGTTTGAAAAACAAGAGTTTCTTACAAGTATTAATATGGAGTTGCACATGAAAAAGGTGTTGATGGTGCAAAGATGAGTTGCTGAATAAATAGCTTTTCTGGTTCTTTCCATTGAAATGAACTTGCATGAAACAAATGAAATTGATATTGAATCGAAATCAACTTATTCAATGTTTATTCCAATTTGAAAGTTGCTGGGAGGTTGACTGTTGTAACTTTTATCTTGTATTTTTTCAGCATTTCGTAATTTCTCAGTGCATTCAAAGTTCATTTAGTTTGGCTAAAAATTGATCCTGATGTAGATATCGATTAATGCAGAAAAATAAAACTGAAAAAATAGCTGAACAACGAAGAAGGTCTAGTTGCGTGAAGATACAAAAAACTCAATAAATATTTCGAAATGAGACTTTACTTTTATCATTTATTGATTTTCAACTCGAAATTTGAGTCAAAATTCGATTTATTTGATGGAGAATCGATCAAATCGGTAGGAAATATCGATATCTTTAATCGATTCGACTTTCACATAGAAATGATATTATCTAATATCTCAAGTAAAGATTCATAATCGATCATTTGGGTGATCGATTTTTGTAGTCAACCCAAGAGAATCGATTATCGTTGATGCTAGAAAGTAGAAAATATTAAATTCCAAAGTATTCTAGCAATTATCGAAAATTTCTCTTTCAGTGATTTCTCTACTTTCAGGAAGTCTTGCACTTGCTAATAAAGTCAAGAATTTTAGTTGTGAGTTGTCAGAATCGTGTAGATCTTCCTGATATTTGTGAAACTCATGTTGTTTTAGTTCATGTAAATTTTATCGATTCGTAAATTAACGAATTTATGTTTTTGTTGAAAAAAGAGCGATTATGATTAATTAAATAGATGTGATTGCCCATCTCACACCTGAAATCGCCATTTCAGATACGCAAATTGATAAAACAATGAACAAAGCTGGGAGTAAAAACTCCAAGTTGAATTGAATTTAATATAAATTCATTTTGGCCATGAATTATTTTTATAACATTTTGCACTGAAAGATGGATTTGAAAAAGTTTAACTTCTAGTGATTATTGTTGAAAATTCAAATGCTATAAATATCTATTCTTGCAAAGTGAGTCAAATTATTCATTTTGACGATTCTTCAGCTGGGAGTTTTGATTTGCAATTTGGTTTGAAATTGAATGATATTTTGTGCAGAATTGAAAAGTGACTCGAAAATTTTACTTGATCTTGTAAGTTAGAAGAGAATTGTTTTTTTTTCCAGTTATTTTTAAGCGACTTTCTTTTCTCATGTCAATTGTTACTCTATTAACTTATCGATTTATCAATAAAAATATATTTTCTATTATCAACTGATTTGAAACAACTATTTACTCTAATGATAAATATGTTGTTTGCGAGCCAAGCTTCAACTTTTCGTCGCAACTTTAACCCAATTTTTTCTTGCAACCTTTACTTTAAAATTTACTCTTGCATTAACCAGAGAAGAGGAAAAAGAGTTTCACTTTCAATACTACATTTGCTAGCTAAACTGTACAATAATAACAATAATAATGATATATCATTTTGTAATGATATTGAAAAGTTGAATGAAACTGGGAGTGAAAAGTATCATAAACACATCCAGGGAATTAAATGCCAACAGGTTTTTTCCTCTTTAGAGCAACATTTTTTTTTTATTGATGTTGAGTTGCTTTTGTTTCCATTTTGTTTTTTCTCCTTTTTCTTTCAGTTTCATTCTTGAGACTTTTTTTCCATATTATTATTCCATTGAACCATCATTGAAATGGCAATTTCAAGATGAAATTTGAGGAAAAGAGTTTGCCTTTTAAAGGAAACAATCGAGTGTCACTTTGATAATGTTTAATGTCATTGAGAGCGAAAAGATGAAAATGATCAAAGTTTATATCGGGAAAAAGGATTGCAATGAAATTCTGAGAAAAGAAAAAAAAATAGTTCCATTTAACGAGATAAATGCTCTAAACAAGTGTGCATTTGGAAAAAAGGTAAAAGATAAAAAATTGAGAAAAAAGCGTTTCAAGATTCGATGAATACCATTTTGCCTGTTCATGCCTTTTTGTTTCGACATTTTTCCCCATCAAATTAAATTCTTACCGAAATTTTCAGAATTTCGTTTTTTACCGAGTTCGCTGTCTTGATAAATCATTGAATGCATTTTTCTTCACTTGTTCAACATGATGGTAAAAAGGATAGCAATTGTTTTGACTTTTATGTTTTACCATTCGACTCTCAATTGATTGATCAAATGTCACTCGATATCTGATCACATCAGTTATGGTCGATTATCCCTGAGTTTTTCAGACCAACATGCATGTGTTACATTCCTTCCTCATCATGATTACAATGAAGAATTATTCAATTTTCTGTCTCTTTTCTTTCCTCCGAAAAGGTTAAATATCAATCAATCATGAAAATGAATATAATTTCTCTGCTCATGGTGACTCTTCAAGTATATTGTTTTCCCATGTAAGAACCCAGAATGATTAACATATTCACCTTTTGACAAGCATCAGTTTTGGCTGTAAACCAAAAATTGCATTCCAAGTAAAGAATATCATGTTATTACCAATTCTCAGGTTGCACATGTTCCCTGTAATTGATAGCATTGAGCAACAATTCCTCACACGATTCAAAGAAAATTTTCCCATGTAAATGGAACCCGATCGTCGAACGAAAATTTTCAAACTATTCTCATCCAGACGAATGCGAAAACATGGTTGAATTTAAACTTGAAATTTCATTTTATTCTATTAAATAGAAATTTAAAAAGAATCTGATTTTCAACTTTATCGCTATTCAGCATCTTGCAGCCAATGAAATTGTTCACATCGAATATTTACATAATTTTCTTTACCATGCAATGCTTTATACACTTGGAGTTGAATGCTGTTGATGTAATAAAGTGTCGAGTTTTTCATTGCAAGTTTCATTGCTTTACAAGAAATGCAAACTTACAATTGAATTGCGTGATCAGATAAGTTGATAATACTAATAGATATCAAGAACAGCGGTAATTCAATAATCAGTTCATGTCCAAGTTCAAGTTACTTTTGGGTTTGACCAGGAATAGAAGTTGACAATGATATTCAGATGAACATTTAATGGTTCAATTTTATTTTCACTTTTGCTATTTAATCATTATCAATGGACCATAATGCAATACATCAAGACATACTCTAAGGTTACCTTTTGATTGTTATGCGTTTCAATAACAACTGTTATCACTTTTATTGTTGCGCATAAACATAAATTATCCATTAAAAGGTCTCCATCATTTGCCACTTTCCAAGTTATTCAATAAATGCTGAAAATCCATTTAATTATTGCACCAAAAGGCCAGCATTCACATGGAACATTATCATGATATTAATTTTATCTTTAATATAATTGCTCATCAAATGTCACTTTTCATGACAAGAATTCACATTTTTTTGCAAGTTGCAGGGGAGCAAAAAAGTTCATAACTTTTGCTTTCCTTTTTCATCTTGCTTTTTACGCCAATTATTTTCAATCTTGAATAATTAAAAAATTGAATTCTCAATAATAATACGAGTTTGATCGCTGGTGAAAAGGTGAGTTATTTTGATGCTGCATTTTTAAGTGAAGGGAAAAAGGGAAAACTGAATTCATTTGATTACAGACGGAATTTGCAAGTGGATCAATCACAAGATTATGGGTGAGTTTAATGAGATGAAGAAATGAATGGACTGAGAGGAAATTGTGCATTTTCAATTTTTGAAGTTTACTTTTTAATTTCAAGAGAAAAAATAAACTGAATAAAGGGTTTCAGAGAAAATGAACTTTAATAAAAACCGCACAAAAGTGGTTCTGGTGTTCTAGCTCACACGGGCTTCAACCTGCAGAAGCTGATGGTTCGATTCAAGGCTCTGTAGCACTCTTCGTGAGTCAAGAGTAAAACGCTCGGTACTTTGCCACGAATCATAATTGCATTAAATCTTGCTTCACTTAATCGTTAAATTGAACAACTAGAATTATTAACTTGCCGAGAGAATTCTCATTAACAATTGTTACTGAAGCTCTATCATGTTATTAATACAAAATAATTAATTTTCAACTTGAAATATCATCTTTCTCTTTCCCTGATTTTTTCTTAAAATGTTGAACCATAAAGAAATCATGTTTCAATTCATGGTTCAACTATTACCTGAGTTGATTAAAAAAGATTATGAAATGTAAGAAAGTATAAATAAATTATTTTTGCATGTTAATATTATTTTCTCAATTTACACGGTTCACATCAGGTTCGAATGGTTCAGTATTAACCTTTTTTCTTGTTGATCAAGTTATGCCATTAGAAAATTTGTTCTTGAGGGGAAAAATTTGAAAAAATCATCTCAGACGAGTCATAATTAACTTTTTTTTCATCACAATCAAAATTTCTATCATTTTTCATTTTCTCATGATTTATTTCATGCTTGAAATGAATTCAATTTCCGAGTTTTTCATCCTCTTTCTTATCAGTATTAGTAAAGGGGCAAATTGAGACACTAAGTCATCCATTTACCCTCACTCATCTTCCATTGAAATTGTTGAATCATAGAACCGTGAAACCAAAGATTAACATTGATTTGATTTTCATGTTTCCTTAACATTGTTCAACTTGTTAACTAAACCAGCAAGATTAAGTTTACTCACTCTTGCTTTTTGTTATCAATCTTGTCTTAAACATTAACTGATTACTAATTGGATTGAACTAAAAGTTGGTCTGAAAAGACTTACTTCATGTCAACCAATAAAACGATTGTTATCGCAACCATGATACACCCCAAATGCGTTTCAACTTTTCCGCATTGACATTGTAGATCGACTTAGTTGGATGGAAATCAATGAAATTCAGTAAAAGTCCTAGATAACGATTTTTGTAAGGGATGAAAGTCACATGATTATTTGCTTCCCTCATTAATTTTACATTCAACTTTCTTAGTCTTACATTAAATCTTTTCTTATCTTACTTCTCATTCATTTGTCAATTTTGAATTACGCTCATTTTAACTGTTTCCTAGTGACCACATAAAGCCAACCTTTTCCTATCCACCTGTCACTCGTCTTTGAAGCTGTTAATTTTAATTACAGACAAGTCTAGTTGAGTGACCCTGATTAGTATAAAAATGCAACAAAATGAGACAATGAATCGCAATTGATGAAAGAATGAATGAATTTTGAAGTAAAAAATGAATGTACTGGGTGACAAATGGGGTATGACTTTTTTGAACACACCATTTCTTTTCGCGGAAACCTAGAACGTTGTACATCAAATTGTAGCTGAATAGCTGAAGTTACGTTTAGATATGATTTGAAATGATTTTCCGATGAGTTTGAGCAATATTCTACAACACCTAACACTTTTGGTAGTCACTGTGTAGCTTGGTCCAGGTTGCGAACTTCTTTGCTACCAGTCGATATGAACTTCTCAATGTACCTACAATAAGGAAAAAACAAATGATGGTTGAGAGAAGTCATTAAGAAAAACTGGAACGAAAATTGAGGCAAAGAACAAAACACGAATTTTTCATTTGTGAATTTACTCACCCTGTAAGTGTAGAATCAGAAAAATTGAGATTTTTTCCATATTAAGTTTTAATTTTGCGTATAGAATCGGCTTTACTTTTGCCATTAACGTAATAATATTCGCTCAGATCAATTTTTTGTTAAGTATAGGTATCGGCCATCTTTTCTGGTACACACTGTATATGACGAAATTTTACGTTTCAAACAAAAATTCAATGATTCAAGTTCCAGATGACATACTGTTAGAGAGGTAACCACTAGTTTCCCTTAAGTTAGCCCTATGTTCAAAAAAGTCATACCCCTTTGTCACCCAGTATAATATTTACCTTTTGGTGTTTCATTGATTTACTTTTTTCATTTTTGATGCAGTAAAAAGATTTGCGAAAGCAAAACAGAAAACTATATTTTGCTCCAAATGATTCCCATTAGCTGTATCAAGATTGATTTTGCTTTCTTTTCTGTATCCTTGAGCTTCTCTGTAGATTCTCGTTAATTGTCAGTCAAATCCAATTAAACTTACCTTTAATTTAACTTTAATCAAAACTGTTTGTTTACCGCCTAACAAGACCAAGTATTATATTCATAATTACATTTGTGTTTACAGATGTACATTATGCATCATTAAACCATTGCCCTTCAACCTACTCAAAACTGAGCGTTAACCATCATCATGATCAACATGATAATTTATTTAACTGAAAGAAGACAAAAAGGAAAGATAAGACTAGAAATGATACTCATTGTTAACGAAATTTTCTTCCCTTTTTCCTTCTGTTCTTCACCCAAAACTCTGATGAATTCTGAATCCTTTTTTCAGAGCATTTCATTGTTGTAACCTTTTCTTCAATTAACTAAATTATTGCTGCTATCAGTTGCAACAATTTTGCACATTTCAATCGATTAATCAATCGATTAACAAGCAAAGAAGCAAATAAAAGGCAGAAAAAATTGTCTCATTGATTAAGTCGTTTTTCTGGTTAATGAATAATTTCATCGCAATGTAAATGCTTTCAATCGAAGCAAAAGACTTTTCCAGGCAATATGATTCTCTCAATAATGACCCAGTTAACCCTTTTCCTGATCAACATTTTCACCAAACCATTCTTTTCCTCTTTTCCCTGTTTCACCAAATTATATTTCATGATTGATTAACATTGAGTTGACTCTTGATTCCCACCAAATCAGGGCACAACAAATTGCTACAGTTTCATCTAAATTTGGGTTAAGACAAATTGTCTTCTGTCCAGTTAATTTAAGTCAACCATTTACAACAAGAGTTTATTGCCATCTTACATTAATACCAAGTAAATTGTTTTCAACTTACAACTCAATCCAATTGCTTTCACTTTTCAACTTGTAAAGGTTAGTGAATGTGTAAAATATTAATGAACATCAAATTGTCAATTCAACCTTTTAATCTCGACAATAAAATCAAATTACAGCTAACAACATTTGTTCACTTGTCACCTTTACAAGATGACAAACTTCACAATAAAGTACTTTTTACCACTTGTAATTACTGAAAGAAATGAAGATTGGAAGATTGAAAAAAAATTTCCAAATTAATCCAAACACAAGAAAAAAAACACATTGAAATTCGAGTTGGACCAAAATCTCTGAATTAAAAGAGTAACTTGATTTGATGAAAGTTTTGCCGACAAAAATAATTCCATTTCAAGAATAAAATTTATCCAGAAAAATGAAAATCAAGTGAATAGCGAAAAAACTTATTGGATTAAGGTAAAAGTTTTGTTTGATTTGATTAGAAAGCAATCGTTTTAAAGATAATCTGTGAATCTCATGAAAATACAAATTTCAAGTTGAAAGTAAGCGATTCTTCATTTTCCAAGTTTTTTGTTTGAACGGAAAAAAACGAAATCAGCAAATTTCTCAAGCAATTTACCTGAATAGAAAAGCTTATTGCTAACTTTTTGTATAATTATTTTTGTTTCGTAAACATTAGTTTTCGACTGAAACGGAACATTCAAAATGCTGAATAGTTTATGGAAGCTGATGAATAAATTATAATTTTCGCAAAGAGATGTTTGATGACGAATTAAATGCAATATTTGAAATGATGATTCCAATGTTTTCCTTCTTTTCTCTCTTCCAATACCAACAACAAGAGTGTTCAAATGCCTTTCAGGCAACCATCATTACCATTGTTTGGTGTTTTTCATGGCATTCATTTGTTGAGATAATTTACTCTTTTGCACACAATAGAGATTGAAGGCTGGATTAGGTGCAAACTGTAAATGGCCAAACAAGAAGAGGAAGAGAAAAGTTGAGTGAGAAAAAAAAGTCTCATCTAACTATTGATGGAATATGAATAAATGGTGAAGCAGAAAATGAACATTGAACAGAGTTATGGAATTTCAATTTCATTTTTGATGAAACTTCAACTTGTCAACTTTAATTTCCATTCCCTTTATCACTTGGAGTTTTTCATTCCCTGTCATTCCTCTGTATTCTGTTATCATTTTATCTTTCTTTTTGCTGCTCTTTTCACTCCTGGCCAACTTGTTCTTGTTTCATCTTTAAATCATCTTTTTTCATCTCATTTAGATGATTCACTAGCAAGTCTCATTGTTTTCATGGTATAATTCACTCAATTCTGATATTTGTTTCTTGGTGTTGTTATTGTTGTTATTGTTTACCAAGAAGAAGCAAAAACAACAACGGAAACATCAATTGATTCCCATGAGCAAATATATAACATTCAGTCAAATGACTTTGAAGCATCAAATTTCTTATCTGATTGCATTATATTCAGCCACGGAACATTGAACAGTACAAAAGTCAATAGTACCAAGTAGAGGAGCATTTCAAAGTAAAGGGTGAAAAAAAGATGAACAACGAAACAAGTAAACAAACAAATGTAATGTTTAACAAAGAGCGAAGTGAATGATGTGATTAAAAAAAAAGTGAAGACAAAGAGAGAGAGAGAGAGCGATAAGAAGAGTGAAGAAAAGTGAAACATTTTCGGTGAGAAATGAACAAATGATAACACCTTCAGATGAGTGTCTGACAAGAAAGGCCAAAATTCATTTAGAAACTATTAAAGCGAAGAATGAAAATAGACAGAAGAAGAAAAAAGATCATCTTTACATTTCTTTTTGATATTGTGATAAGTATAATCACATGAAACTGTTCACTAGCAAAGGAACACAAGAAACTGTAAAAATGTCAGAAAAGTTGAATCTGTCAAACAATTCATTCCAAAAGTTGAGAACTCGACTTTTCTGAAAAATTCAGTTCAATTCTTTTTTTTTCATCTCTGCAATTCTATTCACTTTTTTTATGAATCGATTTCATGTTTACTCTGATTGGTGTTCAAAGTTGAAGTTGATTAGTGTTTGGTTTTGTAGATTTTGTTGAACAATGAAAATCTTTTTTTTTTCATCTGATGATTATTTCAAACTTTTCTGTAGGTTAATTCAAATGCTTTGTCAGACTTTGCGCATTTTGATGGATAAAAAAAAAGTTGATTCAATCTTTTCGCTTCTTCTGTAAACTGGTGAAAGGGTGAAATTTGAATTTTAAAATGAAATTTTCTCGGTGAAGGAAGATAATCGTGAAACGCTTAACCGTTTGATTTTGAAACTTGTGAGTTAATCAAGTATAATATCAACCTCATTGAATATGTATTGAATTTCATCGCTTTTCCAGTATTCACTTTGTGTCACTCTTATTGACCAAGTGTGATGGAAATGAAATCCCAATGAAGAATGTTGAAACCATGAAAATTGAGTTGCCAAGAGATTATCATGAACAGAGGTTCAGTTAAAAAGTAATGGAGACTCAAAGTGCAAAACTATTGACCAATAAATTGATTATTCAAATGGAGTATCAGTAGAGTTGAAAGAGAAACGGAAAAGAGAAAATTGTTTTTTCTCTTCTTTTCCTACTGGAAATGAGGAAATCTGCTTTTCTATTTCATTTCATCTTGTTCAGCAACATGAAACAAAAGTTTCAGATTGTTTCTTTACATCGCCTTGTTTCTCCAACATTTCAAGTGTCTTGCAAGTAGAAGAAGATAATCTAAACATTTTAAATTTCAATTTATAGCAAAACTTTGTTCAAACAATTTCGTTTCAATTTTTGACAATTTTGAAAAAATGAACTTTTCATCCTCAATGGATTAGAAAATTTTGCCAAGCAAAACTATTTTTTCAATGAAAGCCAAAATTCTCAGGTAAAAACTTCAACTCATGTAAAGCATTTGAAGGTTTAAATTTTTTTTCTATTGCGAGTTGTCAATGAAAGATTCAGTATAATTTTAGTAGACAAGTGCTATGATTTTCAAGCTATTCATGGAACCGAAATTAGAGCAAATGGACGAGAAAAAAATCGTTATTTTAGTGCTTGTTTCATATCGAGAGCGAGTCATCACTTGATGTTTACGTTAATTTACGTTACTGTTGGTACAATATACAGGGCTATTCAGCCCCATTTACTTCACGTTTCGATCGATATCTCATGAACAAAACATGATAGGCCGATAATATCGAAGGTGTATGCCTTTGAGAACTGAAGGACCATAAATTTGAAGTCTCAAGGTCATTCAAGGTCATTTGTCGGGAATCGTTCCTGATGACCTCAGACAAATTGCAAGGTCATTTTCAGATAGAAAAGTCAATTTGTAACAAGGTCATGTCAAGGTCAAAGTCATAACTTCACTAACTTTTGAGATATCTGCATTTCAATTTCAATCTATTTCAAAAAATTTTTCATTTGGTTTTAATATCAATCTCTTCATTTTTCACTGATATTCAAACAACATGCCACGCTACCGCGCTTTGCGTGCCAAGCTTGATTTAGTGTTTGAAGAATGGATAGGAATGTATTTCTGCAAAAATAGTTTCAAAAACGGATTGATATTGAAATGTGAGAAAATAGTTGAACAATAATAATCTGTTTGCCATTGATCTAGTCTACTTTTGATTGATTAAAAGTTGTTGACTACAGTTGACTGAATTCATTCATTTATTAATCTAAATGAAGCTGAACGTTTCCTGAGCTTTGATCATCCACAGAAAACGGAAAAGCAAAATTTTGTCCGATTAATGATTAATATTTATCTCATAGTTTCTCATTGAAATATAAATCCAAGATAAATTGAATAATGTCATTTACAGTGAAAGATGAAGCGCAAAAGTACAATATTATTTATACGAAAGAAACGATTTTGAAGGAAACGAAAAACAAAAACGATAATAACAATAGTAATCAATAAACTAATTATCGGGTTAAACAATTTCACCCAATGGAAAATGATAGTCCATTATCCATCAACATCAAGGCTTAACTTCAAGTCCTTCTGGTGATCAGTTGACCTTAATTGAATAAACATCTTTTCCCGATCGATTTCCGTTCCAACATGAAACAAAATGGAAAGAAAAAGAGAAAAGATTAAAAAACTGAAAGCGTAAAACCAGAACAGAATCGAAAGTTGAAAAGGTTGTGAACTTGTTAATCGGTTTCAAAGTTTTTCCTCCTCATCTTGTTCCTGTTGGTGAAAGGGTAAAAAGTGGATAAACAAAAAAAGTTGGTAAATAGTGCAGGTTGGAAGAAATAAATTGAAAGCGTGAAAAACAAATGATTATAATGATGCTTGTCAGATGATAATGATACATGGTTAGATGATTTTTATCCAGCAAATTATGAGGAAAACAAACAAGATGAAATTGTTTGTAGAGGAAGAAGAAGAAGAAAAACTCATTTAGCAAAAGAAAAAGGAAAACAAGTAAAGGGTTAAATTCTGGTTTTTCTGGCCACCAAACATGATATCATTCCATTGTCAACATTAAACTTTACATTATTATAACAATTATGACTTGGAGTCGATGAAGAAGGAAAAACGATTAACATTAAATGTACCGCTGGGATTGAACAAGATAACACATGTTGAAGATGAAAAGATGGTCATGATAAACTTGTAGTGAAACCAGGCTGAGAAGCTGATGAAAGCAGCAGAAGGTTAATTAATTTATTTGCATGTGAATATGGAAACAAGAAACCATTGATTAGCTTAAGTAGAAAAGTTGAATGCGAAAGAAAAGAAGAAAAAAATGTTAATCCATCAAAATTTGGCTCATCAGGGTAACATCTTTATCTTCAACT